>NW_019280751.1:17864-95887 GCF_000648695.1 Onthophagus taurus | reverse complement strand
TGGAGCACATGGTAATGTCTATCGTGGACTCCTGCTTCCCCCTCCTCCATGTAGGGCATGTTCCACTGTTTATAGCGACTAGGTTCATTTCCGCCCATACGGCATTACTTCGGAGTGGCTTCCCCGCTCAAACGCACTGTCTACCTGGTGTAATGGCTCTCTCTTTACATCTGTTTTAGGATCCTTTAACCTGGCTTCAGTACTTCCCGACGAACCATAAAACTTCTGGTTTCTATCTCTGCTTGATCGTGTCTCGGACAGCAAATAAAAGATAAAAGGAATCCATTAACTTTTTAATTCTAATTCATTTTCTTACAACTCACCCGGTGGGGGGGGAAAGAGAGAGATGATCCCCCCTCTCCCCCCCTTCCTTCTCACCCCGCCAAGCGCCAGTGATAACCAAAAACCAAAAATAAAACCACTCTGTTACTTTTTTAATCAAAGTTGCTCACCTTACAACTCACCCGGTCGGGGGGAGAGAGTGAATGAACCTCTCTCCCCCTTCCTCTCGACGTGCGCCCCCTTCACACATTACCGGATAACTCTCCATACTGCAGTTGCCTCTCCCGGGACCTCTCGTATTCTTCTTTCATTTTCATTATCTGGTATGTCGTTTTTTTCACCGTCTCCCATTTTTCTTCACTCTGCAGCATGACTTCAACCATATTTTCCGGGTTTAAGGTGACGCCGCATTGTTCGTTGCAGTCGCTTCTGAATTGCTCGAATTTTTCGCAATGAAATAGTGTGTGTTCCGATGTGTCTTCAGCTTCACAAAACCAGCACGTGCTGGAGGTGGCCTTTCCTATTCTGTGAAGGTAAGTTCCAAAGATCCCGTGCCCCGTTAGTATTTGTGTTAGGAAATGGTCAATGCCCCCCCAGTCTCTTTTGACCCATTTTTCCACGTCTGGGATCAGTTTTTTTGTCCAGCCGTCACGCTGGCTCCACCTCTCCTTCCACTTCTTCATCAGGTTTGTCCTGGCTTCAACTCTGTATCCTTTCCCCTTCTCATATAAATCTGTTCTTTCTTCCACCAACAGATCAATAGGTGGCATTCCCGCTACCACCTCTATCGCCGTTGCTGATACAGTCCTGTAAGCGGATGTGATCCCGATGGCCAACCTTCTGTTTATAACTGTTAGTAAATCTCTATATCTTTGATATTTTAGGGCTCTGGCCCAAACCGGTGACGCATACAACACCGCTGACGTAACCGCCGTTGCCAGCAGTTTTTTTCTCATCGATACGGGACCTCCGAAATTTGGCATAACTCTCATAAGCACATTGGTCATTTGTGTCGCTTTCTTCGCCGTTTCTTTGACATGCGTTGTCATTTTCATGTCTCTGTCCAGGAACACGCCCAGGTATTTCACCGTAGCGCTGCTTTCTATTTCGGTCCCGTCCACTGATAGCTTTATGTCTTTCACCTTCCGTCTACCCTGTAGCAGCACCAGCTCAGTCTTGTGGGCCGCGACCTTCAAGCCCATCTCTCCCAAACATTCCACGACCCTTTTCACCGCGTACGCGGTTCTATCCTCCAAGAGACTAGCGGTCTTTCCCTGCACTGCCAGAGCTAGGTCATCTGCGTAAGCTATAAGTTGACAACCCTCTTCTAGTTCCGCTCTTAGAACTTCATCGTAAAAAATATTCCACAATAATGGTCCAAGCAACGAACCCTGTGGCACCCCGCATGTCATCTCGTATATTTTCCCATTTGATGCCGTCACAGTTCTATTACTAAAATAGGACTTAACCATTTTAATCAGATAATTGCTGATTTCTCCCTTCTCCATTGCCTTTATAATATTGGGCCAGGGTGCCGAATTAAAAGCGTTCTGAATATCGAGCAAAACCAGGGAGCAGAAGTTTCTGTTATTTAGGGATTTTTCTTTAATTTTGTCCACTATGCTTTGAACTGCCATCATCGCGTTTATTGTTGATCTGCCTTTTCTGAAGCCGTGCTGGTTTTGGTTAAGTAGGCCTTTTTCATTTACCTCGGCTTGCGCTCTTTCTCTCAGTAGAGCTTCCAGCAGCTTCCCCGCCGCGGCGATCAAGCAGATCGGTCGATATGTCACCTCTGTCCCTGGTTTCGGGGGTTTATCTATAAGCACAAGCCTAGCTGTCTTCCATATATCTGGGAAAATCCCGTCGACAAGGCATTTGTTGTACACCTGCAGAAAGTCCTCCGGATGCTTGATCGCCATGGCCTTTACGATTTCGGGGAATATTCCGTCGGGGCCTGGTGCTTTCTTGCTATGTATATGCGCTATCGCCGTTATTAGTTCTTCCCTCGTGAAGAGGTCTACGTTGCTTGTTCGTGGATTCGCGATCTCCGCCCATATAGTTTTCTTATACTGAGGAAATAACTTTAGGACTTGTGCGTCTACTGTGTCATCGTCAACTTTTACTCTTCTTCTGAGTTTTAATTTTTTAGTTACGATTTGGTACGCCTTTCCCCAAACATCCTCATTTAGTTCGCCACACAAGTCCTTCCACTTATCCACCTTGCTCTTCCTTATCAACTTCTTTAAATCGTTTCTGGCCGTTCTGTATACCGTTCTTAACGTTTGTATTTCCTCTTCCTCTGCGTACCTTCTTCTTGCTCTTGTCATCTTCCTTCTAATCCCAATACACTCCTTTCTTTTCCTCGCTATGTCGTTGTTCCACCAGTATACCGATTTCCGCTTATGTGTGGATTTTGTTGTTTTTTGCGTATAGTATTCACATAGTCGAACCATATTTCTGATTAGGTTTTCGGGTGTCTTTTCCTCTCCTTCTTTAAACAGAACTGTATCTTCTTCTATTAGCTTTCTTAAGGCCAGTTTAGGCATTTGCCATGTCGCAGCTGCTTGCTCCATTGAAGGTTTAACATTTTCTTTGAGAATAAAATTAAAATATATTGTGCGATGATCGCTCAGGTTTTCATTTTCCACCTCCACCGTCCAACCTTCAATCATTTTTCCCACCTCCACCGTAGCGGCTGTAAAATCGATAAATGATTCCCCCGCCGGTCCTGAGAACGTGGGTGTATTTCCTTCGTTTAGTGTCACCAGGTCATTTGCCGCCAGCCAATCCTCAAATATCTTTCCTCTCTGGTCCGTTCTAATAGAGCCCGTTTGCACTGACTTCGCGTTCAGGTCTCCTCCGATAATTACACCTTTACGGGCTTGTTTAAGATACAATTGCACACTATGTAAAAACACTTTAAAATCATCTAAACATTTATTTGGGGAAAAATAGCACCAAACCAAACACAACGATTCTAACTCCACACACACAAATCCCTCTCCGGCAAAAAGGCCTATCACAGATGTGTTTTTGTAAATATTAATAAAACTATCACAGCACTTGTCACAGAAATGTTTACCGTTGTATTTAATATTCGGTTCGCATCCAATAATAATATCAATTTCCTTTTCCTGAACTGTTTTCTCCATGAGCTCATGTGCCGCTCTACACCTATTAAAGTTTAATTGTGCGAATCTTATTGTCTGTGTGGCTATTGGTTTTTTAAATTGTTCGTTTATTATTATTGTGTTTTTACTTGCCATCATTTTAATGCTCCATTATTTGACTTTGTGGTATCTCTGTACTCTCCGTCTCAGGTTGATAGATGCTATTTTTTTTATTTTCAGCTTTTCGTGTCTGGACCTTTCTTAAGGCTGCTAACTCTTTTCTAAAGAAGTCGCATTTTCCTGTCCCTGCCTTATGTCCTGCCTTTTCACATAAGGGACATGCATCGTCATTTTGACAGTCTGAAGCCCTATGATCGTTTTTTCCGCACCTGTAGCATAGATTTGATCTATCTGTTCCCTGACAGTTTTTCCCTAAATGTCCATATTCCCAGCATTTAGGGCATCTATTTATTTTGATTCTTTTCTCTAGAAAGCACCTAGTTAGCCCGATTTTCAAAGTTCTGTTTTCCAGCAATCTGTCAGCATCTTTTTTTTCCATCGTGATTGTTACAGCCTGCGTGTCGTTTTTCATGGGTCTAAGTTCGCTTATTTTTATAGCCATCTCGTTTTTATTTAAATCTCTTTCAATTGCTTTAAGCACTTCGTCTTTTTGAGTTATGGCATCTATGCCTCGTATGTGAATGGTTTCCATTTCTTCGCCTAGCTTTTGTATCGAGTTATTTTCGTCAGCCAATGCCATAATTGCCTCTTTCGCTTTATTAATTATTGTTTCTTTCTTGTCGGTAGTAATTAATACTTTCCCGTTCCTTGTGCTTCTAACACTTTTTACGGATTCCTTTATATCACTTTTACTTAAGACCTCCTTGATGGCTTTCAGTGACTCACAGTAGGTCTTTTCTTTATTTCCTACAATAAGAGCGTATGTGTCACGCTCTTTTGGCGGGTTTTGTATTTTTTTAGCCATGTAGTTTCTAGGTACATGTATCTCTATCTTCGTTGCTGAGTCGTGGAAAATACTTTCGAACATCTTTCTTAGTCTGTCGGCCTCTATACTCTCTATTACGTGGGCCGATATCCTTGCTACATCCACTGTTTCATCTTTCAATTGTTTTACTTTCTCATACATATCCTCCTCTGTCCCATCGTATTCCATTTTGTATATTGTTCGTTTGCCTTCTTTCATCTTCCCTTTTGTCCCAACCTTGTACGACTGTTCAATCATTCCGATCGCCCCTTCTATCTGGTCTAACTCAGGATATCTGTCCTTATATAATTTTTGAATCCCCTTTTCCATGGCTTTATCTTGGGGCTCTACTATAATTACCTTTGTGGTATCGTCGCCTGAGTTCATAGGATTGCCTTCCTTGAATTCTGTGTTTTTATAGGCTTCCTCGGCCCATTTTCTACCTGCTCGTTCACACCAGTCGTTATAGTTGTGCCCACACGTATCTACCGTTTGCACCCCTACGTCTATCATCTTCGGAGGATCAGTTTGAACTTCGCAATCGAAGGTCATTTTTTCCGGCTCTGAGAATTGGTTTTTTTGAAGCCATTCTTTAATAGTTTGCCTATTGAGCATATCTGTATTTCGCTTCAGCCTAATGGTTAAATCTTTTATTTCCCTCCTTGTATTTTGTTCCATCCAACTGGCTAATTCTGCTACCAATTTTGTTATTGCTTCTATTCCTTCTTTTAATACAAAAACTTCCGATGATTCCGTACGATTGTACGGATAAACTTCAGTGTCTATGGAGGTGTCGAGAACCTTTCTTTTCTTCAGGCTGGCGCTGCCAACTGATAAACTCCTTTCATAGGGCATATTTTTTACAGTTTCGCCACCCGCGGTTGACATTTAAAGTTGTCCGGCTCTTATTAGAGCCTAAAATAAACAAAAACGAAAAAGTTTACGATCGCGGAGCGCTTCTCGCTGTTCGGGCAGCGTGAGGTCCTACTGCAACGGCGCAGAGCGCCACACTAAAGTAACTTCACGCTCACGTACCCCCACCGGTTTCCGCGGCCGCCATCACCGATTGCGCGGGAGAAAAATAACCAAAAAATAAAATATATACAAAATAAAAACAAAACTAGCGTATCTTTACCACGATAGTGTTCTAGAAGTCCTATCTTCTCATCCGAGGGAGGTCTGTCCCTTCCCCGCCTTCGAGAAAGGTATAGACGGTCTTCCTCTCTCTTTCGCCAGAACAAACACAAAATCGCGTCCTTTCGCTTATTTACACACCCAAGATAACCAAAATCATTGGGTCTCTACCCAAGAAATTAGCACAAAGGTTGTAACACTAAACACGCTGTAAAAGCCTCGTAAAAAACGACACTTTTATCGCCTCTAAACGGAGCTCACATCTTCCACATGTTCACGCGTCTACCGCTCGATGTGAACTAACCCAACCCAACCCAACCCTTTTTTTTTTTTTTGGCGCAGAGGAGGGGAAAATGCTTTATGCACTCCGGCCTACTGTTGGCGCCTTAGGTGTTACATACGTGGAAAGCTACTGAGTTTCGGCCGGGAGTGTGGGACTCTTCCTACTCCGGAATCGCCATACAGGCATGACATCAGAGTAAAATAAAAACTAATATATTGTTACTTCTCCTTTTTACTCGGTTTTATCTCCGGTCTTCTTCCAATCTTCCCCTTTTTTTTCCAGTATCCCATCATCCAGGGATTGTGGTGGAGGAAAAGGAATTCTTTACCTTTTTGAAATCTTTCATGTGATTTACATACCTGGTTGAGAGGGGAGGTCCCCCTCTCCACCCATCACGATCCTCTTCCTCGTCGTTCCTTCCGGCTTCCCATTATGCAGGGTTGCGGAGATTGAAAAAAACATACTTTAACTTTTTGAAATGTATCATACTTACTACATACCCGCGTGAGGGGGGTGATCCCCTCTACCTCTGCTTCTCCATTTAACTTCTTTCTCTTTTCATCTCCTCCATTTATTTCACTCTCATGACATCTCCCAAATACCTCGGGACCTCTTCTGCGCTTTCTTTATTTTTCAGTAGAAGGCTTGATGCGATACTTTCTTCAAATTTCATTTCGATTCTGATTTCTAATTCTTGTCGTTTCGTATCAAACCTGGCGCATTCAAAAATTGTGTGTCTTGGGGAGTCTATCTTTCCACACTCAAACCAGCATAAATCTGATTCTTGTTTCTTTATGGTTTTTAAATAGGACGCGAAGACGCCATGCCCGGTAACTGCTTGCGTGATATAATAATCAGTGTGGGTTCCGTTTTTATACCACTCCTTTACACTCTTAATGAAGATCTTAGCCCATCCACTATATTGATCCCATCTTTTCTGCNAATGAGGTCGGGGAAAATCTGCGAACAGACATCCGGTCTGGGGTGTTGGTCGACCGGATAGTGTGGGGTTGGAGCCCATATTTGGGTCTCCGACCCACTAAAAACCCCTTTCCTCTTATCCCACGCGATGGGCTGGAAGTACGCTACCGCGTTTTGACCATCGGCCCGCCGCATGAACTGCCTATCCACGCTTCCCTCGTCTCGTCTCTCTCCATCCAAAAACATAACAGAAACACATAAGACTTTTACAAGTTAACTTTACTGTACCGTACCGGGACGAGGGGGGCCAGAGGTGGCCACCCCTCTCTCCTTTCTTCCTCTTCTACCCAGTGTACGCCACGGACATCACAACAGGGCACCCCATTTAGGTTAAAACAGTCCAAGAACAACACAAAAACCCAACAGACTTTTACAATCTATCTTTGCGGTAACTTACCGGGACGAGGGGGGCCAGAGGTGACCACCCCTCTCTTCTTTTCTCCTCTTCTAACCGTGGACTTCCAGGGACAAAACCGTACACCATTGTACTATTCGGTAGACAGCCAGGGACATCACAAGAACAGCCAAACACCTGGTTCGGGGCCAGACCAAAAAGAACAAGAACAAACACACGACAGACTTTTACAAGTGAACATTCTATAACATACCGGGACGAGGGGGGCCAGAGGTGGCCACCCCTCTCTTCCTTCCTCCTCATCATAGCCATGACTACCAGGGACGCAGCAGAAATATCCTCTTCCTACACACTCACTTCCCTCTGCCTGATTCTCTCCTCACTCTCCTTCGCTGTCAGTACGTCCCCCACGAATTGTTTGATGTGGTTCCAATTCTGTTCACTGTCCAACATGAGCTCCACAGTATTTTCCGGCATTATCACCGACCCAATACAACCCTCCACACGGACCCTTTCTTCTCTCCATCTCGTACATTTGTAAAACGTGTGTTCGACATCGTCACGGTCATCGCAATAGTCACAAGTTTCTGATTCTCTTTTTTTAAATTTGTTCAAGTAGGCGTTAAAACATCCGTGTCCTATCAGCATCTGACATAGGTGGAAATCTACTTCCCCCCAGGTTCTGGTTACCCACCTCTTTAGATCGGTGATTAACCTCTTGGACCATTTCGCCTTTCCTGTGTCTGCTCTCCATCTTGTCTGCCACTCATCAAGAATCCTCTCGTCCACCTCTGACTTTTCGTACCGCTCATTCCAGGCCGTCGCTCTTTTCTTTATCATTAGTTCTATGGGCAGGGAACTGCCCACCGCCTGAAGCGCCTCCGTCGAACACGTTTTGTACGCACTTATTGTTCTAATTATTATGGCTCTCTGTAATCTTGTCAGACGACACACGTTTCGCTTAATTCGGCAAGCATCACCCCAGGCTCTACACGCGTACAAGATCTGCGAATATATGGTCGCTCCGATCAACCTTCTTTTTGCTTCCCTCGGTCCAAAGGTAGAGCCCATCACTCTGTTCAGATCCTAAACCGTTTTCCCGGCTTTTTCTCTAGCAAATCTCTAGCTAACACAACTCCTAGGTATTTTAACGATTCCTGTGTGTTAATCACCACGTTCCCGACTGTCAAGGTTATCTCTCCAAAGCCTCTCCTGCTTCTCAACATGATAGCCTCCGTCTTTTCGGGGGCGATCTCAAGACCGCCATGCAGTGTACCACCTGATTTAAAGCAACCTGAGCCCTCGTCTGAATATCCTTCTCGTGCCAGTCAGAGACGACAATGGCGAAATCGTCTGCATAAGCGATAAACCTTGTGTCCCCTCTCACAGTCTTGGTCTGAAGCAGCCGCTCAAAGAATATATTCCACACTATCGGTCCCAGGACCGATCCCTGTAGAACTCCACTCGTTATTTTGGAACTGGACCCTCGTACTCAATGTAACGTTCGCTTAAATAAGCCTGTATAATTCTGACCACATACACCGAAGCGCCGTGCCAAAAACATTTCGGACGTCTACTGTCATCAACAGGCACTTCTTTTTCTTTTCCCTCCGGAATTTGTCGCAATTTAGGGCCTTTACAATGACCTCCTCTATAGCGTGGACGGCGTGGACTGTCGACCTTCCCCAGTTCGTTCAATTCGTCGTTAATTCTAGTCTTTATAATGGACTCAAGGACCTTACCAAAGGTGTTCAGAAGACAAATTGGCCTATATTTTTTCCGGTCCGTACCACCCGGCTTCTCGGTCAGTACCAAACTACCTTTCTTCCACTGCACGGGAAAGATGCCTCGTTTCAACTGTTCATTGTACATACTGGCCAACTTCTTAGACGCTATCCTGGCAACATCCTTAGTTATCTCCGGAGTAATGCCATCTGGCCCAGGGGCCTTGCCGTTCTTAAGGCTTTTCACGATCGTGATAACTTCTTCCTCCGTCACTTCGACAAACTTTTCTGCCTCCGCAATAGAGTCCTGTGGATCACTAGTTACCTCCAGACCCTCTGGAAATAGCTCTCTTATGAGTTGGGCTCTTTTACTGGGTTCTATTATCGTTTTACTATTGTTACCCGTTCTCTTAATCGCTATTTTATAAGCGTCACCCCACACGTACTCGTCAAGGTCGTTGCATAAGGATTTCCAGGCATCTCTCTTCGCCTTTTTAATCACGTCCCTAAGGCACTTTTTGGCATCTGCATACTCTTCTGCTGCCTTTGCTCTCTCCAGTTCATTTCCGTTTCTTCTATTCTCCCTCGTCATCCTTCTACGACACCTATTAGCACCCTCTCTGGCCCTCTTCGTATCCTCATTCCACCAGTACAATTTGCCCTTGTATATTTTCACACTTCTCTTCCTCCCGTACGCTTTGTCGCATGCTTTTTCAGTCGCATTTGCGAGCCATGTAGGGTCAAAATTTTGTTTATGTGCAGCTCTCCTAAGGAATTCCGCGAGGAAACCGTTCAGCCTGTCCACCCTTCTTTTCCACTTCGGTTTACTCATATTGTATTGCTTCCCCACCTCGCTATTTTTATCATCAATACTGAAGGTTATATATAGGTGGTCACTAAGGTTTTCTACATCCATTACTCTCCAGTCTCTGATTGCAGGTAACAACTCTGTCGTACATATCGTGATGTCAATGCAGGATTCTTGGTTTCCTCTCCTCCAAGTAGGGCTTGAACCTGTATTTAAAACGACCATCTCGAATTAAATTTGCATGGTCTCAGTGTCAGGACCAACCTCAGTGGGTCTTGTCCCTTCCCTATTCTCCAGCATTCTTGTCTTCTGGCGATCAGCTTTCCTCATTTTTACCAATGCCTCTCTAAAAGCCTTGCATTTGCCCGAACCAGCCTTGTGCCCCTCCTCTTTACAGAAAGGGCAGTATTCTTTCTTCACACAGCCTTCTGTCGCGTGCCCTTTCTCTCCGCACTTGAAACACATCTCCCTTCTGTCGACGCCCTTGCAATCTTTGATAGTGTGATCGTACCCCCAGCACCGGAAGCATCTTTTCACATCCAATCTCCTCTCAAGGTCGCATTTGGAGAAGCCAATTCTTAGCTTCCCCACCTGTAGTAGCATATCGGCCCCTTTTTTATTAATCCTTATCGTTGAGGCCTGGGTGTCGCCCCTCATGGGTCGCAACTCACCCATCTTTAACCCGTGTTCTTCTCCATGCAGAGCCACTACTATCGCCTCTCGGGCCTCTTTCTTCGTGGTCAGTGCATCCATACCACGGATGTGGAGGACCTCAGTGTCATCGTCGCCCAGCCTCCTGCATTTCATCTCTTCGCTCTCTCTCGCCATTAGTTGGTTTATTTTATTCAGCGTTTCGCCTTCCTTCTCAATGGTCAGGAGTAGCTTACCGTTCTTTGTGCTCTTGATGCTTCTGATACCCTCCTTTATATTTTCTCTTAGCAGGGTATCTTTGACCCTCTTAAGTGTCTCAGAGTATGACTTGCCTTCTCTGCTCTCCACCACCAGGGCATATGTCTTCTTCTCCGACCTCTCGTTTTGTCTATCATCCTCTTTCTCTGGAGTACAAATCAGCACATTGGTACCGGAAGAGTGAAATACGCTCTCCACTAATTTTCTTAGTTTCAGAGTTTCTATATCTTTGATTTTGTGGATAGCAATCCACTCATCCCTTTCAGTCTCCCTTCTGAGACCTAGTATGTTCTGAAACAGGGTCTCTTCCGTGTCCCCTTGGAACATTTTCATTACCTTCCTGCACCTGGTCTCCGATTGGCCCTTTATTTTTATCTTGTAGCTTTGTTCAATGACCCCAATGCCCTCTTCTATTTCCTCTAGTTCAGGATATCTGACTCTGAACTTTTTTTGTATACCTCTTTCCATCGGTACATCTTTCGGGTCTATCACCACCACCATTACCGTACCATTTTTCATGCTTAGTGGATTACACCTTCTAATTTCTGTATTTAGAAAGGATTCTTTGGCCCACTCCTTTCCTGCAAGCTCTGCCCACGCTTTATAGTTTTTAATCTCCTCCTTAAGGAGTATCTCATTTGTTATCGGTTTTTGTATTTCCTTTATATTGGCCTGCGTCTCTACATCAATCATCATTTTTTCAACTGGCTCATATTTATGCCTTTCTATCCATTCTTTAATTAGGCTACCATTCAATACTTCGACCTGTCTTTTAAGCTTGCCCGAGATGTCTTTAATCTCTCTTTTCGTATTCTGCTCTATCCTTTTCTCCAGGTCTCTCTGTAGTTTAGTTGTAGCCTCTAGCGTTTCAACCAAAAGAAAAACTTCTGTACTTTCTTTAGCGCAGTATGGATCTATCCTACCTATGGATGTATCCATGATCTTACGTTTTTTTTATGATCTTCTCCTACTGAGAAACTTCTCTGTATCTCCGGGCCGGGTATCCTACTTCCGCCTGGCGCAGCCATGGTCCGGAAATGGCCCGCCCCCGCAAATTAATCAAAATAAAAACTCTCTATATTCGGTTATTCAAAACAACAATTCAAAATATCATTATTTCTGGGGATCAAAAATTTATTCTCGTACGCGCGATGTTCGACCCAGGTATTGGATCGGCACGCAGCGCGGTCTCCTTTCGCCCGTGCGCTGCGCCGGACTGGACTTATATGGTCTCCCCGAGTCTACCCGATCGCTTCCGAGCTCTTGGGAAGAATTAATTACTTAAAATTAATGCAAATTACGTGGTCTATTTTCTCGCTTTAAACCGTAGGGTTAATTACTTCTTAGTTAACTATATCTATTCCTACCTTCGTCTCAGCGGTACTATTGGTAGAAATTGCAGATAAAAGGCATCCAATCTTGACACAGAAACGTAAACAAAAATGGACACCAACAGGTCTCTATCCTCACAAATACGGCACTCACTTAATATTATTAATAATAACTGTACACTATAAAGTCACTAACGGTCTCTGCCCTTTCTAATACTACCAGCATGAGTAATAGCTTATAAACAAGATTCGAAACGCTCTATAACTCGCTATTTCGAACTCTACGCAGAGCACACAGTAAAGGACGTCCGTCTCCTACGGATACTCTACTGCGACTGAACCCAACCCAACCCTTTTTTTTTTTTTTTATCGAGGTCGGGGAAAATCTGCTCAGCGTTCTCGCTATCAGACACCCGGCCATGGGTGTTGAGTGGCCGGGTAGTGTGAAAAATCCCTTTCCTCGTATTCCTCCGGAACCGCCGGGTAGGCATAAGTTCGGAGTCCGTTCTTTTCTCCCTTCTTTTACTCATTTCTTGACTTTTTTTTTTTGTTATTATGAGTTATTATATTTTTATTTATTTATTATTATTATCATTTTACTTCTTTTTTTGCCGCTTTTCCCCCTCATACAGATCAATCACCACAGATCAAGCGTCCAGAACAGAAATAAAACACACGTTACTTTTTGAAATATTGCACACGATTTTCATACCTGGGCGGGGGGAGTATGGAACTCCCCTCTATCCTCTTCTTCCCTCGCCTACTGGAACCACTTCCCTCTCTTCTCGGACAGGCGTTGTCGACAGTAAAAAACAAAAGAGAGCATTACTTTTTGAATTGTAATAATCGTAAGTTTATACCTGAGTGAGGGGAGGGTCGTCCTCCCCTCTATCCTCTTCCTCATCGATGTACTCCTTTTCTTCTCTTTCTTTACAGGATATTACTTGCCTGATATAGCGTTCCATCGTTTCCCAATTCTTTTCGCTTTCTAACATGATTTTTACGAATGTCTCCGGTCGAATTCTTGGTCCCACCGCCGCAAACAAAGCCTGCCTTTCTGTACCAACGAGGGCATTGAAAGAATGTATGTTCTGCGTCGTCTCTTTCCCTATAGTAGACACAAAGGTCACTCTTGGATCTTTTATGAAAGTATAGGTAGGCCTTTGCGACGACCTATCCTGGTTCGGTCCTAGGAAAAGGGGTCTTGGTGCCCTGTTATGTGTTCGGGATGTTAACGGTCTCGGGCGCCACCTTATGTTTAGAGAGTTAAGGAACTCTTTCGCCTCCAGGTAACTTTTGGGGGTTACAGTCGGAGATCCAGGGATTCGGTATGGGAAAGAAGAAAACAAGAAAAATTCGGAAAACAAATAACTATCAACTTTATTAAAAATAAACAAATAAACAAATAGGAGGGCAGTTTATTGCTTTGTGACCACGGTCGGAGAATGGGGACGGTGGGAATAAATTGACAAGACTTTGACTTTATAACAAATGAATTTAAATTAAACAAATAAAAAAAATGAGGCGGAGGTATGGGATACACCTGGAAACCTTCCTAAGGTGCAAAGGAACGGAATACTCGAAGAACCTTCCAAGAGTATTAAGGTTGGGACAACAATCAATGAAAATTAACAGCAAAATAAAATCAAAGTCTATCAAAATAAATTGGACTTACGGTAAACTGAAATACGGATATTTCGGAAATTAACTATTGACGAAGACTGTTGTAGTACTTGTTGAAGACGGTCGTAGTACCGATGAAGAACTGTTGTAGATCTGATGAAGAACTGTTCAAAATCAGAATTTTGGCCGGCTATTTATACCATTTTGGGGCGAAAACTGGATTTTTCCGCGTGGGGGATCGTATCAGTACAAGTTATCAACGACTAATTTACAATGCGCGGCGCTAATTAACAAAAATAGCAAAATTCTGACGGCGCTATCGGATGCGGGACATAAAATTACATAATTACAGTTTTTGAACGGGTAAAATCGGTTAAAGAACGGCGGAGTAATTAACAATTAATCAACAATAATTAACGGAAAAATTTATAATACAAATCAAAAGATACCCTTACTTATACAGAAAATCACAAAAATATTTTTAACAAAATCGGCCACTGTTTACGGCACTTATATTCACAGACGTTTTCCCGACCACGTGTTTCACGTCAACACCAATTAATCGGTATTAATTTACGCGCACCTTAACACAAAACAATTCCAGCAGTTGGGTGATGTTCGGGGCAATCCTACATGGGCAATATTTTTAACGGATGACCATCAGGAATGGAGTAATTTAATTAATTACGATGCGGGATGATTTTCGGTGAATTATTGTATTAATAATAAGCGGATCATCTTTAGAATCGTTCAACGGTTATTTCATGATATTTGTTAATGTTTGAAATCGATTTGATCGGTCTACGATTTCTCATTCCGCATCATAAAAAATAGTCGCTATACGGTAGCTCGACTGATAGAAACATGTGGCTTGTCGTATCTTGTTTAGAAACATGTGGCTTGTCGTATCTTGTTTGGAAATTTGTTAATTTCGGCATTATTTAATTATTTGATAATAATTTTTCGGAAAGCACATGTTTTCGTGATTCAGCAATTTTATTAATCACATTCATTTATTGATTATTCGGTCAGGGAACGTTGTTGGAATTTAAGATAACGGTTTCGAAATGGAAAATGGAGAAAATCAAAGTCTAATTAAGAAAATTATCAAAATTAATAAAATGTGAATTGGGTTGTATAAACGGGCGGTGATAAGGAGATAAGATATCTTTTTCGGAATTTCTATAAATCGGGTGGAAACTGTAACGTATCGAGGTAGTGTGGGAAGTATACTCGGATATATTTAATTTTCGGTAATTTTTCGGAATATTCGGTTTTTGAAAAATAAAAATAATGTAACTTCGTTACACCTTAAAACACCCGTGTCCCGTGAAGAACTGACTGAGTTGGTAATTTGTGGATCCCCATTTACGCTTAATCCAAGGTCCTATGTCAGGAATGATCCTCTTAGTCCATGCCCCCTTCCCGGTATCTTGCTGCCATTTGCCCTGCCATTCGACTAAGATACTATTTGTTATGGGCTCCCCCTCCGCCGTGCCGTCCGTCGCTCTTGCCTTAATCATATGCTCAATTGGCATCGAGTCCCCCAGAACTTGAAGGACCTCGTTGGACACTGTCCTATAAGAACTGGTCACTCTAATCAATATGGTTCTTTGTAGCCTATTCAACTGCGTCACGTTTCTTTTCACGTTTATAGCCTCTTTCCAGGCCCTGCAGGCATACAGGACTTGCGAATAAATCACCGAGCTGATCAGTTTTCTTTATCCCATGCTCGGACCATACGTAGAACCCATGACTCTATACAAAGCCCCCACCGTTCTCTGCGCCTTATCCACCACATATTGTATTTGGCTTCCCCACTTCAGGTCTCTGCCCATCATAACTCCAAGATATTTCAGAGCGCTGCCACTACGGATTTTGTGATTTCCAATTTCTAACTCAACTTCTCTGGCTTTTCTTCTGCTTCTGAGCAACACGGCTTCTGAGTTTTCGGGTGCCAACTCCAGCCCCATTTCTCCAACCTCATACACCAGCCTCTCGATAGCCATATGTGTCTTCCGTTGAACCTCATCCGGCTCCCATCCCGTTACCAAAATTGCCACGTCGTCCGCGTAGGCCACCACAGATACTCCGTCCATCCATTTACGACCTTCGAACAGACTGTCAAAGAAACGTTCCATAGTAAGGGCCCCAAAATTGAGCCCTGAGGCACCCCTCTCGTTATGTCGTATTCGATCCCATTGTAGATCACGCTTCTATCCGACAGATAATCTTTTATGATATTTATCAATTGCCTCGAGAACCCCTTTACTTCCATAGCTTCGACGATTTTGGGCCATGGTGCAGAACCGAAAGCGTTACGAATGTCGAAAGTCACCATTATGCACATCTTCCGTTTCCCTCTACGATATTTGTCAGTACTTTTGGCCGCCTGAATACCCTCTCTATGGCATGTACGGTGGATCTTCCACTCCTAAAACCGTATTGGCTTTCTGAAAGGCCCCCTTTTTCTTCCAACTCTTGGATTAATCTATTCTTAATTAACCCCTCATACAGCTTCCCGTAACAATTTAACAGACTCAGCGGTCGATATTTCTTTTCTTTGTCGCTGCCCGGCTTTTCCATTAAGACCAGTTTCCCTACTTTCCGAACATATATTACCCTGTCTTATTACGTTTTTCTTCTTTCTACCGTATACGGCGTTACAAACCTGTGCGGTATTGTGCAACAGCGTTTCGGGAGTCATGGCTTGTATTACGCTCAATTTTCTTTGAGCCTCCGTTTTAAATTTCTCCACCAACTCTACCTTTCGCTTCCATCTCTTTTCCGTGACATTGACATTTCTTACAGACCTTCCTACAGTATTTAATTTAAAAGTTATATTAAAATGGTCGCTTAGATTTTCTTCATTTTCTACTTTCCAATCCATGACTCTATCAATCAGCTCGCTATTGCACATAGTAATATCGATGTATGAGGTTTGTTCCCCTCTTCTCCATGTTGGTTTGTCTCCAGTATTTACTACGACTAAATTTCTCTCGCTTGCCCATTCGCAGAGATGCCTCGTCCTAGCGTCCTCTCTCGGTGCCCCCCAGGTGGGCGACTTGGCGTTAAAGCCTCCGGCAATAATTAAATTTTTATCCCTTCCCCTTTCGATTACTCGCGCTATCTCGTCTAAATCCTTCTCAAAAATTGTGTTTTCTACATTTGGAGACAGATAGCATCCGACCAAAGTAAAGTGTGCGCACCTGACAGCTACAAAACCGTTTCCTTTTTCCCACGAAGAGACTTTTATATCGTCGTTATATATTTTAATCGCAACACTTTTTTCCGCGTTAGTGAACCACCAACCCCCCTTTATTTTCTTTTTGTTTGGTTCGGGCACCACTGCAACGTCGAAATCCCTATCCCTAATTATTTTGTCCATAAGGCTCATGGCCTCCACCCCTCTATTTACATTAACTTGTAACACTTTAACACAACTGAACATGCTGTTATTATTAATTATCGTCTCTATCTATCTGCATATTCGTTTCACCCTCCTTGGTCTTTTCTTCCCTTCTCGCCCTCCTTCTGGCTCTTGCCAATTCTGTTCTAAAAGCTGCACACGCTCCCGAACCAGCTCTGTGTCCCGTCTTCTCACAGAGAGGACATGCCGCTTCGTTCTTACAATCCCCTGTTTTATGATCTTTCTTCCCGCAATTATAACAGAGTTTCGACCTGTCCGTGCCTGTACACTGCCTGCCCTGGTGGCCATACCTCCAGCATCTGTTGCATCTGGGTACGTCTATTCTTTTCTCTAGGCCACACCTTGTATAGCGTACTTTGATTGTGCCCTTTTTCAGTAGGGTTGCAGCGTCTGTACTCTTTAACGTTACCGTGACGGCCTGCGAACTGTCTCTCATCGGTCGCATTTCGCTCGCACGGATTACCGCCTCTTTTTTAGCTAAATCTCTTTCGATTGCCTGTATAACTTCCATTTTTTCGGTTAACGCATCAAGTCCTCTTACATGGATGGTCGTAACATCATCTCCTAATCTCTTTACGATAGTATTTTCGTCTTTCAGTGTCGATATCGCTCTGTGCATTTCCTCTATAATTTTCTCATTCTTGTCGGTAGTTATTAGTATTTTCCCATCCTTAGTGCTTCTTATGTTTTTGACTCCATCTTTGCACTCTGTTTTTTCTAGCGCCTCTGTAACTAACTTCAAAGACTCCTTGTAAGTCCTATCTTTGTTTCCAATGACCAGGGCATAAGAATCTCTAACTTTAGTGGCCTGATCTATTTGTTTGGGAAGATAATTTTTCGGCGTATGTATGTAGATGTTCATTTGTAACCCATGAAACACCCCTTCAAACATTTTTTGAAGCCTAATCGCTTCCATAGAGTCTATTACATGTGCAGCAATTCTTGTCTCATTAGTGGTATCGTCTCTCAACACCTTCAGGTAATTATATAACTCTTCCTCGTCTCCCTTATATATTATTTTATAGATTTTTCTGCTGCCTTCCCTCATCTTACCCCTAGTGCCGACCTTATAGGTCTGTTCCACTAGTCCGAATTCATCCTCTATCTCCCCCAACTCAGGGTATCTGTCTTTATATAATTTTTGTATCCCTTTCTCCATGCCTTGGTCTTTAGGGTCTGCAATTACCACCTTGACTAACCCTTCTTTTGAGTTAATTGGATTCCCTTCTATTAGTTTGGTGCATTTGTAAATATCTTCTCCCCATGTCTTGTCCGCCAGATCTTTCCATTGCTCAAAAGACTCTATTTTATCGGTTAGTACTGCATCTCCAATTTCAATTGTTTGCACACCAATGTCTCTAGTGCATTTTCCATCTGTCTGAACATCTGCGTCAAACGTCATTTTTTCAACGTCCACGTATTGGTGCTTTTGGATCCATTCCATTATGGTCTTCCTATTTAGAACGTCCATTTGTTTGTGGAACCTAACAGCCAAATCTTTGATTTCGAGTTTGGTATTTTGCTCGATACGATCGTTTAATTCGTTTGTTAGTTTAGTCAGGCATTCAATGCATTCTTTGATAACGAACAATTCCGACGACTCTATCTGTTTGCATGGAAAAACTTCCGTTTCTTTGTCCGCTGATGTATCATGGACTTTTCTCTTTTCCCTACTGATAGGCTCCTTTCGTGTGTGGGAGGTTTCGCAGCCCCCCGCCCCCTTGATGGCATTTTTAAATTACCCCGAAGGGTGTGACTGAAGATTTAATTTTAAGATTTATTTTATTTAGAAGGAGTTTTAAATATATTACACTCTACGGTAATTGATTTTTTAAACCTTCCGCGTAATTATTGTCTAGAAAGACTAAAGAAAAGAATTTTCTAGCTTAGCGCTATTTGAAAAATTTATTTATGTCGAACTACGAAAACCAATCGAACCCTTGAGACGGTCGACGTGACCCCTCCCGTATCAAACCGCGGCCGAAGCCGCTCTGCGCACAGCTCGCTCAACACCGCTTTACCGACCGTCGCGTATCCGCGCACGCATATGTGCCGCTCTTGACGAGAGGTTATGTTCACTTTCGGGGTATAATTAACCGCAAAAAAGTAATTAATTTAACTCACCGAGGTCTTCCGCGCCCCGAATTATGTCCACCGCACCTAGCAGTCCTATCTGCACCTTAGATGGACACCTTCCTTTCGGTCACTATCCTCGGAATTTAACGACGAAAAAAAACACTTAAACTATCCACTAATTCGTCACTACGCGGTCTCTGCAATAACTGCTATTATTGACATGACTACCTTCTTATAGAAACTTATTTAGAGACACCTTTTTCTTTGCTCTTAGCACAAAACCTCACGGAGCACACGGCAGGCACGTCCGTCACCAACGAACTCTCCACCGCGACTAACCCAACCCAACCCTTAACGAGGTCGGGGAAAATCTGCTAGCAGACATCTGGCCTGGGACGTTGGGCGGCCAGATAGTGTGGGGTTGGAGCTATTTAACCCCGACCCACTAAAAACCCCTTTCCTCGTCTTCTCCGGAACCGCCTGATGGCATTACCTCGGAGATTCATGGTTACCGTCTTCTCTCCTTTTCCTTACGGACCACATTCATCATACCTCCCTCTTACTTCGTTCTTTTCTTCTTCGCCAATTCGAAAATGTTTCGACCAGGTTTTTGTTGTTATGGGGGACAAAAAGATCTCTCAACTTTTTGAAATGTTATTTATTTAATACATACCAGGACGACGGGGTACTTCCCCTCTCCTCGTTCCTCTTCTCTCCCTCTCCCTGCGAACCCATTCAAGCTCCTCTTCCTCTTCCTTCCATCTGCTTACGGATTATCTTCTTCGATCTTCTCTTGTTCTTCGTAGCCTTGACTGTGTCTCGGACGACGGGGTTTTGTTATTATGGGGGACAAAGAAATCCTTCAACTTTTTGAAATACTAACTATTTAATACATAGCGGGACGAGGAGGGAGTAATCTCTCCTTGTTACTCTTCTATTGTCTCCCCCCGATCTTCGTTCCTTCCAGCTCCATCTCCCGGTCAAACCCCTCCTTGAACTGCATTATGCTTCGAGTCATACTTATAACTGCCCTCCAATTAAGTTCGGAATTGAGCATAAGCCTAACCATATTTCCAACTCTTAGCGTTTCACCACACTCTACTTGGCACTTCTCCCTCATGTCTTCAAACTGTATACAGTTGAATATCGTGTGCTCTGCGGTATCAATCTCTTCGCAAAACCAACTTTTATCTGTAATGGTTTTGCCAATTTTTTTCAAGAAGTTACCGAACACTCCATGTCTCGTCAGCACCTGGGTGGTGTAATAGTTCACCTCCACCCCATTTTCTCTCCGTCCACGCTACCAGATCCGGGATCAACATCTTGGTCCAACTACTGTTCATTTCCCATCTCAGGCGCCATTCGTCCATCATCTCCGCCCTTATCTCGGCCTTAAATTCCCTCCCTCGCTCATGCACACTGCTCCTTTCTTCCAACAGCAAGTCAATTGGTGGGATCTCTGCTATAACCGCCACCGCCTCCGCCGAAACAGTTCTATAGGCCGATACTATGCCAATACATAATCTTCTATGGACAGATTGCAGGACCATCCTGTAATGTTGAAATTTCAAAGCTTTCCTCCATGTGGGCGCTGCATACAGCATCACCGATATTGTCGCACTCGCTATTAAAACCCAACCCAACCCAACCCTTTTTTTTTTTTGGCGCAGAGGAGGGGAAAATGCGTTATGCACCCCGGCCTACTGTTGGCGCCTAACGGTCTCATGTGATGGAAACTTTTGTATTCGGCCGGGAGTGTGGGACTATTCTAGTCCCAGAACTACCCACTAAAAACTTTTCCTTCTCCGGAACCACCAAGAAGGTATTACCTCGGAGAATAATAAAATGATCTACTGTGCAAATGATATACTTCTCTCTCGAATAAATCTCTACTCTTCGGCATTAACGATGCTTCAAATCGAAAAATAAACCAAAAATTTCCCCCCTACAACTCCCTGTCGACTATAACAAGTACAAACAACATGGCACGGGTGAAAACTGTCAAAAGGGCCTTATTTAGTTATCGAGCTGATGACGTCATGCCACCAGATCGTGTGTTGGTGACGTCATCTAGGCAACCGATGACGATGATGGAGGTTATAAAATGATAAATATCTCGTTAACGATGCTTCAAATCGAAAAATAAACCAAAAAATTCCCCCCCTACAACCTCACGTTGCCTATAACAAGCACGAACAATATGGCACGGGTGAAAACTGCCAAAACGGCCTTATTTAGTTATCGAGCTGATGACGTCATTCCACCGGACATGTGAACACAAAGCGTTTGGCTTGGAGGTTATAAAATGGTAAATATCTCTTTAACGATGCTTCAAATCGAAAAATAAATCAAAAAATTCCCCCCTACAACCCCCTGCCGCCAATAACAAGCACGAACAATATGGCACGGGTGAAAACTGCCAAAAGGGCCTTGGTTCAACCCCTGTTCAATCGACCGGTTCAACCCCTGTTCAACCGACCGGTTCAACCCCTGTTCAACCGGTTGAATACCGGTTCAACCCCTGTTCCTCCCTACAACCTCCTGCCGGCTATAATAAGCATGAACAACATTGCACGGGTGAAAACTGGTAAAAGGACCTTATTTAGTTATCGAGCTGATGACGTCATGCCGCCGGATCGTGTGGTGGTGACGTCATCTAGGCAACCGTTGAGGTGCGGGGTTCGGGGCGTGGGCGGCTAGGGGGGCAGGGTGCGGAACTTCATCGAGACCTCGATACATTCGGATACATTATAAAATGGTAAATATCTCGTTAACGATGCTTCAAATCGAAAAATAAACCAAAAATTTCCCCCCTACAACCCACCAGTCGACTATAACAAGCACGAACAACATGGCACGGGTGAAAACTGTCAAAAGGGCCTTATTTAGTTATCGAGCTGATGACGTCATGCCGCCAGATCGTGTGGTGGTGACGCCATCTAGGCAATCGGTTAGGTGCGGGGTTCGGGGTGTGGGCGGCTAGGGGGCAGGGTGCGGAATGAGGGGTGTTGGAACTTCATCGAGGCCTTGATACATTCGGACACGAAGCGTTTGGCTTGGAGGTTATGAAATGATAAATATCTCGTTAACGATGCTTCAAATTGAAAAATAAACCAACAAATTTCTCCTCCTACAACCCCCTATCGCCTATAACAAGCAGGAACAACATGGCATGAGTGAGAACTGCTAAAACAGTCTTATTTAGTTATCAAGCTGATAACATCACTCCACCAAACATCCGAACACAAAGCATTTGGCTTGGAGGTTATAAAATGATTGTATTTCATTGAATCTTATAAGGTAATCTATATTTAAATGTTTCAAACTCAACACACCATAAATTCACATTTTCAAGACGCTGTTCATGCGCACCCAATTCATGCCAATTTGTATCGAACCAAATGTCCCATAAATCTAAAACTAAAATCCTTGATAGTTCTCGATAGAGTCTTTATGCTTTAACCGATCTGTTTTATCTAACCAACCGCTTTTATCAATTGTAATACCTACCGAAATCTTGGTTTATCACGTTTGTTATCTCAAGGTCACATGCTAGATTGTTAAATGTATACATATAAAATAGGATTTTCTACTGAAGTGTAAATTAATATTAACATTCACATCATTATTATTTAAGTGTTTACCTAAGCCCCTCCCCTGATATAGGTGTAGTCATTATCATAATTACCGAATGAATGAACATGGTGTTCAAATTGATGATTACGTCATGTTGCGTAATATTTATAAGTAAAATCGTTAAAGTTTATTAAGGTGTTACATGGGTTTGGAAGGTTAAAAAAAAGCATATTTTCTTTATTATTTTTTTGATGTAATGAATAAATTATTATATTCAAACTTTTACGTATATAAAATAGCAACATTAAACTACATTTAAAAAAAAAATCAAAAATTCAAAAACAAAACATAAAACATTCGATCTTGACAATAATACTAATACCAACAAAGCAGCCATGCAGAGAGAAAGTAATAAAAATAACACTCATAGTAAAAAAATCGAAAATGATATAAATTACTCATTAGCCCCACTGGAAGAAAGTGTGCTCTGCATCGTCGATCTCGTTGCAGTAACGACATCTGTCGTCAGTGACGCGTTTATATTTCAATAAGTATTTGCGGAAACACCCATGCCCTTCAATAAGCTGACTTATGTGGTAGTTTGGTTCTCCTCATTTACATCTCAACCATATTGCCAGGTCAGGTACCAATCTCTTCGTCCATCCGGCCTTCTCTCTGTTATTTTCCCATGTTCTCTGCCATTCTATCATTGTTTGTTCTTTCTCTTCCGCTTCACATTCGCTGTCTTCCTTCGATCTTTCTTTGATTAAAATATCTATGGGAGGTGTACTTCCCAACATCTGTAGTGCCTCTGTCGATGTTGTCCTGTACGCGCTTACTGTACGAATTAGTATCAATCTTCGCACTCTGAGGAGCTTTTTTGTGTTCTTTTTTATTTTAATTGCATCCTTCCATGATTGGCATGCATAGAGAAGCTGGGAATATATTACCGATCCAATCATTTTGCGTTTTTCGGCTTTTGGGCCATAGGTTGATCCCATAATCCTATACGACGCCTGGACTGTTCTTTGCGCCTTACCAGAGACGTAGTCTATATGGTTTCTCCAACTCAGATCTTTTCCAATAATCACTCCCAAATATTTCAGGGAGTCTTTGGATTTTATCGCTATGTCCTTAACCTTAACTTCTATTTCCCCTATGCTTCTTCTGCTCTTAAGCAAGATTATTTCTGTTTTTTCTGGTGCTATTTTTATTTCGATCTTTTCCATTTCTTCTATGATTTTATTTACGGCTATCTGTGCGTTTTGCTCCGTTTCCTTTAGTCCCCATCCTGTCACAACCAGCGCCAGATCGTCAGCATATGCGATTACTTTTGTATTCAGTATTTTACTCTCGGATTCTAATATCTGGTCAAAGAAAATATTCCATAATATGGGACCGAGAATTGATCCCTGCGGGACTCCTCGTGTTATCTCATACTTCTTCCCCTCGTATTCAACATATCGTTCACTTAAATAGTGCTTGATTATATTTACTATGTTGGGGGAGATTTCCTTTTTTTCCATGGCCCTAATGATACCTTCCCATGGCGCCGATCCGAAAGCGTTTTTTACGTCTAAGGCCACCATTGCACAACACTTCTTCTTTCCTCTTTTAAATTTGTTTTGTTTATCTACTTCGGCCAGTACCATACGTATGGCATCAGTTGTTGATCTGCCTTTAATGAAGCCAAATTGATTTTCAGAAATTCCCCCTCGTATTTCTATCTGTTCTAGTAGTCTTTGTTTGATCACCGCTTCATACAGTTTGCCATACACGTTCAATAGGCATAGAGGTCTATATTTTTTATCGTTCTTCGTTCCCGGTTTCTCTATTAATAATAGTTTCCCAGTTTTCCATTCTTCAGGGAAAATACTGTTACGTAGCAAGTTATTGAACATTGCCTTTAATTTCTGTGATAGCACGCAGATTGTGTCTTTAGCTATGTCCGGGGTGATTTTGTCCGGTCCCGGGGCCTTTCCACTTTTCATTCGTTTACTCAATATTTCTATTTCCTCCGCAGTGACTTGCTGGCATCTTTCCTCAT
This sequence comes from Onthophagus taurus, assembly GCF_000648695.1. Classification (NCBI taxonomy): domain Eukaryota; kingdom Metazoa; phylum Arthropoda; class Insecta; order Coleoptera; family Scarabaeidae; genus Onthophagus; species Onthophagus taurus. The sequence goes on along the minus strand of NW_019280751.1, from coordinate 71,233 downwards.
CTTTAAATGGTTTTGGTTCCCATCTTTCTGCATTTCCCGGGGGGAAGAGATCTTTCAAGAGGGACTCTATTCTATCTCCTTCCAGTATCGTTGTAGTAACGTTTTTGGTTTTTTTGATGGCCAGCATGTATGCGTCTCCCCATATGTTTTGTTGCAAACTGTCGCATAACTCTCGCCATGCTTCTCGTTTCGCGGCTTTGATTTCTCTTTTCAGTGCTTTTCTTGCTATCTCATACTCCGTATTTGCCCCTTCCTTTGTAATTTCACTATCTTTACCTGAGTTTACTCTAGTCTTTGCTCTTCTCTTTCTATTTGCCTCTTCTTTTGCTCTTTTAACTTTTTCATTCCACCAATAAAGTTCACCTCGCTGTCGGGTAACTTTTCTTTTGCGCCCGTATATTCGTTAAATTATTTGGGGTAAGATCTTCAATTACCTGTATTCTTTTCTTTATTTCGCTCTTATATTTTTCGATCAAGTGTTCTTTTCGTTTCCATCTCTCCTCCTTCCCACCTTCGTTGTTAAATTTTTTGCAGTATGCCGTTTTTATACTAAATTCTATATTCAGGTGATCACTCAAATTTTCTTTGTCTAGTACCTTCCACTCTTCTATGTTATCTATCCACTCATTGTTGCACATGGTGACATCGATGAAGGATTGCTGTTGTTTTCTTTTCCGCGTGGGATGACTTCCTTCATTTAATGCGACTAGATTTCTTTCGGCCATCCATTCTGTCAAGTATTTTCCTCGTGCATCTTCAATTGGTGATCTCCAAGTTGCCGACTTGGCGTTGAAATCGCCTGCGATAATAATGTTCTTCGTCTCGCGTTCGCCTACTGATTTTGCAATTTTTGCCAATCTTATTGTGTAGTCTTCAAATTTTTCATTCGGTGGAAGGTAACATTCCATGAAAGTGCCAAAGTTACTTTTAATTGCCACAAAGCTATTTCCTTCTTCCCAATTGTATACTTTTATATTTGTATTTATTACTTTAAGTGCTACAGTCTTTTCACTATTTTTAAACCATCTAGCGTTTTCAATTTTCTTTTTATATGGTTCCGATATCATAATCATATCAATGTCCTTATTTCTTGCGGTTCTCTCTAAATGATTCATAGCCTCTAGCCCTCTATTTGCGTTGGCTTGTAATACTTTTATTTTATTTTCTTTCATTTGATTTGTTGCTTTGTTCGCCATTTAGTTTAGTTTATGTTTTCCGTTTTTTCACATTCCTTGAGAATGCTTTTACTTCTTCCTCTCTTACTTCTCTTCTGTGTGTTCCACTGTGCCGTCTCTCCCTCTCCTATCTCTTCCTCTACATCTTCCTGATTCCCTTTCTTATTTTGCTTCCCTCTTCCCTCTGTTTTCTCATCTTTCATCTCTTCCTCCCCGCCTTCCTTTTCCTGGCGGTTTCTCTTTTCTCGTTTTCCGTCTTTAATCTGAGCCCTGTACATCTCACACCTCATACTAGCTGCTCTGTGCCCTTTCTTTTCGCAGTCTGGACATCTAGTTTGGTTCGTGCATTCTTTTGTCAGATGTCCTTCTACTCCGCAGTTATAGCAGCAATTTCTTCTATCTGGTCCTGTACAGTCTTTAATCAGATGTTGAGGTGACCAGCATTTCAAGCACTTTTTAATATTGACTCTCTCTTCTACGGAGCACATCGCTAGTCCTATTCTAATTTTCTTGCTGTTCATTGATTTCTTTGCCTTCTCTTCCGCCAATTCTATTGTAACTGCCATCATGCTCTCTGCATATGGTCTCAATGAGCTCATCTTTATCTCATTTTTCTCGCAACCCGTGTCTCTATTTATCGCCTGTATTATTTCATTTTCCTCTGTTGTTATCATTAGTCCTCGTATATGAATAGTCTTGGTCTGTTTTCTTTCTTCTATTCCTCTATCTGTCACCTTCTGTCCATCCTCCTCTCTCAACAGTTTCTGTATTTCCATCACGGCCTCTTTATCTTTTTGGGTCGTAATTAAGACCTTTCCGTCTTTTGTGCTCCTTATCCCCTCTATTTTGTCTACCTCCACTCTCCCTTGTAACCGTTGCTTTATTCCCTTTACAGTTTCTTCATATGTCTTCCCTGGTCTTTCGACTATGATTGCATATGTTCTTCTTTCATATCGCATTTCTCTATTTTTTTCTTCCTCTATTTTTGCCTGTGTTGCGTATACTTCTATTTGTGTGTCTGTATCTCTAAAGACTATCTCTATCATTTTTCTGTACTTGTTTAGAGTCATTTGTCTTAGGTGATGTATCGCGACTTTATTTTCCCCTTTGTTTTGTTCTTTTAGTTCGTTCAGCATTTTCCACACTGAGATATCCGATTTTTCAATGGTTAATTTAATAACCTTTTCCTTTCTTTCTCTTTCCACCCCCCTGATTTTAGTCTTTGTTATTAATTCTACTTCTTCATATGTTTCTTTTAACTCGGCTAGTATAGAATATGCCCTTTTATATTGATTTTGAAGACTGCGAGTCATGTCTTGATCATCGGGTTCCACAACCACCACTCTCGTAGTTATCTCTTGCTGCCATATTGGATTTCCTTCTACTACTTTGGTGCATTTATAGTGTTGATCTTTCCACTTCATAAATTCTACCTTCTTAAAGTCATCATAGGTTACTGCACTTTTTATTAGTTCGTCACTTTCTTCTTCTTCCCTTCTTTTGCGTTCTTCGTTTGTTTCGGTTGGGAACTCCGTCTGTGTTCCTATTTCCGTTCCCTTATGCTTTCGTTTTCCTTCTTCTATTCTCGAATCTATGTTAGCTTTCATCCTGTCAAACTGCTTATGCAGTACCTCTATTTTTTCTTTTGTCTCTCTTTCTTCCCTTTCATACACCTTTCGAAAACTCTTTATCGCCCCTTGTAGCTCTTTAATACTGTTCTTTAGGGGTACCGCAGTATTTTGTTGTATTAAATTTACCATATCACCTATTTTCTTAACTAAATTATCTACTGTACTTTTTACGGTTTTTTTTTCTTCCCCCCGATTTAAACATTTCAACAGCTTTTAGTTCTTTGTATAAGGACAGCCTTCTTTCCGCCCTGTCTTCGCTGCACTCTCCTCTTTCAACAGGCATTTCTTTTTCCTTCTGTTCCTCTTTTTGAGTTTCATCTCTTGTTCTCTTCAATTCTCTCTCTAAACTATCTTCCTCTGCTTCCTCTTTCCATCTCTGCTTTCTTCTGTATCCCATCCTCTCCAGTCTCCGTTGTACAATCGCTCGTTCGTCGTACAGGTCTGTCAGTCGCCGGGGGGTCGACCTTACCCTCCTCCCGGTCCTGTTCCGAGGCTATTTCTATGTGTTCCACGATAATCATATTTCCAGATGTCAGGCGCCTAGATTACCCTAGGTGCGCCCGTTTTTCACCTACCGGCAGGTATACACTCACAGCACAACACTGTTACACTACACTCACATTGAAACACTAAACACTTATTCCCGTATCCCCCGTGACTCCAGACAGGGGCTAATCATGGGGTACTGCCGTCCGGGATCACACGGCCCCCAGCTTTTTTAACCCTCTCGTCCCGGAATACTAAAACATGAAATTTATCAAAAAACACATTTGTGGTACACATATGTACCATCCGGGACGAAAGGGTTAAGGAGGTATGTGCTCCTCCAGCTCGGGTACCGCGGGTTCGCTAAACCCGTACCTGGGAAATATCCCAGGCCCCTGCGGGGAACCCAACCCAACCTTTTTTTTTAACGAGGTCGGGGAAAATCTGCTAACAGACATCTGACCTGGGATGTTAGGCGGTCAGATAGTGTGGGGTTGTGGCCCGAAAGCCCCGACCCACTAAAAACCCCTTTCCTCGTCTTCTCCGGAATCCGCCGGAGTGGCGTTTCTTCGGATCGTCTCAAACAGCTACCTAGCCTCTCGGACATAACAAAAAAAAAACATACAAATCCGGTTACTTTTTGTCTCAAACAGTTTTCAATACGTACCCGGCCGGGGGGGGCGGGGTTTCACTTGAAAAAAAAAAAAAAACCCCTGCTTCTCTTTGTTGTCCAGTTATTCCCGTCTTTTCTTTTTTCATCCACGCTTTAGTTGCTTCTCCGCCTCCCCTGGGTCTTCTTTCGTCTCTTCAATGGCTCATGTAATCATAGGAATCTAATTAATTTTAATTGTTATAACATTGCGTATTTTCATACCCGGTTAGGGGGGTTTTGAGGTAAACCCCCCTGTTCCTTCTCCTATCCGCCTCGTTGTCTTCCTTGTCTCTGTTTCTCATCGTCTTCTTTCCTTTTCATTACTGCTCGCAAAAATTCAGCGATTGCATGCCATGTCTCTTTTGATTCTAGCATGTTATTTACTATATTTTGTTTTTGAAGTTTACAGTTGCATGCACTTTCTGCTTCTGCTCTCTCCACGCTAAATTCCTGGCAGGCGAATATTGTATGATCAGGTGTATCTCTATGCTCACAGTACCAGCATTGACCAGAGTCACTCTTTTTAATTTCTTTTAAGTAAGAACCGAACACAACATGCCCTGTAAAGGCCTGGGTCATATAAAAGTCCATAATTCCCCAGGACCTGGTTGTCCAGGTTTTAACGTCCTTGATCAGCTGTCCCGCCCATCCCTCATAGTTTTGCCATGTTTGTTGCCATTTGGCAAACAATTCCTCTCTAGCTTTGTTCTTATACTCTCTGACCTGCCTGTATATAACAGATCTCTCTTCTGCTAATAGATGTAGAGGAGGTAAACCTGCCAAAACTTCCGCACTAGCGCCTGATATAGTTCTGCATGCCCCAATACAACTAATTGACAGTTTTCTATTTAGACTTTGTAGCATTCGTTTATAGTGGTCGTATTTCAATGCTTCCTCCCATGCAGGAGCAGCGTACAATACTGTCACCAAGTACGAATTGAGCGCCGTTCGATCTGCTTGGCCATTGGTCGTCAACCCTACCTACGGATCGGACGGTCGCCAACCAACCACAACGCCCGGTTGATAGGGTTTTACCCAAGGGCGCCTATTTAAGGCGGCCGGGTTTCCATCAGCGGTCAATTCCAACCGAACTCCGAAGCGACAACAACAGCGACAACGATAACAGCGACAACAAGCCAGCACTTCAACCGCCAATTCGAGGACGACCCCTTTCGTCTTAAAAAAAAACCTTTGAGGGTTTTTTTTGTGTACATATTTTGTAAATAAATTATTTCGTTTTATTCAACAACTGTTGTTTCTTCTTCGGCGCAATCCATCCCCCGTAACAATACTACTGATATTACCACCTGACAGAGCATCTTCTTTTTACAGTGCGTGCGTCCTCTGGTTCTAGGCATTACCCTGTTCAGCGCTGTTCTAATCCTTTCTGCCTTGTTTACTGTCTCCCTTATGTGGGCCGTAAATTTCATATTGTAATCAAGCACGACGCCAAGGTACTTCATTGTTTTACTGGAAGTGATTTCCACGCCGCCTAAATCCAGTGTCAGTCTTTTTAAACTTCTCCGTCGTTTTAGGATTATTGCTTCGGTCTTATGTGGTGCTAATTCTAGACCCTGTTCTTTCATCCAATATGCTATGCGGTTGTAGGTGTATTCAATAGTTTCTTTTAATTCGTCTTCGGCTTTTCCGACTGCTATTATAGCTAAATCATGCGCATACGCTATAAGAGTAACGTCTTGAGATTCGAGCTGTAGCACTTCATCATACGTAATGTTCCATAACAGGGGTCCCAGAACTGAGCCCTGTGGAACTCCTGTTAATTTTGTACTTTTTTCCCTCATGTTCAATCTCTCTATTTAATAGGTAGCTCTTTATGACGTTTACCAGATATTCCGGGATATGTTTTCCTTTCATGGCTTCGATTATCTTACATCATCTCAGGGAATTAAAGGCATTTTTTACATCCAGTGATATCATAACTACGAATTTTCTTTTTCCTCTAACAAACTTATTGCTGTTTTCTACCACCCTCTTGATCTTTTGGACTGCATCCAGAGTAGACTTGCCTTTTCTAAACCCATATTGATTTTCTGATAACGAATGACTTGTATCAGTTACCTGATTTGTAATATGGTTCTTAATAATAACTTCGTATAGCTTGGCCCATGCATTTAGTAGACAAATCGGCCTATATGTTGTTTTATCATCCTTATTCTTCTTGGGTTTTTCAATTAAGGCCAATCTAGCTCTTTTCCATTCTTCAGGGAAAACTTGTGTTGTTATTAATTGACTCAAAACCCTCGTTGGCAATTCCGGCACCTCCTCCGTTATTGCAATCACCACCTCCGCTGGTATGCCATCTGGCCCGGGAGCTTTTTTCTTACGTAGGGATCTTGCCGCAGTTATTACTTCTTCCTCGCCTATTTTTGGTGGGTTCTTATCTAGCTGAAAATTCCATTTCTGGGGAGTGTCTATCGGAAACAAGTTTCTGATTATCTCCTCTGTTTCTTCGTTAGTGTTTGTATTTGGCTTTGCCAATTTAAATTTCTTTGTTGCGATCTTATACGCATCTCCCCAAATGTCATTTTCCAGTTCTTCCACTAAGTTATTCCAGGCTTTTTCTTTTCATCTCTTATCTGTTTTGTTAATTGTTTTTTCATTCTTTTGTATTCCTCCCTTTGTTCTTTGACCTCCTCTCCATGAGTATTCCATTTGTTTGCTCTTGTAACTACCCTTCGGAGTTTACAACACTTCCTCTTTAATTGCTCGACCGTATCTGTCCACCAGTATATTTCTCCTTCCTTTTTTCTAACGTTTTTTCTTCCACCAAATGCCTTATTGCAAATATCTATAGTTATTTTTTCCAGTTCTTCGGGGGTTCCAATTTCTTTATCAAGCCATCCTTTTGTTTCCTTCTTAATTACCTTCTTCAATAACTCTTCTGGGACGTTTTTCATTTTCCACCTTAACACTGTTCTACTATTATCAGTTACTTTATTTTGGGCTCTTATAATTATTATAATGTCTTTATGGTCGCTTAAGTTTTCATGGTCTGAAATTTCCCATGATACGTCCTTTTCCATGCACTTATCATTGCATAAGGTAACATCTATATGTGACCGTTTATCTCCTCTGCACCAAGTAGCCTCGCCCGTATTCAAGACTCTTAATCCCAACGAGATAGCCCATACTGATAGGATATCGCCTCTGTTATCGGTCGCTTGCGCACCCCATTCTGGGGACTTGGCGTTAAAATCTCCCATAACCAGTACAGAGTGGTCATTTGCATTTCTAATTAGGGCTCCCATCTCGTCTAGTCTTTTTTGGAAATTTATTATTTGTTCGTTTGGCGGATGGTAACAGCCAATTATGAACACTCTACCCTTCAAAGTTAGCCATCACCTTCACCTAGTTACACATAACCATCACCTTCACCCTGTTTCAAGATTTTTAATTTATTTGCATTAATTAATATCGCCACACTTTGCACGAGATCACAAAACCAATTACATTCACTTAACACACGTTTTTTATTAGGTTCAGACACCACAGCCACATCCACACACTCATTTTTAATTGTTTTTTTTAAAAGGTCCATTGCCTCCAACTTTCTGTTCATATTTATCGGTAGTAGGGTTAAAGTTTTCGAAATTCTAATTGTGCTAGCCATTTTAATTGGTTAACATCTTCTCTGCTACCTGCCCTACTTTTTCTCTTATCTTTTCTCCTTCTTGTAACATTTTTCGTTGGTCTGTTCTGTACTCCCTCCTTTTTTTTGTGAGGGCCTCTCTGAAAGAGTCACATCCCCCCGAACCGGCTCTATGTCCCTCTTTATCACAGATAGGACAGTGATCTTTATTTTTGCAGTCGCTTGCTAAATGGCCATCTTTTCCGCACTTAAAGCACAGCTTCTTTCGGTCAGGGCCGATGCAGCTGGTGGTGGTATGACCGTATCCCCAGCATCTGGCACACTTTTCGACATCTACCCTTTTTTCAAAATAGCACCTAGAAAGGCCAATTTTTATATGTCTCTCTCTTAAGAGAATTTCTCCATGCTTCTCATCCACTCTAATAGTGACCGCTTGTGTCTCGTCCCTCATGGGCCGGAGTTCTCCTATTTTTATGTGTATTGGTTCTTTACACCCTTTATCTACGAGTACGGCATCAATGGCCTCTTGAATATCTTGTTTCTCGACAAGAGCGTCCATGCCTCTCACATGTATTGTCACCACGTCATCTCCAATTCTCTTAACATTCATTTCTCCCTTGTTTGTGGCTATTGCCTCACATATTTTCGTCATCGTACCTTCTTCTTTTTCCATTGTAATAAGTAATTTTCCCCCTCTAGTGCTTTTTATGGTTCTATTTTATGCCCTCTTTGATGTTGGCTTTTACCAGGGTGCTCTTCACCTCCTTCAAAGTGACGGAGTAGGCTCTGCCTTTTCCCTCCACCACCAAGGCGTACGTATTTCGTTTAGGTCTGTCGCTGCTCTTCTGAGCTCTCTCCTCCTCGTTGCTATATAAAACAAAATTCGTGGATGACGAGTGAAAAACGCCCTCTAACATCTTTCTCATTTTTGACAACCCAATCTGCTTTAAATGGTGCATTGCTACCCACTCGTCCTCTTTTACCTCATCTTTCAATTTTATGAAATTATCAAAGAGGTCCTCTTCAGAGTCTTTGTACAACATCTTTATAATCTTCCTCTTTTTCTCCTCCGTCTGTCCCTTCACCCTTACTGCCCCTTCGCCCTGCCAACTCTTTGATTTCCCTTTTGGTGTTTTGTTCGATTCTCTTTTCAAGCTCTACCTGTATTTTTATGATCTCGTCAAGAGCTTCTCTGAGCACGAAGGCTTCAACGCTCTCCTTCGTGGTATAAGGGTCAATTTTATCTATTGATGTGTCTAATACTTTTCTTTTTATAATCGTCCCCTACTGAGCTGCTTCTGTATTCTGCTCCGGAGCCGGAATTCTACTGCCGCCCTTCCCAGTCATTTTTAAACAGCTCCGTTTGCTGAAGAAAAGATCGCGAGATCCGATCCCAAAAGAGGAACGGCGCGGGATACCCTCCAGCGGGCGCGGCCGCTGCCGCTCTGAGCCGCTTTCCGCATATCGCGTACACTCGCGCCCGGCCGGATTCGCGCGCGCGCACCCCCGATCTCGCGGCCACTTAACCTTTTACCGAAAGGTCAAGAAAAATAAAAATAAAATAAAACAAAACTCACCGGTAATTAGTTAAATTACGCGTCCTTTCGCCCGTGGAAGCTACGCCTGATTTACTAGGTTTATCACTTCGCACTTAACACAAAACCTTAACACAGAACGGGCACAGACACCTTCTGGCACAAACACACACGTGACAACTATTTAAGGGTCCCTTAGCCCATCGCGATTAAACTAAATAAAAGAAACTAAAAAACTCAAAGGTACGGGTCATAACCCTAGCCACTGAAAAGATTTTTCGCGGTTATATGTTAGATTTTCTAACTTTTCCGAGAAAATTTCAAGGACTCGCTATTCACCGTTGTTCACGCGTCAAGCGCTCGATGTGAACTAACCCAACCCAACCCAACCCTTTTGTTTTTTTTTTATAGAGGGGATTAGGAAATCTGTTAACAGACACCCGGCCTAAGTTGTCATGCGGCCGGATAATGTCGGGTTGGCTTCCCTCTTGGGTTGCCGACCGACTAAAACCCTTCCCCCTCTCTTCCCGGAATCCGCCCATCGGGGCATTTCATCGGGGTATGCTGTTCTTTATCGTGAACTCTTCTCTTCGTCCTCCCTTCTGCATCTTTCGCTTTCATGACTTCTCTGAAGTATCTTATTATGATGTTCTGGTGTTTTTCATCCTTCATGATCAGGTCTGCAACATTTTCTTCTGTGACTGAATGTTCCAGTTCTACGTTCATTGTTGCCCTTTCCCTCTCAAAACGTGCACATTTAAATATTGTGTGTCTGGGAGTATCTGACTCCCGACACCCGAACCAACAGATATCGGATTCAATCTTCTTGATTTTCTTGAGATATTCGCCGTGCCCCATTATAGCTTGAGTGGTGTAATAATCCACTCGGGGTCCCTTCTCCTTCCAGTCTCTCACACTCTTTATGAACGTCTTCGCCCAGCCTCCGTACTCGTTCCACCTCTGTTGCCACTTTTCAAACATGCTCTCTTTGTTTATTTCTGCGTTTTCTCCTCTCGTCTCCCAGTTCCTGCTTCGCTCCCATGCCAGTAAGTCCATTGGCGGGTGTCCGGCCAGCGCGCTCACAGCTTCCGTCGCTACCGTACGGTATGCAGATGTCGCGCTTATCGCCGTTCTTCTTTCGATAAGTCTTAGTATCTTGGCGTATTTCTTGAATCTGAGCGCGCTTTCCCATACAGGGGCTCCATATAACGTTACCGATCTGATTACAGTGGCCAATAGGTTTCTACGCGCGTTGCTTGGGCCTCCTTTTCTAGGCATCAGACACGATAAAACGTTGCAGACTTTGCTGGCTTTCTCGGAAACTTTCCTGACGTGTTCGGTCATGCGCATATTCTGATCCACGTTCTTCTGATGTCTGCTGCAAGGACGTCTAAGAGTTGTTCGAAATTTTCATCTGAATCGTTCGGCGAGAAGTATACGGAGGTGACCGTCCACTTCTGCAACTCCACCGTTAAATATCCCTTTCCTCTTTTCCAGGCTACAGGTCTTCCAAGCTTTTGCCCTATCTGGATGAAACAGTCGTCGTCAAGGTCTGTCTGTAGACGCTGTGCTCTCCTCTTATTCGGCTCTTGTCCTACAATTAGGTCTACTTTTCGCTCTCTTGTTATAGCTTCTAGGAGATCCATGGCGTCCCATCTCCTATTGCAGTTGAGTTGCATTATTCTCATTTCTTTTATTTTCTTGGGACTTCGGGGGAGGTTTCCTGGATGTTCTCCGCGGTCCTTCCTTTTCTCTTCCCTTTTTTGCCTTTCGCTACTATCTTGAAGTCGTCTTTTTGTTCCTGCTGTTTATTTGTGTCTGTGTCCATTTGTTCTGTTTCTAGAGGTTTTTCGGTAACTACTTCTTTCGCATCAGTTCTTTTCGGTTCTAACTTATTTGTTTCTTTGTCATGTGATTCATTGGTCTTCTTAATTTGCTCTTTATTGTCTTTGCCTTCACTTCTAAGTTTTTGAAGATATTTGCTATATATTGGACATCTTCCCGTGCCCGCACTATGTCCCTCTGTTTTACAGTCTGGGCATTTCGGATCACTTTTACATTCCTTGGCTAGATGGTCTTGTCCTCCACAATTGTAACACCAATTGCTTCTGTCCTCGCCGTTGCAGTCCCTTACCAGGTGCGATGGTGACCAGCATCTCAAGCATTTGGTTATTTTAGCTCTTTGCTCTATATTACATAGGGCGAGTCCTATTCTGATGCTACTGTCTTCCATCAGTTTCTCGGCTGTCTTTTGATCGACCTCAACTGTTACCGCCTTTCTGCTCTGGGCATATGGTCTCAAATCTCCTATTCTAGGAGTTTCATCTGTTGTTTTGCCAATTTTCGCCTTCAAAGCCTCTATAACCTCTTCTCTGGTTGTTGTCACCTCCATACCCTTTATGTTAAGGTAAATCCGCCTGTTACCCTCTATCAGCCCTCTAGTGGTAACTTTCTGTTCTCTATCATTACTAAGTATCTTTTCTATTGTTTTAGTGGAATTCTTATCTTTTTTTGTTGTTATTAATACCTTCCCATCTCTTGTCTTTCTTATACTCTCTATTGCTTCTATTTCCTTTCTACCCTCCATAGCTTTTTTAATATTTATCACTGATTAACCCAACCCAACCCTTTTTTTTTTTTTTTTACGAGGTCGGGGAAAATCTGCGAACAGACATCTGGCCTGGGCTATTGGTCGGCCAGATAGTGTGGGGTTGGGGTCCATGAATGGATCCCCGACCCACTAAAAACCCCTTTCCTCGTCTTCCTCCGGAACCGCCAGAAGGCATTTCTTCGGAATGCTATCTTCTTTTCTTCGTTCACCTCTTCGGTATTGATCCCTCTTCTTTCGGTACTCCATACGTCCGGTCACCTGGTTGAGGGGAGGTCGGGACCCTCCCCTCTAATACTCTCCATCCCTCTCACCTGGTATCCACTGCTTTCTCCCGGTCTCTCTCATATGCCTCCTTTATGGTCAGCATTTCCGTAATCGTTCTCGAGACGACATTCTATTTCCTCTCGCTGTCCAGCATCTGCTGTATGATATTATCAGCGTTTAAGATTACCTCTAGTTTATCCTGGCACTTCTCTCTTTGTTCTTGAAATCTTTCACACACAAATGCGGTATGCTCCGCTGTGTCTATTTGTTCATAAAACCAGTAAATGTCTGAGTCCGATTTCTTGATTTTCTTCAGGTAGTTGCCTAATACTCCATGCCCTGTGATGAACTGTGTCAGGTGGTAAGGTGGTAGTTAAGTTCCCCCCATTTTCGCTGGCACCATGATTTAATATCTTTTATGAGTGACGCCGTCCAACCCTCTTGCATCTTCCACCTTTCTTCCCATTGGTCCATGACTTTGTTTCTTGCCGCTGCCTTAAATTCTTTTCCTTTTATATGTAGGTTTATTCTTTCATCTACCAGTAAGTCCACGGGGGGCATACTGGCAATTACTTCGGCACTTGTCGTGGATACCGTGCAATAGGCCGACGTCACTCCTATCGCCAGTTTTCTATTGATGCGGTTTAGCATATTTTTATAATGTTTATACTTAAGGGCACACTTCCATGTTTGTGCGGCATACAACACAGCTGACAGCACAGTTGTCGCCAACAATTTCCTCTTGGTGGAGCTTGGGCCTCCCAAATTAGGCATTATTCTGCGTAATATATTTGACATCTTCGTGGCCTTGTCGCTTATTGCCTTCACTTGAGCCGTTATCGTGAGTCCTTATCCAGGTAGACACCTAAGTATTTTACCATTGGGAGGCTTTTCACGTCCGTTCCGTCTACCTTGATCATCATCGTGGGTGCTTTTCTTCTTCCTTGTAGAACGACTACTTCGGTTTTATGTGCCGCTACTTTGATCCCCATGTTGCTGAGCTTGTGGGACACCTGGCTGACCGCATATCCGGCTTTATCCTCAACTCTCATCCTATCCTTTCCTGTTATTATAAGCGCCAGGTCATCTGCATATGCCACCATACCGACTCCAACCTCCATCTTCATCCGCAGGACCTCGTCATAAAATATGTTCCAGAGAGTCGGACCCAAGACAGACCCCTGGGGGACTCCGCAAAATATGTCAAATTCCACTCCGTTTGGCGCTATTATCCTTCTTTCGGACAGGTAGCTACAGACTATCCTGTACAGATATTGTGATGTTTTACTTGTGTGTTTTTACACAAGTTATTAAACTATAAATTTGGGTTTCATTAATTTTAAGAGACTCTTATTAAACTCAGGGTTTCGGGCAAGTTCAGGTTCAAAAAGAAAATTAATCAGGTTCAACAAAAATTCATTTAATTAAACACAAAATCAAATTAACTCGTTTTATGAGTAACAAAAAAAATTGTTTTCCTAAATTTACTTTAATAACAATACTTATTTACGAGAGATAACTTTTAAATAAAATAGATAACTGCGGTTATCGACTGAAATATCGATATTAGAGAGAACCCGTTTATTGTTTGAGAGAGAGTAGGATAAAACTCGTTAGAACCGTTCTTTGAAAATAACAAATGGCCGACGTCTTAAGTTGTCATCAAACTCGTTGAAGAAAAATAGAGTTAAATAAATGAACGTTATTCAAGAAAACTAATAAATCTTTACCCACAAGTAAGTATTGATCAAAATTATAGGAAACTCTTGTGAGTTGTTCTTTGAGTTTGATTCTTTGATTTTTCTTTTTGTAGGTTATGTTAAATAAGAAAATAAAATTATCATCCGACTCACTGCGAAAAAGAAAGGATTGGAGTTCAATGTGGTATCTGGATTATGGATTGTCTCTTGTGTTCGGGGCACTAACTAATTTTCTGGATTGTCTACAGGATTCTTCTACGGGAAATTGAACTGCTTGTTCTTCGGAAATAGGGTCTTGGATGATCTCGAAGAAGTATCAGTAGTTCTCGGAATAGGTTGTAGGATGATTCTCTTTTTATTTTAATATCGTAAGTTGATTTGACTTTAAAAAATTATCTTAAATTTTTGAGGTTATCTCTTGAGATTCAAAATTTCTTCTATCTGACGACGTGGATTCGACGCTGGTCAGACGACGACTCTTTCACTCCCTGTTCGCGATCTCCTTATATACCCCGGCACTCCAACTGTTTTTTCCTCGTTTCTGATTGGCTCTTAGCTTCGCGCCCTTTTCAAAATTCAAAATTCTTGCTTCGAAACTAGCGTCATCTCTTGATTTTTCTCGGAATTAACCTTCAAAATTAAATTCTTTTTTCGTTGATTTCTCCCTTATTCCTTTATGAAACGTAATAAAACTTCGTATTCAACGTTGTCTTTTCTTGTTTTCAGATATACATTGGAGTACACGCCAAAGTTCAACAATGAGTAAAGTTAGAAAAATTCAAATTTAAATCAAGGATTTCGTCCTCAAAATAACGTTAAAACCTCAAAAGATGGATGAAAAATGTGCTTTAGGAGCTGAACTATAATAATTGATACTTTTGGAAGCAAACAAAACGGTTTAAGATAAGATTTTCACCAACAAAAAATCTCTCTGTCACAATTTCTAGGTTATGTTCTCTCGGTGAACTAAAAGAATGTTAAAATTATCACATTACCTCTCGTTTTTAAAATTGAAAAAATTTCGAACGGACGTGACAAACAAGTTTTTCAATTTTCAGATGTAAAACTAACTTAACTAAACTAACTTATTACTAATTTAACGAAATTCTTTAATTTAATTCACAAAAAAAATGGCACTAACAATGATACATGATATTTCCCTTTATTTATATTTTCTATATGATCGAAAATTTCATAAGTATTTCCGAATTTATTAATTATTTTATACGGGCCTTGGAATGGTTTCACTAATTTAGCTACCTGCTTTCTCTTTAAATCTGTAACTTTTCTAGCTTTTATTAAAACAAGATCATCAATATCAAATTCTCTAACTTTTCGTTTTCTTTTCTCTTGTTGTATTTTCCGATAAGCTGCTTTCTTAATCAATTTTTCTCTAATGTTCCTTAGTCTTTCTTCTATCTGGTCATCTTCTTCACTTTTCCAGAAACGGTGTGGGTTTAAACCTGTCATAAGAGTAATTGGTGCTTCTAAATGTGTGGTATTTGGTGTATGATTTAAAATTTTTTCAATGATTTTTAGCTTGGTTGACCATATATTGTGATTTTCGTTTAGGATAATTCTTAAATACTTTACAACTTCTTTTATTACCCTTTCGCTTGGATTTCCTTGTGGATGTCTTATGCTACAATAAATTATTTTGATTCCGGAGTCATTAAAATATTTTCTAAATCTTTCGTTATTGAAGTATGTGGCATTGTCAGCAAGAATTTTTTTATGTTTACCATATTCATCTATAAATCGTTGTATTCCTTCAATTGACGTTTCCGTATCACACTTTTGAGTAGGTATAAGTTTTGTGAATTTTGTAAGGATGTCGTAAATGACGAAAACGTTCTTATATCCTTTACTCGTTCTTGGTAAATTACTGAGATAATCAATGGCGATAATTTCTAATTTTTCTGACGGAATTATGTTTTGAAAATCTGGTTCATAGTGAAAATTTCTTTCTTTTGAAAGTTGACATTCTCTACAATTCTTGATTAAAGTCTTTATTATTTTATCATCGTTTTTACTGTAAAATCCTTCTCTAATTATTAACCATGTTACCCCTACTAACTTCTTTAAAAAATTGTCTTCTAAAAAATATCCCTCAAATGTTCCTTGTTCTTTAATTCTTTTAATGATTGAGTCTATTTTTTCACTTGATTGTATCTCTTTAATTTTTCTTTCGGATCAAAAACCACGATTATTTAAAATTATGTGTGAAATTATGATTTCTGTAGATGATTTATGAACAAATTTTCGGCTTAGAATATCTGGTATTATTTATTTATTTATTTATTTATTTCATGTGGGTACAGAAACAGGTCGAACCCAATAATACTGTACCACAAACAACCAATTGTATACAAATAAAATAGAATTACAGTTCACAATAATAATAATAATGAATTAACATTAATGGTACAAAAGGGATTCAAAAGGAAAAAAAAAACTAAAACTAAGTTTAGGTGATATAAATATATCATATATCAAATATCAAATGAACGCTCGAGGCAACACACCAACTGCAGCAAAGAGCAGTTTTNTAATCAATGGCGATAATTTCTAATTTTTCTGACGGAATTATGTTTTGAAAATCTGGTTCATAGTGAAAATTTCTTTCTTTTGAAAGTTGACATTCTTTACAATTCTTGATTAAACTCTTTATTATTTTATCATCGTTTTTACTGTAAAATCCTTCTTTAATTATTAACCATGTTTTTCTCCCTCCTATATGTTTAAATTCTTGATGTATCCTTAGACAAATTTCAGAAAGGTATTCTTTCGTTATGACAAATTACTTCTTATTCCCTACTAACTTCTTTAAAAAATTGTCTTCTAAAAAATATCCCTTAAATGTTCCTTGTTCTTTAATTCTTTTAATGATTGAGTCTATTTTTTCACTTGATTGTATCTCTTTAATTTTTCTTTCGGACCAAAAACCACGATTATTTAAAATTATGTTTGAAATTATGATTTTTGAAGATGATTTATGAACAAATTTTCAAATATATAAAATTCCATTAAATAAGCTTTATCTTTGATGATTACATTAACAAAAATTTTCTCTCCTATCTGTCCCATTTTCTTCTTATTTGCCGTTATTAAATCGATCTTCTTAATTTTTTCTAAAATGTTTTCTAAATTTTCTATTTTCGATGCCATGTCTTTATTTATTAGTGAAATTTCTGCTGCTGTGTCGATAATTGCTTTTATGGTTAAATTTCGAATTCGTATTTCAATTTTTGGAATTAAATTATATAAGATTTGCTCTTCATCAGGAAAATTTAAAAAATTATGTGGATTATCGTAAAATTTCTTAGGGTTGTTTAAATTAAATTGGTTAATACATAGAATCTTATTTTCGGGTTCTTTTAAAATTGTTTGTAGTTCATTAGTTAATTTGACGTTTTTTTTTTTCATTTTGACCGTAGTCATGTATCTCTGCAATGGTCACCTCTTCTTTATTCCAGCGATCATCTTCTTGTCTGCGAGTGTTTATCACGTTTATATTAGTATTATTTGGAGTACGTTCATCTGGTCCAAATGAATTCCTTCCCTGATTAAAATTTGTCTTTCCTCGTGGTTGAAATCCAAGTCGTGGATAATTTTGTGGTCTATATGTATTTGGTTGATAATTACGGTTATAATGTTCATTATCTCTGTTTCCTCTGGAAAAATTATTTCCATTTCCATTATGATTTTCATTTTTATAGTTATAATTATTTTCGTTATTGTGATTTCTGTAATTATTCTTGTTGTAATTGTTGTAGTTATGGTAATTGTTTTTGTTGTTGTTATTTAGGTTAGTAGTTTTATTATTGTTGTTTCCATTTCCGTGTTGATTAGAATAGTGGTTTTCGTTTCTTAAGTTAGGTTTATTGTAAATATTATTTTTCCTTCTTTGCTGTTCACTAAAATCATCCAATCGTCTTAAAATTTCCATGAGTTGTGTCATTTCCGTTATGTTCTGACATACGAGTAATTGGTTATCTGATAGTACAAAATGGTTTAATAAATTTTTGGTGATTGTCGATTCGTCTAATTCTTCTACACATTTACAGCGATTAAACATGTCACATGCGTAGTTTTCCCTACTTCCATAATTTTCTCGGTATTTCCCAATCAACAGTCGTACTTTAACTCTATCCTGCTGACTTCTACTCCAATATTGATTAACAAATTCTCTCTGGAAATCTTCTAAACTGTTACATTTTTCTTGAACCATTTCAAACCATTCTAAAGCTCTTTCTTCCAACGTCAATCGGATCAAATTTAGTATAATTTTGGGATCAGAAATTTCTTCAGTCAGTCTAATAATGTTGTTTAAGTATGTCATTGGTTGAAGTTTATCTGAACTACCTTTAAATCGGGGCCACATTTCAGGTTTTAAGTAAGGATTGATTTTATTCTGGTCAATATTATTGATATTTATTCCCACTCTTTTTAATTTTTTAAGTTCATTTTCCAGTAATTCCAATTTAAGTTTTTCTTCTCCTTTATAATTTTCAAGTGAACTTTTTAAATTAGTGGTTTCATTGTCAATTTTTCCCTCTAAACTGGTCGTATAATATTCTATTTTATGAATTTTATCTTGATGTAAACTAGTTTGTTCTTTTATCTCGACTAATTCCTTACTTATATTCTCTTGTATATATTCTGTTGTATGTGTACTTTTTGGACTTTGGTTTGTATTTCATTAATGTCTCTATCTAATTTGAAATTTACTTCGTTGAGACTTTCAAACTTTGCCTCGGTACAATTTTGGTTTTCTTCTATCTTTTTGACCTTTTCGTCAATTCCAACTTGATTTTCATATAAGCTCTTTAAAATGTTCTGTAATTCTAGTTTAGTTTCTTCAATTTTATGGTTTACTTCACCTTTATATTCGTTTAATTTCTCGTCTGTTAGTTGTTGGTTGTTTTTTAATAATTCTATTATTTCTCTTTTATTTTGCTCTGTTCTTTGTTCTGCTCTTTCGTCAGCTATACGTTGTCTTTCATCTGCTTTTTGTTCTGCTCCTTCTTCAGCTATACGTTGTCTTTCCTCTGCTTTTTCATTAAAATTATCCATCATTTCTTTTTTATCCTGAGCTGCTCTTTCTTCATTTTTTCTTTGATTTTCATTAACATTTTCTTGCATTTGTTTAAGAAATTCCATTAAGGTTCGGTCTTCACTTTTTCCTTTTCTATCCCCCGAAGAAGTGGTGGCTACTATTATCGAGGTTTCCTCGCTTGTACCTCTATCTCTGGTCTTTTCCTTCGCTAAAGTTCTTCCTCGTGTTACTCTTTCTTCAGACATGATGCTTTTGTTTATTAAAATAAATAATTTCGTACGAGAATTGTTCTTTTATAAAACTCTTTTATTGATCTGTTTTATGTTTTTGCTTAAATTAGTTACCAAAATAAGAACCGTATTATAATTTTTTTAATAATAAAAATTTTCTCTCTCTCTTTATCTTTCTACCTCTCGTTTTTACTCTCTCTTTTCTTTTTTGAACTGCCCCATGTTTTGGTGCCAAATAATTGTGATGGAATATACTCTCCACCATTTTTCTATATGTTTCAAACGGACTCCTGTTTACCAAGTGTATTGCTAGCTCCTTGTCATCTTTTGTCTCTGTTCTTAAGGCTACTAGCTTTTCAAATATATCTTCGTCAGTACCGTCGTACCCAAATTTGATTATTTTCCGTTTTCCTTTTTCAATGCGGCCTTTTGAACCAATTGTGTAGTTCTGTTCCACAAAACTAAAGTCTTCCATAGCCTGTAGAAGTTCTGGATATCTGTCCCGGAACACCCTTTGGATTCCTTTGTCCATGTCAGTGTCATCGGGTTCCGTTATTATGAGTTTGACCATACTGTCGGGTGACTGTACTGGATTTCCGGTTCTTATCTCAGTATTTGTAAACACCAGCTCATCCCACTCCTCGTCTCTTATTTATTTCCATAGATTATAATCGTCCATCTGTGTTAGGGTTTGTAAGGCTTCTAGTGTTTGTGTGCCTATATCCCTTGATTTCTGCACCGCCTGCACATCTACATCAATGGTCATTTTATCCACTTTTTCATACTTGTGGTCCTCCAACCACGATTTAATATATACTCTATTCAATATCTCTACCTGTCTTAGAAGTTTCTAGATCAGTAATCTCCAGTGATGTATCATATACTTTTCTTTTTTTACTCTCACCGCTCAGCGAAGTGCTTCTGTTATGTCCGTACATTTTCATTAGTTGGTTTACTCCTTTACCCTTCCCTGATTCTATCTCTCTCATTTCCACTACATCCGCTGCATCCTTTCTTGCTATTTCGCCTACTCTTTCTGTCGCTTTAGTTGGATAGCGACTTATGAGGGAACTTCTTGTAGCAATAGTATTGTCCTCGCTTCCCCGGTTTGCAGGGCCTGGTATTTGGTGGTCTGGGTAATCACGTGAGGTCGACCCTTCTCCACGCGTGGTCCGCGGCGCTGCTTGGCCGGCGGACCCATCCGAGGCTTTCTGTTTGAAATGCATTACTCATTTTTGGAGTTGTCTGGCGCTTACCTTACGCCCCATTTTAACCCTACTGGCAGGTGTACACTCACAACATATAAATTCACCCGTGGCCCCCGTGACACCTAGCGGGGGCCTATCATGGGAAAAACTGTCCGGGTTCACACGGGTCCCAGTTTTTTAAGGAGGTATGCTCCTCCACCTGTAAACCCAGGTGGGTGCCCTTGTGGGGTGCTACCGGCCGGGCCAACCGGACCCCAGTTTTTTAACGAGGTATGCTCCTCGAGCTCAGGCGGCCTCGGGTTCGCTAAGCCCGTACCCAGTGACTCCTCACTGGGCCCCTGAGGGAAACCCAACCCAACCCTTTTTTTTTTTTTTTAATAGGGGATTAGGCAGTTTTCCGGTGTTAAGACGATTCCCAGTTTTCCGGTGTTAAGACGATTCCCAGTTTCTCGTAGAATTCTTTAATTTTCTCTTTCCATCTCATGCATTCGAAAAACGTGTGCTCCACACTATCCACCTTATCTTTGCAGTATATACACATTTCGTCATCGCTCCTCTTATGAATGTAAAGGTAAGCTCTAAAGCACCCATGCCCGCTGAGGAACTGGCTCAGAAAGTAATTCACTTCTCCCCACTTTCTATCTATCCATGGAATCAGTTTTGGAATTAGCCTCTTCGTCCAGCGGGCCTTTCCCGTATCCTTTGCCCATCTCGTCTCCCACTCGTTTATCATCTGCGCATTCATTTTACCCCTGTTTGTTGTTTCTTCCATTATTCTACTTCTTCTTTTCGCCATTAAGGCTATGGGTATTGTGCTTCCTATCACATGCAGAGCTTCCGTTGATGTTGTTCTGTAAGCGCTTGTCACTCTTATCATTACGCGTCTTTGGATCTTATTGATCTTTTCTAGATGTTTTTTGGTTTCAAACGCTTCACGCCATGCCTTACATCCATATAAAATTTGCGAGTATATAACAGAGCCGATTAACTTCCTCTTTTCTGCTCTCGGTCCGTAGGTTGATCCCATCACTCTGTTTAGAGCATTCACTGTTTTTTGTGTTTTGCTTGTGATGTAGCTAACGTGTTCATGCCATTTTAAGTCTTTTCCTATCATGACCCCGAGGTATTTCACTGACTTCTTTGAATTAACGGTGTTCCTTTATTTTTAGCTCCACCTCCTCTTTGCATCTTCTGCTTATGAGCAGCACGGCTTCTGTTTTTTCAGGAGCAATCTCAAGGCCCATTTTTGCCATCTTAGCAATCACTCTCTGCATTGCAATTTGTGCATTTTGTCGTATGTCCTCGACCTCCCATCCACTAATCACTATGGCCAAATCATCTGCGTATGCGAAGAGTTTTCCCTCTGTTCTTCTACCAGTAGCTGATCAAAGAAGACATTCCATATTATTGGTCCCAGTATGGATCCCTGGGGCACTCCTCTACTCGAGATTCCTTTCTTTTTCAACGCTTCCACTATTTTTTCCCAGGGGGCTGATCCGAAGGCGTTTTTGACGTCTACTGTAACTAATAAGCACTTCCTTTTCTTACCCTGTCTGAACGTTTGCAGGTTTCTGGCCTCTCCAAGCACTTGCTCAATTGCAGTTACTGTTGATTTGCCCTTTGTAAAGCCGTATTGGAACCTTGACAGCCCCCCCCCCTTTCTTGCAGTTCCTCCTCGAGTCTTTTCTTGATAATGGCCTCGTATAATTTACCATAGGTATTTAGTAGACATAGTGGTCGGTATTTGTTTGCGTTGGCTTGTTTTTCAATTAGCACCAATCTACCATGTTTCCAGGGGTTTGGGAATGTGTTATTTTTAATAAGGTCATTGTACATCACCGTTATTTTATTTACTTCTTCTATGGCTACGGTATCCTTAATTATTTCTGCCGTAATCCTATCTGGTCCTGGAGCTTTCTGGTTCTTTAGGTTTTTTGCTAGGTGTCGTATCTCTTCGCTCGTTACCTCTCTACACCTTTCTTCATCGTTTTCGATGTTCTCCGCCTCATATTTCTCACCGTTTCCGTCCAGGAAAAGTTCCTTTATTATTTTCTTAGCCTCATCCTGCATCAGCGTAACTCTCACTAGGTTTTTATTTTCTTCAATGCCAGTTTATACGCCTCCCTCCATGCATTTTCCTGCAATTCGTTGCATAGCCCCCTCCAGGCGCCTTTCTTTGCTTTTTTAATTGCTCTTTTGTATGTCTTTTTTGCCTTTTCATACGATCTCATAGTGCTTTGTTTCTCGTCGTCGCTATCAGTTCTTTTATTTATTCTTGTTATTGCACGTCTGAATTTATTTGCTTCCTCTTTAGCCTCTTTCACCGTGGTGTTCCACCAATATATGTTACCTCTTCTTGGTATCGTTTTTTTTTGGTTTTCCGTAGGTTTCATCGCAAGCTTTCTTTGTTAATATTGTCTGAAGTTCAGGTGTTAATGAATCTGTTGCTTTTAACTTTCTTTGTATTGCCTCTTTATATTTATCAACCAAATCCTCTTTTCTCCTCCAGCGATTGACCGCCCCGCTATCAGTATTTTTATTTTCATTGGTTGTATCTACATTA
Organism: Onthophagus taurus; assembly: GCF_000648695.1. NCBI lineage: Eukaryota > Metazoa > Arthropoda > Insecta > Coleoptera > Scarabaeidae > Onthophagus > Onthophagus taurus. Next base: position 48,509 of record NW_019280751.1, on the reverse strand, counting down.
AATACTATATTCAAATGGTCACTCAGATTTTCCTCGTCTATGACCTCCCAGTCACTCACCCTCTTAATAGACTTTTCATTACACATCGTAACATCAATATGGGATTCCTGATCTCCTCTGCGCCATGTTGGTTTTCTTCCTTTGTTAAGCGCTACTAACCCTTTTTCTGCCATCCATTTGGTAAGTATTTCTCCTCTCTTGTCTTCTCTATTTGATCCCCAAGCGAAAGACTTCGCATTGAAATCTCCTGCAATTATTACGTCTTTCCTAACTTCCTTTTTGTTTTTATCAGCTATATTTTCTCCAATTATATTTAATTTAGTCGTATATTCTGCTATGCTCTCATTTGGTGTGAGATAGCATGCTACCCAAGTTCCCATATTTGTAAACACCATAACGAATCCAGTGCCTTCCTGACACTTATTAACAATGATATCCTTATTTAGTATCTTTATTGCTACATCACCTTCTTTATTTTTATACCATCCACCCAGTTTAATTTTATTGTTATTTGGTTCTGACATCATAATTACATCCATTTTCCTATCTACAGCAATCTTATCTATAACATTCATCGACTCAGTACACCTATTTACATTCACTTGTATCACACTTAGTTTATTTTTATATGGCATTGCGGTTTCTGTGTTCTCTCCGTGCCGTCATAAAAGCTTTACATTTCACTGTGCCCGCCTTGTGCCCATCTGTTCTGCATAATGGGCATGCTTCGTTGTTCTCACAATTCTTAAACTCATGGTCTCCTTTTCCACACTCTGTGCGAGCTGGTCCTTTGCATTCTCTTGACGCGTGTCCATATTCCCAACACTTGTGGCACTTCTTTACATTTATACGCTTTTCAATACTACATCTTGTGAAGCCTATTTTCATTCTTTTTGCTGTGAGAAGACGTTCTGCATGTTTTTTGACCATTTTAATCGTTACCGCCTAAGTGTCTCCTCTCAGCGGTCTTAAGTCGCTCATCTGCAAAATAATGTCTTTTTCCCCCAACTCTTCTTCTATTCTTTCCACCACCTCTTGTTTTTCCGTTATGGCATCCATTCCTCTTATGTGTAGCGTTTCTGTTTCTTCTCCCAACTTTCTTATCATAATTTGCTTTCTAGAGGCTGCTTGGATCGCTTGTTGGGCTTTGTTGATCGCCTCTAGGTTTCTATCCGTTGTTATAAGGACTTTGCCCTCTCTTGTGCTTCTTATACTTTTAACGCACTTCTTTAAGCTTTCTTCGTTTAACGCTTCTTTAATGTATTTCAGAGAGTCTTTGTGGGTTCTCTCTCCGTTCTCCACCACTAGAGCGTACGAATTTCGTGTTTTTGTCTCCCTTTTAGATTCAATAACGTTTTTTGGTGTAAATATATTAATTTTTATTTTGGTTTGATGGAAGATACATTCTAGCATTTTTTGGTAGTGGTCTACTCTTATTTTATTTACCAGGTGAGTTAGATGATACGAATTTTTTGAAAAGGTCCTCTTTTGTACCATCGTACCTAATCTTTATGATTTTTCGTGTCCCCTCTGTGATTGTATTGCGTGTTCCCACTTTAAACCTCTGCTCAACAAACTCCTTGAATACTTTCTGTATTCCTTTCTCCATATTCGTGTCGTCCGGTTCAATTATTATTACTTTTATGACGTCGTTTGCTGTGTTTATGGGATTTCCAGTTTGAATTTCAGTGTTAGTAAACACTCCTACTGTCCATGAAAGATCTTTTAACTCCTCCCACTTACTTACTTCTTCGCTTTGTGTTATTTTATATACGTTACGTTCCCCTTCGGTTTGTGTTCCTATTTCTTTTGTATGCGGCTTAGCCTGTACGTCAGCGTCGTACGTCATTTTCTCAATCGTTTCATACGTGTTTTTCTGTAGCCACTCTTTTATAGTTTTCCTATTTATGACTTCCACTTGCTTTGCCAGGTTTGCGGATATTTCTTTGACCTCTCGTTTTGTATTTTGTTCCATGTTTACTTTTAGTCTCTCTGCCAAATTACTAATCATGGTCAGGGCCTCTTTAAGGACGAAAGCTTCCGTACATTCTTTTTTATTATATGTTTCATCTTCTTCCGAAGATATATTATGTATCTTTCTTTTTTATAGTCTGCACCTACAGAGTTACTCCTCATGTGTACATACATTTGTTTTAGCTTGTTTGACTTTTCTCCTTGTTGTACATTTTTATCATCTTTCTTCTCCATTTTTTTTATGTCTATATTCAATTTGGTGTTCTCTCGCGATGTTTTGCTCTGTAACCGCGTAGAGCATCGACATTAATCCACCTTGACGAAGCGGCGGACGAAGCCGCAATGAAAAGCGCTCTTATCGCCCGTCCGATATAGGCACCGCGAGAACTCACGAACTTAACCGATCGCTCCGATAATAATTAATGAACTCAATTAAACAATTAGTGCGATTCACTTCCCGATTTTCGCGCTTGAGCAATTATCTATTCTGTATCTGGTTGCCTTTTCTTACCTTAGTCCTAATTTGTAAGAATTAGCCTCTCGCTTTACAGGTTTGTCACTTCGGTGTAAACAAACACAATGGTTTCCTCGCAATTCAGCGTCCTAGAAAACCTTTAAAATGCCAATAATAAATACTTGAAACTACATTAAACTAACTGTATCCATTTCACTAATGTAATTAAATAATGATTGCTCATTTTATAAAATTTTTCGCCTCAGAAGAAACTCTCAGTATCGAGCTCGCGTAACGCACCCGTCCTCGCCGAGTTCTCATTCGCGACTAACCTAACCCAACCCTTTTTTCGGAGAAAAAACGGTCCAGCATAATCAACGCCAGTATGAAGAAAAGGTCTCGATTGGTTAACTCGTGGGGAGGGAAGTTGGCCCATAAGTTGTTGGCTCGTTACCACACGTTGTCGAGCGCAAATCATACAACGATGAATCAGTGACTTAACGGAAACTCGACCACCAATGATCCAAAATCGACGTCTAATTGAAGCTAACGTGAGCTGTACACCACCATGCAATGTGGTTTTGTGGTAATAATCGATGATTAATGTAGTGATTGTAGAAAACTTCGGCAAGATAATAGGATGCTTTTCATCGTAATCCAAATTAGAAAACTGAAGTCGGCCTGTTATCCGCAAAAATCCATCCCCATCAAGGAAAGGGTTCAAACGATAGAGAGAACTGGTACGAGTGATGGTCCGCTTCGATCTTAGTAGAATAAGTTCTTCAGCAAACTCTAAATTTTGGCATTCTTTAACCCAAAATAGTAATGCTCGATTTAATTCATCTGCTGATAAAACTCCTGAAACACTCGAAAGAAGATTATTTTTGTCAAACACTCTTGCGCACCATGCAGTCACTCTTAGGAGTCTTGTTAACGAAGAATACTTATTTTTTAAATCCCAGCCCTGGTTCTTCCGAATGGCTGAGTTGGAAACTGGAATTGTGACACGTTGCTCAAGATCGACTTGACTAGGAGGACTTGGAGATTCTTTTGGCCACTGAGTTGATGGATACATGAGCCAACAGGGTCCGGACCACCAAGACGAATTGGATTGAAGTTTCATCATCGTGACCCCTCGCGAAACTAGGTCCGCTGGATTGTCCTCACCTGGCACGTAGTTCCAGTGTACTCCCGACACCTCATGTATTTCAGTAACCCGGTTTCTTACATAGTCTTTCCATCGAGAAGGATGGCCGCGAATCCATGATAGCACTACTGTTGAATCAGTCCATAAGTAAATTGAATGTTCACAAAGTTTTAAGACCGATTGCACTCTTTTTAACAATCGCACGAGTAAGACCGCGGCGCATAATTCTAATCGCGGAATTGTTACGCGTTTAAGAGGTGATACTTTAGACTTTGACACTAAAATTGATACGCGCAATTCATTCTGAATTGAAACGCGAAGATATAACACTGCTTCGTAAGCAATGGTGGACGCGTCCGCGAAACCGTGAAGTTCAATTGAGGTTGCTCGACTGGACGTTCCGATCCATCGCGGTATGCGGATCGTATTGATTTTATTGAATTCTTTTCTTAAATTATTCCAACGAATTTTCAGTTCTAATGGAAGAATATCATCCCAGTCAAGATGTTGTATCCATAATTCCTGCATCAATACTTTGGCCGATGTGATCAAAGGGGAAAGCCAACCAAGAGGGTCATACAAACGTGCAATGAAAGATAAAACATTTCGTTTTGTTACTTGGTCGGTTTCGTTATGGAAAGAATTACATTTAAATAAAAATTCGTCTTTATGGTTATCCCACAACAAGCCCAATGTGTGAATAGCGTGATTTTCCTTAAATTCACAAGTTGAGGTTTCAGCAAGTAATTTTGAAGGTATGATATTCAATACATCTGTTTCATTCGATATCCACTTTCTGGCTGTAAATCCGCCCATTTTCAATACTGTATTTAGCTGATATATGATTTCATGTGCTTCTTCAGCAGTTTCAGCGCCTGAAAGTATGTCATCAACATATGTGTTGTAACGAAGAACTTCAAACCCTTGAGGAAACTTTTCTTGATTTTCTTCAGCTAATTGTTTAATACATTTCAATGCTAAATACGGAGCACTTGATAATCCATAAGTCACCGTACAGAGTTGATAAGTTTTTAATTCATCGGATGGCTTTTCACGCCATAGGATTTGCTGAAAGGGCCAATCATCCTGATGTACTCGAATCTGGCGATACATTTTCTCCAGATCGCAGGCAAACACAATCGGATGTCGCCTCCAGCGTAAAAGTACATCAACTAATTCCGTCTGCAGTTTCGGTCCAACATTTAGACAATCATTCAAAGACAAACCCGAAGACGATTTTTGAGAACCATTGAAAACAACTCTGAGTTTTGTTGTTGTACTAGATTCACGTATTACTCCATGATGAGGTAGATAAAAATGTGGTTGATCTAAGCAAGAAGTAATTTGGCGCATATGGTCGAGATCGAGGTATTCTTTCATAAATTTGCTGTATTCCGTTTTTAATTTTTCATTTTTAGCGAATCGTAACTCTAACCGATTGAATGACTTAAGCGCTATGTCAAGCGAATTTCCAAGCTCTTTCGGAGGCTTTCGAAACGGTAATCGAACAACAAATCTACCGGAAATATCACGATCATGAGTATTTTTAAAATGTTCTTCACATTCGTACTCCTCTGATGACGCATAAGGTAATTGAGTTTGATATTCTTCCTGTTTCCAGAATGATTGCATGACTTCGAGCAGCTCGTGATCAATGGAACAATTGAATCCGTAACGACTATTATCTGTTACTTGTTGGTCTGAGAGAATTCCCGAAATAATCCAACCCAAACTTGTCTGTTGGGCAACCAACGAACCGTCAATATTTTTAATAATACCGATTTCAATGATTCTTGAGTAAATACTGACTCCCAAAATTAATTCAATTTTAGTCGTTGAGCTGTATTCAGGATCGGCCAAATTTAATGAATCAAGATTGAAGTCTAGATTTATTGAACGTTTTTTTGGCAAGTATGAAGTTAATTTAGGCAAGATTAACGCTTCATCATTAAATGTTGTTTGATTATTTATTTTAGAAAATAAATTTATTCTTACGGACCCGTGAGACATGATCGTGCGTTGAGACCCAACTCCGGAAATTGGTATCGATGCTGTTTTTCGAGGTAAATTCAGCCTTTGAACTAAAGACTCTGATATAAAACAGACTTCTGAACCCTGATCTATCAACGCTCTCACAGTTACTGATTCGCCCGTTTCGGAAAATATCCCAATCATCGCAGTAGCTAAAAGTACTGGGGTGTTAATATGATGAGAGTTGATCAGGTGACTAGATGCTGAAGCAGAACGTTGCATGTTAGAACAACTTGGCGTGTTTTGATCGATTTGGTTAGGATCTGAATCTTTTACTTGAGTTGAGGTATTGATAGAAGGCTTTGAATCATGTAAGCTCGTATGATGGTTTTTATTACATAGTTTGCATCGTTTAATATTTCGACAATTTTTTCTCAAATGCGGTCCGAGACAATTGAAGCACAGATTTTTTGATTTGATAAAATCTGATCGTTGAATGGGTGTTTTTGAAAGGTATTGCTGACACATCGACAAGTAATGATTTGCGTTACACATTGCGCAACTTGCATTATAGGGAGTTGCATTATAAGATTTTACAATACCTTTCTGAACTGAACTTTGAAGAGGCTTTCTAATAAATGAGAATTTTTCAATTGACTCAAGAGCTCTCAAGCGGTTGAAAAGAAATTTTTCAAATTCTACATAAGATGGGGGTTCAAGATAACCTCCAATAACTTTTTCCCATTCTTTAATTGAGTCTGAATCAAGCTTTCTTGTAAATAAATAAACTAGGAGATTGTCCCAATGTTCAACAGAACAATTTAATGCTTCCAAGGCACCTAATGCTTCTTTAATCTCTCCTAAAAATCGTTTAAGCTCGACTGATGATTCACTTTTCAGGGATTTTGAACTAAATAAAACTGCAAGCTGAGTGTCGATTGACAACCGGCGGTTTTCGTACCGATCTACCAAAATTTCCCAGGCTTTTGCCATGTTATCGTTTGTAATTAATAAATTTTTGATTAAACGAGCAGGTTCATTTATGAGGCACATTTTTAGGTACTATAACTTTTCGACGTTGGAGATATTGTTATCTTGATAAACCATTGAATTAAATAAATCACGAAATTGAGTCCAGTTTGCGAAGTCACCGTCGAATTTCGGAAGATTAATAACCGGAAGATTACGAGTGCGAAATGGTGCTGTTTGAGCTTTTTCAGTAACGAGAACGTTTTCAGGTATTGAAAGTGACTCTTCGTTGCTCTCTAATAATTCAATCATTTCGCTTTTTGTATTTAAATAAGATTCTTCGCACAAAGAAAATAAATCTTCTGAAAAATATATTGTTTCGGTATAATCCAATTTATATTTAGATAAAAATTTATGATTTTCATTAAACTCTTCCCAGTTAACTTCTAGGCGTTCAAGACGGGTCTTTACGGCAGCGCGCGTGCGTTTCACGATCGCGAGTTTCTTTAGATTGTCTATTGTTCGGTTAATGAGTCCATATAAGTCATTTTGCCGTTCGAATAAAACGTCTGGATTTTTTGACTCGGTCATTTTAATTAACTAAAATATTACGTAGATATTGGCACTATAACCGACCGATCAACGAAATTGAACGAAATAAAGATACACTAATTTTAAAATCTTGCAAATTTGTCTGAAAATCGCAAGATCCGGCTCGAAGGACCAAAAAATTTCTAAATGTTCTGAATATTGTCTTACCTTTTTATATTCGAGACGCACACACTTTAACGAAAAAGAAGGATGAGATTAACACTGTTTTTATATAAAAATGTATTGAGAATTCACTTTTACAGAGAACATTGACATATGTTGAAAAAGCTACGAATTGATAATTGAAAAAAACAACACGAAAAAACGGCCATGGATACGGCCATGGGGCTTTTAACAGGGGTTTAACTAAAAAACCCCCTTCTCCTCTTCCTTCCGTCCATTCTTCGACATTTGACATGGCACTCGTTTTCGTTTTTCTACCTTCCTCTTTTTTTTTTTTTAGTTTTTTTACTGTTCAGTTACATTCCGATTGGTGTCCTCGTGTTTCTCCCTTCTTTTCTCTTCTCTCTCCTTCTCCATCATAACTTCTGTCAGGTAATTCATCACTTCTCTTCCTTTATCCTCTGTCTCTAGGAAAACCTCGGAAATACTGTTTTTATCTAATTCTCTTCCGATCTTCTTTTGTGCATCTTGTCTCAGTGCTGCGAAGTGTCTGCACTCAAAGACAGTATGTCGTGGGGTATCTTGATCTTCACAGCCATACCAACAGGTTTCTGATGCTAGTCTTTTTATTTTTTTTAGGTAACTACCAAAAGCTCCATGACCAAGTATGGCCTGCGTGGCATAATAGTTCGTTGCAGGTCCTCGTTCTTGCCATTCTTTTACGTTTTTTATTAAGATGCTAGTCCATCCTGTATGCCTCGCCCATCTCTCTTGCCACCTACTATAGATTTCCTGTCTGTTCCCTTCTTTACACGTCCCTCTCGATTCCCAATTTCTCGCTCTTTCCCAAGCCAGTAGACCGTACGGTGGGTATCCCGCTAGCACCCCGACTGCGTTCGTTGATGCGGTCCTGTATGCTGATGTAACACATATTGACGCTTTTCTCTCTATTGATCTTAATATTTTTACGTATCTTTTATATTTCAGCGCATCTTCCCATGCCGGAGCGGCATATAATATCACTGACTGGACGACAGTTGCTATTAACCTTCTTTTCTTTTGGCTACGGCCTCTGACCTTAGGCATAATTCCTGTCATAGCGTTTATTATCTTTCCCGCTTTTTCAGATGCCTTTTTTATGTGCATAGTCATTGTGGTATCTTTACCTATATGCACTCCTAGGTACTTTACAGACCTTGTACTTAATATTGTGGTATTATTTATATTTATCTCTATGGTCTTCATTGTTCGCCGTCCTTCCAATATTACCACTTCCGACTTTTAGGGTGCTAGCTGAAGACCCATTTCGCTCAATTCTCTGCTTATTCCTCTAACACAGTATTCGCCTTTATCTTTTACTTCCTCTGCAGTTGGCGCCTGAACGACCACTGCTAGATCGTCAGCATACGCTACAATCCGTACTCCAAATTCCGTTTTGATGCGAAGAACTCTATCGTAGCACGCATTCCAAAGGGTTCCTCCCACAACCGAGCCCTGAGGAACTCCGCACGTCATCTCCATCTGCCGTCCGTCTGGTAATATCACTCTTCTATGGGAAAGGTAAGATGCTATTATCTTTCTTATTCCGACCGATATTCTACAATCTCTTAAAGCTTTTCTTACTTGTGACCACGGCACTGAATTAAAGGCATTCTTTATGTCGAGTAAAATTATTATTCGGTATCCTCTGTTTGTCAGAGATACCCTTTTCCTTTCTCTCACTTCAGAAAGTATTCCCATCACCGCATCTGTTGTGCTTAGTCCTCTTCTGTACCCATACTGCGCATCACTAATTGCCCTTTTCTCCTCCAATTCTTCAATCAATCTATTATTAATTATGCGTTCAAGGAGTTTACCCACCGCACTTATTAAGCATAGGGGTCTGTACGCAGTTTCCTCGTTTTCCTTTTTGGGCTTCTCGACCAGTACCAACACTGCTCTTCTCCAGATCTTCGGGAATACTCCTTTTTTAAAGCACCCATTGAACACTTTGAGAAATATCGCTGGGTTCGCTTTCACGCAGGCCTTTAGAATCTCATTTGTTACCGCATCCTCTCCAGGAGCTTTTCTTGGTTTAAGTTGTTGTACGCATCGATTCAATTCCTCCAATGATATCTCATTATGTTTTCCAGATTCTTTCTCATCTTTACCGTCCTCCTCTCCTTCGTATTCTTTATCTTTTATTCTTGGAAACCCTTCCACCAGCAACTTCTTTATCTAAAGAAGAACAACAATGTGAAATGCATTTCAAAAGGACTCATCGTAGAACATCAGATGGTCGTTTCATCGTAGCATTACCCTTTAAGAATCATGAGCCTGTATTAGGTCAATCATATCACACGGCCCTGAAAAGATTTAACGTTCTAGAAACTCGTTTATTAAAGAATCCACAAATGAGAAAGGATTATGTACTATTCATGAAAGATTACCTCCTCACTGGTCACATGTCACCGATTTCTAGTTCTTCGGAACGTCTAGCATTATACTACCTACTACATCATTGTGTTGTTCGTTCTGAAGGCGACTCTACGAAGTTGCGCGTCGTCTTTGATTCTTCTGAAAGTACAACAAACGGTAAATCATTAAATGACACTCTTTTGATTGGACCCAAATTGCAGAAGGATATAATAAAAATAACACTCACATTCCGATGTTTCAAATATGTATTCAGCTGCGACATTCGACAAATGTATAGGCAAATTCTTATCGCTCCAGAGCATAAAGATTTCCAAAGAATCTTATGGAGATTTTCACCTCAAGATTCTGTACAAGAATACGTCCTAAATACAGTAACTTACGGTGTCGCTTCTGCACCATTTTTAGCCCTTAGAACAATATCAGAACTTGCCAATCTTTATCGTTTTGAATATCCGAGAGCTTGCAAGGCACTCAAACATAACATTTACGTGGATGATATTATCACTGGAGCTCAATCTATTGATGAAATACTTACCTTACAAAAAGAATTAATTGATGTTCTAGAAAAGGGAGGTTTTGAACTCCGCAAATGGGCCAGTAACTGTCCGCAAGTACTCAACACAGTATCCCAGAATCAGTTACAATTATTATTATCACTCGATTACGAAGAATCTATTTGTGTAAAAATCCTTGGTCTACAATGGGATCCCAACATAGATAATTTCAAATATTCCTATTTACCTCGACCGTCATCAAACAGATCTATTCTTTCCGATATTGCTAGAATATATGACCCACTGGGTTTTTTAACTCCATGCACACTAAAGGCAAAACATTTTCTTCAACGCTTATGGCAACTTAAATATGATTGGGATGAAACACCACCCCTTCAGCTAGTACAGAAATGGGAAATGTTTAAACAAAAACTTTCATTATTATCAAGTTTTAACTTACCTCGTATGATATTATCGGATTCTTATAACACTTGCCAACTCCATTTATTCTGTGATGCTTCCAATATTGGTTATGCTACAGTTGCTTATATACGATGTGAACATTTTGATCACTCCATCAAGATCTACTTCATTGGTGGAAAGTCGGGGAAAATCTGCTAGCAGACATCTGGCCTGGGATGTTTGGCGGCCAGATAGTGTGGGGTTGGGGCCAATGACCCCGACCCACTAAAAACCCCTTTCCTCGTCTTCTCCGGAAACACCCTCTCGGATTTTCTTCGGAGTTTTAGCCCCCCACCTGGGATCCACGGGTACCCGCTGGTCTTATGCCTCGAAAACCATATCCACCATAACGAATTTATAAAAACAAAAACAAACACCACCTTACTTTTAATAACAAACAACATGACATACCGTACCTGGTTAGGGGGGGCTTATTTCTAAAAGCCCCCCCTACTTTTCTTCTTCATCTTCTGTTCCATCACCATACCCTCTACATACTCTCCATCGCTCTCTCTTCTGCCTCCTTCGTGCTGACGACCTCCCTTACAAAGTCCTCCACCACCTTCCATCTTTCCTCGCTTTTCAACATGGTACTAATGCAATTTTCTGGGGTTAGTGTTCTTCCTAATTTCTCCCATGTTTCCCGTCTTTTGTCTCTCCATCTTGCACAGTCAAAGAACGTATGCTCCACGTCATCTGTTTTGTCCGTGCAGTAGACACACATTTCGTCATCACTTCTCCTCTGCTTATAAAGGTAGGCTCTGAAACAGCCATGTCCGCTCAGCAACTGACTGGTAAAATAGTTTGCTTCCCCCCATCGACGAGCTATCCATGTTTTAATTTCTGGGATTATTTTTTGATCCATCGAGCCTTGCCCGTGTCTTTTCTCTATCTGCTATTCCATTCTTGGACTACATCTTCGTGCAGGGAGGTTCGGTCCTCTTTTGATGCTCCCGCGGACATCCTTACTTTCGCCATTAGATCGATTGGGAGTATGTTCGCCATCACCAGTAAGGCCTCTGAAGAGACAGTTCTGTATGCGCTGGTTATTCGCAGAAGCACCTGTCTCTGTATTCTTGTGCATACAACATCTGTGAGAAGACAACCGAGCCAATTATCTTTCTCTTCTCCATGCCCGGTCCGCAAGGTCGAGCCCATTATTCTACGGAGCGCGCTTGCGGTTTTCTGCGCCTTGTTATAAACGTATTCTACGTGTTTATTCCAGCGGAGATCCCTTTCCATCATTATTCCCAAGTATTTCAGCGACATCTCCGTTTCAATCATATGTCCCTCGACCTTTATTTTAGCTCTCCCACCACATTTTCTACTTTTCAACATAATAGCCTCAGTCTTCTCTGGAGCTATCACGAGTCCCATCTCCTCCATCTTCTGTGTTATTCTCTCTAATATAGCTGCTGTTTTCTCAATCTCCCGGATTTCCCATCCATTTACCACCACCGCCAAGTCGTCCGCGTATGCTATCATCTTGACTCTTTCATTTCTTCTCTGTATCTCAAAAATTTGGTCAAAGAAAACATTCCACAAGAGCGGGCCCAAGATTGAGCCCTGTGGGACCCCCCTACTTAATTCGTATATGTCTCCGTTGTATTCTATGGTTCTTTCGCTCAGATAGTCTTTAATGATGTTTATCAAATATGTGGAGATTCCTTTCTTTTTTAGTTCCGTAACTATTTACTCCCATGGTACTGAACCGAACGCATTTTTGACATCTATGGTTATTAACATACTTTTCCTTTTCTTCCCCTGTCTAAATCTCTCTAGCCTATATACCTCCGCCTTTACTCTTTCTATTGCGTCGACTGTGGATCTCCCCCTTCTAAAGCCGTACTGATTTTCTGACAGCCCACCTCTCTCTTCCAGTTCTTCCTCCAGCCTGTTTTTAATGATAGCTTCATACAATTTCCCATAACTGTTTAGTAGACATAGGGGTCTATATTTGTTTGCACCAGCCTGCTTTTCGATAAGAACCAGTTTACCGGACTTCCAGATGTTCGGGAATATATTACTCTTTATGAGGTTATTACACATTTCTGTCAACTTTCCACTCGCTACTCTGGCGGTGTCCTTGACAATCTCCGGTGTGATCCTATCCGGGCCGGAGGCCTTTCCATTTTTTTGCTTGTTTACGTGGTTTTTAATTTCTTCTTCTGTGACCTCTCGACACTCCAATTCATTTTCCACATCTTCTAAATTGAATGTTATCTTTTTCCCCTCTCTTTGAACAGCTCTTTAATTAAAGTCCTGGCTTGTTCCTGGTTTAATGATAGTTTAGCGATATTCATTGTTCTTTTAACAGCTATGATGTATGCATCCCCCCATGTGTTGTTCTGAAGTTCATCGCACAGTTTTTTCCAAGCAACTTTCTTTGCGTTTTTAATTTCTTTTTTGAGAGCTTTCCTCGCTTTCTCATACTCTCTATGTGCGTTTTGTTTTTCTGTTTCATTATTATCCTTTGCGTTAGCTCTGGTTTGGATTCGTCTGTGTTTGTTTGCTGTCTCCTTGGCATCTTTGACGGTATCATTCCACCAGTATAAATTTCCCTGTCTTTTTCCTGTCTTTCTCCTTTTGCCATAAGTTTCGTTGCAGGTTTGCGTTGTTATTGATGTTAATAATTCCGGTGTAAGCGAGTCAATTACTTGCAGCTTTGCTTGAATTTTACTTTGATATTTCTTTACTAACTCCTCTCTTCTTTTCCATCGTTCATCTCCGCTATCTTCCCCTCTGTGACCCTTTCCTGTTTCGAGACTAAAAATAATGTTCAGGTGATCGCTTAGATTTTCTTCGTCTTCTATTAACCAGTTTTTAACGTTTTTGGCGAGTTTTTCGTCACACATCGTAATATCTATGTGAGCTTCTTGTTTCCCCCTTTTTCATGTTGGTCTATTTCCCCTATTCATCGCTATTAATCCCTTTTCGGTCAACCATTCACATAAAATTGTTCCTCTCTTGTCTTCTTTGTTGGACCCCCATGCAGCGGATTTGGCATTAAAGTCACCTGCTACTATAATCTTTTGCTCGCTTCTTCTATCAATTACCTTACTGATCTCTTCCAGTTGTTCTTTAAAATAGTCTATGGTATTATTAGGTGTTAAGTAGCATCCCACTATCATTCCTATTTTTGTTTTAATCGCGACGAATCCGCTACCTTCTTCACAACTACTTGCTGTAATGTCCGAGTTGGTAATTTTAATTGCCACATTTCTATCTTTGTTTTTAAACCATTTTCCCGTTTCAATTTTCCTTTTATTTGGTTCGGATACAATAACAATGTCATTTGCCTTCTTTTTTATATTTCTTTCCATCAGGTTCATTGCCTCTACACTTCTGTTGGTGTTTACCTGCAAAACTTTAATTTGGCTAGACATTTCTGTTTATTTATTTGACGGGCCATCAGGAGAGGTCTCCAAGGTTTTATTGGGAGCTCCTTCTCCTTTATTCTTTTCCCTTTTCCTCTTTGTGACTGTCACAAACTTACACTGGTCTTTCTCCGTGCTCTCTTGTTTCAATAATTACGTTTGGGCTTTAATCATTTGCTCGCTTTTTTGTTCCTGTAAGTTATCCTGTATGGTTTCTTGGATTTCCATTTCATTGCCCTTAGCTTGTTCTTCGCCTTCTTGTGTCTCTACTGCTGCCGTTTTGTCATTTCTACTGTCTATCTTTCTTTCCTGCTCCTCCCTTATCACTACGCTACAACTTCTCTTTTCTTTTTGTTTCATCATCTGATTTCTGTATATGGGGCATCTTCCGGTGCCTGCACTGTGCCCCACCGTTTTACAGTCCGGATATCTTGGCTCACTTTTGCAGTCTTTAGCCAGATGCTGCATGCCCTGTGCGTATGGTCTAAGTTCGCCCACCTTACATTCCTCTTCTTCTGCTGCTACAATTTTCTTTTTCACAGCCTCTAGTACCTCTGGCCTGGTCGTCGTCACTTCCATTCCTTTCAGAGTGAGGAAGACTCTTTTCTTCCTCTCTATGAGCCCTCTAGCGCTGATTTTCTGGCCTTGTTCTCGGCTCAAGATTTTTTCAATGTTTTCCATGGCAGCTTTATCTTTTTGTGTTACCACCAGCACATTTCCGTCTCTTGTCTTCCTTATCTCCTCTATCTTTTCTATTTCCGCTTTCCCTCTCATCTGTTCTTTTATATTTCTTACGACATCTTCGTATTTTTTACCTTGAGATTCGACGACCAGCGCGTAGGTTGGTCTCTGCCCTTTCGTGGTTTGGTTTTGTTTTTCAGATGCTCTTTGTGCGTCTTCTTCTTTTTTAACCGTGGTTGTATAAATGTCAATATTTACATTCGTACTTTTAAATATGATTTCAATCATTTTTCTAAATGCATTTAAGGAGTATTTTTTTAGGTGATGTAGGGCTAGACCTGTTTCTTGTCGTGTTTTTTCCTTTAGGATCTGTAATGTTTTCCAGATTCCCATTTCCCCTTCCATTACCTCGACTTTGATTATTTTTTCACAACTCTTTCTCTCCTCCTCGTTTATCTTAGTTCTGGTTAATAGTTCAATCTCACCATATACACCTGTTAGCTCGGTTATTACTGGGTATTTCATTTTATATCGTTGTTGGATCCCTTTGTTTAACTCTCTATCTTCCAATTCTACCATCACTACTTTCGTTTTGACTTCGGGTGGCTGATGCCATATCGGATTTCCCTCTATGACTTTTGTCCTTGTATAGTGTTGTTCTTTCCAAGTCTTTGTCTCTAATCTTTTCCAGTCGTCAAACTTGGTCGCCTGCTCTAGTTCCTCTTCCTGTAATTCTGTCTCGATTTCTTCTGTTTGTGTTCCTTGCGTATTCGTTTCTTTCGATATGTTTTACAGTTTCTCCACTCTTTATATATTCTTTCATCTCCTTCTCGTCCATAATTTCTCCCAATCTTCCAAGTTTCCTCACCGCGTCTTTTAATTCTATTTTTTTTTGTATTTTGCTCCACGTTATTTTTTAATATTTTAATTATATTTACGATTTTCTCGGTTGTCTCTCTTAGCTTCTTCGCCTGTTCGTTCTTTACGATTCTTTTATCGTCTTTCTCCTGCTCTTTTTTATTATCTTTCTCTCCTCCCATTTTCTTTCGTTTTTTGGTATCTTTCTTAGGCGAGTCTTCACTGTCTCTTAACGGGCTTCTCTTTGTGCTTCCGAAAGACCAGGTTCTTAATCTACTTGGTGTTTCCGTTTCTAAGCTTCCCTGACCTGGGTATTCCCAGTTACTTGGTCTTCCCTGAGTTTCTATTTCTTTCTCGTCTTCTACTTCCACCACTGTCGTATCCAATTCGCTTGGTTCATCTTCTTCCGTTGAATCATCGTTTTGATCTTCATTTCCGCTACTCATTTCGGCTAGTTGACTCATCTTTTACTAGATTTCTCTGGTAGAAGACGCGTAAAATACGCGTGACCACGGTAAAGACCTTTTAGTCTTAATTATTTCGTCGCGATGTTTTCGATCTCGCTTCTCGTCGAGCAGCGACATAAGCCGTCCTAGACACCGCGGCGGCAGGAGCCGCAATGAACGGC
Source organism: Onthophagus taurus (assembly GCF_000648695.1). Classification (NCBI taxonomy): domain Eukaryota; kingdom Metazoa; phylum Arthropoda; class Insecta; order Coleoptera; family Scarabaeidae; genus Onthophagus; species Onthophagus taurus. The sequence goes on along the minus strand of NW_019280751.1, from coordinate 32,362 downwards.
GCTACACTCGCCCGACCCGATACAGCCCGTCGAAAGTTCTCGAGTGTTTCCGAGCAATTAATTACGATAATACTAATTAAACAATTTCAGCTCCCTGTACACCGTGGGAGAGTACTATTCTATGTCCAAAACTATCACTTCTTACCTTAGTCTATTTTTCTAAGAAGAGATCAGCCCGATGCCAACTGTGAAAGTTTGACAGAACAAAGTAAACACCAGGAATCACGTCTTTCTCGCGTGTTGAACGTCTAAGAAAAGCCTTTAAAACTACTTAAAACACTAGCAAATTGTACACCGCCTCTGCTCTTACTATCACAAAACATGTAGTTGTGTCTATTTCACCTCACACGGTTTTCGCCCTGACGAGCTATCCGTATTTTAACTCTGAGTCGTAAACACGTCCGTCCTTATCGCGACTAACCCAACCCAACCTTTTTTTTTTTTTTGGCGCAGACGAGGGGAAAATGCTTTATGCACTCCGGCCTACTGTTGGCGCCTTAGGTGTTACATACGTGGAAAGCTACTGTGTTTTGGCCGGGAGTGTGGGACTTTTCTGTCACCAGACGTACCCACTAAAAACCCCCCCTCTCTTCCTACTCCGGAATCGCCATAAAGGCATGACATCAGAGTAAAACAAAAACTAATATATTGTTACTTCTCCTTTTTACTCGGTTTTATCTCCGGTCTTCTTCCAATCTTCCCCTTTTTCCAGTATCCCATCGTCCAGGGTTGTGGTGGAGGAAAAGGAATTCTTTAACTTTTTGAAATCTTTCATGTGATTTACATACCTGGTTGAGAGGGGAGGTCCCCCTCTCCACCCATCACGATCCTCTTCCTCGTCGTTCCTTCCGGCTTCCCATTATGCAGGGTTGCGGTGGTGGAAAAAAAACATTCTTTAACTTTTTGAAATGTATCATACTTACTAAGGGGGCGTGATGGCTCAGCGTGTTAGCTCTCGGGTTAACACGCAGACGTCCCGGGTTCGAACCCCGGTGAATTCACGTTGAGTCGCCCCCCGTCCTTCGGAGGGGACGTTAAGCCATCGGTCCCGGCAACCAGTCTAACATCTCTGGTTGTCGTTAGCACGCATGTGTGTGAGGCTCGACTTATAGGGACGAATGCGCGTGAGCGCCCTCTGACCCCTCGGGGTCGGGGCGGCGGTAACTCGTCATTGGAAACGAGTAAGCGGTATCGTCACCTAACGAGATCTTCTCTACCATCTCGAGCCTCCAAGGGAGTATGCACAAGGGGCCCACTGGGGCCTAAGTGCGCGTAAAAATTACGCACCCCTCTCTCTACATACATACATACTTACTACATACCCGCGTGAGGGGGGTGATCCCCTCTATCTCCTCTTCCTCTCCATTTAACTTCTTTCTCTTCTCATCTCCTCCATTTCTTTCACTCTCATGACATCTCCCAAATACCTCAGGACCTCTTCTGCGCTTTCTTTATTTTTCAGTAGAAGGCTAGCTGCGATACTTTCTTCAAATTTCATTTCGATTCTGATTTCTAATTCGTGTCGCTTCGTATCAAACCTGGCGCATTCAAAAATTGTGTGTCTTGGGGTGTCTATCTTTCCACACTCAAACCAGCATAAATCTGATTCTTGTTTCTTTATGGTTTTTAAATAGGACGCGAAGACGCCATGCCCGGTAACTGCTTGCGTGATGTAATAATCAGTGTGGGTTCCGTTTTTATACCACTCCTTTACACTCTTAATGAAGATCTTAGCCCATCCACTATATTGATCCCATCTTTTCTGCCAAGCTGTAAACATTTCTTCTCTGTTCTTTTCTTTTTCTTGGCCTTTAGTTCTCCAGTTTTCACTTCTCTCTTTTGCCAAGAGATCCATAGGCGGGCATTTCGCCAGTACTTCTACTGCTTCTGTGGATACCGTTCTATATGCAGACGTCACATTTATCGATATTTTTCTGTCAATCGATCTTAGCATATTGGCATATTTCTTGTGTCGTAAAACACTCTCCCTGCATACAAGGTCACTTTCGTTTTGCCTGACTTGGTCCAACTACTCTAGGCATTATACCGGAGAGCGAGTTTATTATTCTCAAAGTTTTTACTACGGTTTGGTTTAGATGGGTAGTCATGCGCAGGTCCTTGTCAACATGAACTCCCAAATACTTCACTGACTTACTGCTGTAGATCACGACATCATCCACCCTTATCTCAATTATCTGTAATTTTCGTCTGCCTTCTAATATAACCACTTCTGTCTTTTCTGGTGTCAATTGGAGACCTATGTCATTTAAGCTCTTTTTTATCATCTTTATACAGTACTCAGCTTTTTTTTTCGCTTGTTTTCTGTTGGGTGCTTTCACGATAACTGCCAAGTCATCTGCATAGCCCACTATCCTGACTCCTTTTTCAGTCTTCATTCTTATTACTGTATCATATTCCACAACATATTCCACAACGTACCACCTATTACTGATCCCTGTGGGACGCCGCATGTCATTTCTCTTTCGCGCCCGTCGGGGAGAACAACAGTTCTGTCTGAAAGGTAGGACTTGATCAGTGTTCTCACCTCTTCTGGGGCAGCGCACCTCTCAAGCGCACGACCAACCACCGCCCACGGCATCGAATTGAATGCATTCTTTATGTTAGAATAATATGTTCAAATATTGGATACCACTTATAGCCACTCGACAATAGATGGCTCTGTAGTTCTCTTGTCAATAAGATTTTAGTTCGTCGATTTATAGGGCCGTCCCTTGATAAGTCTTTAGTTCCTTATTTTTCTTATATTAGCATAATTGCTAACTTATAGTAAACTTTACTTCAAAGCCATTGTTGCTTTTAATTCATAACCCCAATAGGTTATGGGCCCAGGACTACGCGAAGTGAAGTGAAAAGTGTTGTTTTGTGAGCTCGACGAGTTGTGATAGTGTTGTTTTGTGTGCTCGACGAGTTGTGATAGTGTTGTTTTGTGAGCTCGACGAGTTGTGATAGTGTTGTTTTGTGAGCTCAACGAGTTGTGACGTGTAAAGTGCCGACTGTGAACTGTGGTGACGTGTAGGAAGTGTTTTGTCCCTTCCTGGATTGCAGTGTTCAGGATATTTGGTGCTGGCGAACCGAGACAGTGGTGCTGGACGATTTGTTACGTGGCGGTTTTTTTTCGTGAAGTTCGTGCGGCTTCTGCGGTTTGTGTAACCAGGAAACTACCATGGCGGATAACATGAATCTGGTCGGTATCACCAAATTTGACTGCAAAAATTACCATCAGTGGAAATTTCAAATAAAATGTGCGTTAAAGGCAAAAGGACTCTACGAAATTACAACAGGAACAACTGAAAAGGAACTGGCAGAATGGACAAAAAAGGACGCGCATGCAATGTGCATCATAACATCCGCGTTGGAATTTGCACAAATAACGTTGATTGAGAATTACGAATCAGCAAAAGAAGTTTTTAGTAAACTAGACAACATTTATGCGCTAAAGTCCGAAACAAATAAGATGATTCTGCACGAAAGATTTCACCAATACAAAATGGAATCTAGTGACTCAATCATACAACATATATCAAAGATAGAGAACATCGCCAGGGAAATCAGAGAAAGCGGAGACAACATAAGTGAAACAGCTGTTATAACAAAGATTCTAAGTACACTACCAAGTAAGTACAGAACTTTTAGACAAGCTTGGTTGTCTGTAGATGAAACAAAACAAACTCTTCAAAATTTATCGTCAAGGTTGATTGATGAAGAAGCCAGCCTTACCGCAACAGAAACTGTCGAACACGCCTTAGCTGCAACCTCCAATAAAAAACCAGAAAAGAAGTTTGATAAAAAGAAAATTACTTGTTATAATTGTAGGCAAAAAGGTCATTTTGCCAAACATTGCAAAAACAAAGCATCAAAGCAGGAAACTGCAAGCAATTCGAGAAACTTTGGAGCTTTCAATTCAGCTGTAGATCTAAAATTGCAAGACGAGGACACATGGATTTTAGACAGTGGTTCATCCGCACACATGACCTTCAATAAAAGTTGGTTTACTTCCTGCGAAGAACAAGATAATTCAAGTATAAAACTTGGTAATGGAGAACAGTTGATGGTAAAAGGTATTGGAAGAGTGAATATAGAGTGTTTAATTGGATCTACCCTGTTTTTCCGTTAGAAGCCGCGGTTTCGTATGAAGAAAAAGTGGTTTCAAAGCGCGGCTTATAAAGAAATGCGGCTTATAAAGAAATGCGGCTTATAAAAGGTTGCGGCTTGTAGATATGTACAAAATGTACCTAAGTATTTATTAGAATTATATTTACATTATATTTATCCATTTAAAATTTTATTCATTTTAAAAATGTTTTTCTGATCGGTTTTCTTTGACGGCTAGAATTTAAATACCAAAATATTATTTGCTATATTTTGGTATTTAAATTCTAGCCGTCAAAGAAAACTGATCAGAAAAACATTTTTAAAAGGAATAAAATTTTGCAAAACATTTCAAAAATAGTACTTTTTTGTTTTTAATAAAAGTTTACTTACGTAGATATCTAGGTAATTAAAAAAACCAAATATATTTTAATGAAACAATATAATATATTCTACATTAAAACAAAAGATATATTCTATAAGAAATAAAACAAATTATGTACCTACTACTATGTGTAGGTAGATAAGTATTCTATGAGATCATAAAATCCATGTCTTCTTCATGACCTGGTCCATCCGAATCGAAGCCTGACAAAAGGCAGTCATACAGTAAATGATCGTCCTCGTGATTATTTTCGTTGCTTTCTTCCTGATCGTTTACTTCCACTTCATTTATAGGTTCATCTTCTTGTAGTTGCTCATTTGGAATTATTTCTTCATTGTAGAATTTTATTTTAGTCTTTCTAAATCCGTTTTTAATGACGTCCTCAGAAATATTTTGCAATGCTGTGTCAATCCAATTAACGATTTCTTCATAAGACACTCGCTTTATCGGTTTTCCTGTTTCTTTATAAGCATTATAAGAATTGATCATAAATTTGTCCCACAATTCTCTTAGTTTTGCTTTAAAAGATTTATTAACTGAAATATCCAACGGCTGTAACAGTTTCGTTAATCCTCTAGGTATAACTGCAGGTATTGTTTGATTTTTTTTAAATTTATTTTTTACAGCATCGGTGCGATGTCCAGGTGCGGAGTCCAATATTAATAGGCCATTATCCCTTTTAAAAAATGATCCAGGCCGTTTATTCCAAATTTCATTTAGCCATAGCTCCATTTCATTCGAAGACATCCATCCCTTTTCATTAGCCGAAATTATAACACTTTTTGGAAAATTTCCTTTTGGGCGTGTCTTTCTTTTAAATATTACATATGGTGGCAGTTTCTTGCCACTAGCAAGAACACTTAAAACAACTGTGAAATTAGATTTTTCATGTCCAGTAGTTACAATTTTTATGTCATCACTGCCTTTTTTTGCAAAAGTAAATTTTGATGGTAAGTCAAAACTCACTAGTACTTCATCCATATTCCCAATGTTAGGTAAGTCCACGTTTGCTTTGTTTTCGGTTACGAAATGTTGAAATTGTATTAACTTTTCCTCCCAATTTGCAGGCAAATGTTGTCCCACCGATGTTACAGCTCTTCTTACAAAATCATTTCTTTTCATGAAATTATATACCCATTTTGGAGATCCTTTAAATGTAATTTCTAACTCTTCGGCTACTAATTTTGCTTGTCGGAGAACCTGTTTACCAGTAACTTGTATTCCATCCTTTCTTTTTTCAGTTATCCAATTTTTTAATTGAATTTCTATTTGTGGCCAACGTGCAGTTCTTCTCCGCTTAATTGTTGTTATTTTAGTGCTCGACATTTCAAAATCTTTTTCATTTTGACGCCAGCGACGTACCATTGACTCGTCAATATTCAGATGTTTAGCAGCATATCTGTTACTTTTCGCTTTAGCAAGTTGGATTGCTTCTAATTTAAATTTTGCTGTATATGAGTGTCTTTTTGCGGTTTTTGCGGACATTCTACAAAGATAAAATATTATTAATATAAAGTAGCTGAATAACTCGTAAACGCCTTTATTAAATATAAACAACTTACCTAATTATTATTCGTGATTTAGAACTTACCTTAATAAACAGTAACCTAACCTCTCTCAAAACAGCCAGCTAACAATAAGAACACCATGCGACCGGCGCAGCGCACATTGCAGAAAGAAATAAACAAAATGACCCTTACTGCCCAACACATCTGAATGTGTGCGGCTTATAATCGAGAGCGGTTTGTATTTGAGTGCGGCTTATATTTGTGTGCGGCTTAGTAGGGATAAAATGTAGAAAAAATGAAAAAAGTATAACATTTAATAAGCCGCGGCTTATATTGAATGCGGCTTCTAGCGGAAAAACAGGGTACCTGGAGGAAATGTGTAATGAACGATGTATGGTATGTTCCGGAGTTGAAGAAAAATCTTTTCTCAGAAGGAGCAGTCACCAAAAAAGGGATGAAAGTAGTCAAAGAAGGAAATGAAGCTAAAATATAAAACTATCACAGTTCTTCCTGGCCGCTAGCTCTCCCAGGTATCTTCTTTCTTTCCTCCTTCTTCGGGGGTTGTGGGGACCATTTCCTTTTTTCTTCTCTGTTATCGCTTTTTTAAAAGTATCGCACTTTCCAGATCCAGCCATATGACCCGCTTTTTCGCATAATGGACAAAACATAGGTATCTCACATTCTGCGGAAGAGTGTCCCTCGTTACCACATTTGTAACATAGTTTTCTACGGTCTGACCCGGAGCATTCTTTACTTGAGTGCCCGTAACACCAGCATTTGAAGCATTTTTGAATTTCAACTCTCTTTTCCATTCCACATTTCGAGAATCCCACTATCAGTTTTTATGCTGTAACAGCAACGAGACTTTCTTTTTTTCCAACTTGATGGTAACGGCCTGCGTGTTGTCCCTCATGGCGCAATTCTCCAATCTTAAGACAACAGTCTGTACTTCCTATCGCCTTCCTGATTGCCTGTTCTACCTCCTCTTTCCTCGCCAGCGCGTCCATACCTCTGATATGAATCACTTCCAGTTCTTCATCCATTAGTTTTTTAATATTCATTTCTTTCCTTTCGTCATTACGCTTCATGGCTTCGCTTATCTTGTCTATAATTCCGCCTTCTCTATCGGTGGTAATCAACAGTTTACCTTCTTTAGTGCTTCTTATACATCTTATTCCCTCACTTATATTTTCCTTTGTCAATACTTGTTTTACTTCCTTCAGAGTCTCTGTGTAAGACTTATCTTTATTCTCTACAACCAAAGCGTATGATTTTCTTATTGGTGGTCTGTTTATCTGCTCTACTTCATCCTTGTCCGGAGTATAAATTACAACTTTTGTTCTGGACGAATGAAAAACGCCTTCAACAATTTTTCTGAAACGGTACACATCCATTCCTTTCATTTTATGAACCGCAACCCAATCGTTTTCTAACACCTCTTCTTTCAATTTTACCACGTTATCAAAAAGTTCATGTTCTGACCGATCATAAACTATTTTGACAATTTTTTTATTTCTGTTCTCGATTATATTATTAATCTTTATTTTATGATTTTGTTCCACCACCCCAAAATTCGCTTTAATTTCTTCTAGTTCGGGAAACCGTATTTTGAAGGCTTCCCTTCTCCATTTGAGCATCCTTTGAGTCCACGATCACTTTCTTAATTTCTGTATTCGTGAATGATTTCTCAGTCCACTCTTTGTCACCATGTTCCAGAAAATCTTCATAAGTTTTAATTTCTTCATTCCTGTATATTGTCATCGCTTCTGTTTTGCTTTCGTTCGCGCTAATATCTGTCTGCACTTCAACATCATAAACCATTTTCTCCACGGGGTCGTAACTATTTCTCTCTATCCATTCTTTTATAGATTTCCGATTTATAATTTCTATCTGCCTTTTCAATTTCACAGCCATTTCCTTTATGTCCTTTTTAGTGTTCTGTTCGATATTCCTTTGTAGATTCTCGTTTAGTTTTGTAATGCACTCTAGGGCTTCTTTGAGCACAAAAGCTTCTGCGCTCTCTTTGTGGGTATATGGATCTTTATGTTCCAGCGAAGTTTCCATGACCTTTCTTTTCTTCTCGGTGGTTTAGTTGGAAATCTCTTGTATATGCCTCTTTTTTATCGTCTTTTCTATGCCACCTTTCTCGCCCTGGCTGTCGCAGCCCTCTTTCCCCTCTACCAATTTCCACCTTAAAGGTTATGTAGAGGTGGTCACTTAGGTTTTCCACATCGTTTACCTTCCATGCGGTGACGCTCTTGGCCAGCTCTATATTACACATTGTGATATCTATGTAGGAATGTTGTTCTCCTCTCTTCCATGTGGGGGTGCTTCCACTATTCATAACGACTAAGTTTCTTTCGGCCATACCTTTTTTAGATATCTGCCCCTTTCGTCTTCCACATTGGATCCCCATGCCGCAGATTTGGAGTTGAAATCACCCATAACAATCATGTTTTTGGTTTTATTTTGCTGTATAATGGAAAAACGATATTTTCCAATTTATCCTTAAAATCACATAAGGGCTCATTTGGTGTTAGGTAGCATCCACTATCACTATTTTTATACCAATTTCCACATTTAACTTTATTTTTATTTGGTTCAGACAACATCACAACATCTACACCCTGTTCACGAACGTATAACTCCACTAGGTTCATTGCTTCTGTGCTTCTATTTACATTGGCCTGCATTATTTTAACTGTTTGAAACATTTTTAGTTTATTATCTGTGTTTGTTGGGCCTGCTTTGTTTCTTTGGCCCATTCCTTCCTCCAAACTTGTCTTTCCGCCCTTCTTCTTGTGTTTAGTTCCTTTTTAAAATTCTCACACCTTCCTGACCCTGCTCTATTGTAACGAAGTTACATTTTTTTTTCCGAAAAATTTATAACATCCGAATATACTTCCCACATTACCCGACCTCCTACAGTTTCCGCCCGATTTAGAAAAATCCAAAAATTGATACCTTATTACCACCCACTTATGCAACTTTATTCACATTTTCCTTAATTTCTCAATTTCCTTAATTAAACTTCAAATTTTCATATTAATTCATTTAAAACCGTTAAACCTTTTTCCGAAAACGTTTCCTGACCGAATTTCAAATAAACAAAAGCAATTAGTGGAAATCGCCGAACGACGTAATTACCGAAAGCACATGGTTTCTGAAAATTATTATTTAAAATAATTAAATAACACCACAACGAAGTAAAATACGAAGAAGTATCAGTAATCAGTGTGTTACTGTAAACAAGGCCGACCGTCCCGAGTGAGTTTCAGCAGCCAGCGAGCTACCGTTCAGCTACCGTACAGCGACTATTTTTTATGATGCGGAATTAGAAATCGTAGAACAATCAAACCGATTTCAAACAATTACTAGTATCATGAAATAACCGTTGAATGATTCTAAAGACGATCCGATTATGATTAACATGATTATTAACCAAAATCATCCCTCATCTTAATTAATTAATTTACTTCATTCCTGATGGTCACCGCCCAACCGCTGAAGCTACTTTGTGTTGAAGTGCGCGTTAATTAATACTGATTAATCGAAGTTAACGTGAAACACGCGGTCGGGAAAATGTTTATGTATGTAAGTGCCGTAAACGCTAACCAATTTTGATAATTATATTTTTGTAATTTTCCACATAAATAAGGGTATCTTTTGAATTATGTTATAAATTTTTCCGATAATTATTTTTAATTAATTGTTAATTACTCCGCTATTCCTTAATCAATTTAATCCGCTCAAAAAAGGGATTTAGTTAATTTTGTACCCCGCATCCGATAGCGCCGTTAAAATTTTGCTATTGTCATTAATTAACCCCCCACATTATAATTTAGTTTTGATAACTTGTTTTAATACGATCCTCCACTCGGAAAAATCCAGTTTTCACCCCGAACAAGTATAAATAGCCGGTCAAAATTTCATTTTGGATCAGTCTTCAACTGTCTTGAATCAGTCTTCAACTGTCAGAATCAGTCTTCAACTGTCTCAATCAGTCTTCAACTGTCAGAATTAGTCTTCGAAATTCTTCAAGAGTCTTCAGCTGTCATCAACCGTCTTCAAGAAGTTCGCCAGACTTCACCGAAAAATCTCCGAGTTTTGGAAATAAACGAGTTTTATCGTAAGTTTTGTTTTTGGTCTTGCAATTGTGGGACTTTGATTTTATTTTGTGAAACAAATTTTCATCCAATCTCCCGACCTGGTGTTGCTGCGAGTTTTCCGCAGCAACACCAACCCTCTCTCAAACACACTGAATCTCCGACTGTAACCCTCAAAAGCTACTTGGAGGCGAAAGAGTTCCTTAACTCTCTAAACATAAGGTGGCGCCCGAGACCGATAACATCCCGAACATAAAAAAGAGGCACCAAGACCCCTTTCCTAGGACCGAACCAGGAAAGGACGTCGCACTATGTCCACTGTGCTCACATATTGGGCAATACTCCTCATTTTTGCAGTCCTTCGCTGCATGGCCCTCTTTCCCGCATCTAAAGCAGAGCATAACCCTGTCCGGTCCCGAACAATCCTTGCTCGAGTGACCGTGTCCCCAACATCTATAGCACCTTTGTACTTCTACCCTCTTTTCCAAGTTGCATCTCGCATAACGAATCTTAATGTTACCCTGCCTTAACAGCATTTCAGCACCCTTTCTCTCCATTTTAATAGTTATTGATATTGTCTCATCCCTCATTGGCCTGAGATCACCCATTTTTAAATCGTATCTCCCTTCTCCTACGATCTCTTCTATGGCTTTCTTCGTATCTCACATTTTTCAACTAATGCGTCCATACCTCTTATATGTATAGTGTCTGTATCTCCATCTCTCAGCTGTTTTACTTTCATCTCTTTATTTCTAACAATGGCCTTAATTTTTTCTATCTTGTCTTTATCTTTATCCATTACAACTAATAGTTTTCCTTCTCTGGTACATCTAATACTTTTTATTCCCTCTCCTATGTTTCCCTTTTGTAGTCTCTCTTTTACTTCCTTTAAGGTGTCTGTATATGACTTGTCTTTATTTTCCACGACAAAAGCATATGTTTTTCTTTCTTGTTTCTCTACGGTCTTATTTTTTTCCATTTCTGGTGCATATATCACAACCCTTGTTTTCGTACCATGAAAATTGGATTCTATTACTTTTCTTATGGTATTCGTGTCTCTTTCTTCTATTGTATGACATGATATGCGTTCGTCATGCTTTACTTCCTCCCTTAGCAATCTAAAGCTTTCAAAGCGATCCTCATCAGTTCCCTTACAGGTAATTTTTATTATTTTTCTTCGCCTTGTTTCACTTTGGTCTTTCGTTTTTATTTTGTGAATCTGCTCAATGACACCAATATGCTCTTCGATATCTTCTATCTCGGGGTATCTTTCTTTAAATTTCCTCTGTATGCCCCTCTCCATCCTCGGATCTCCCGGGTCAGCCAGAACTACCAATACAGTGCTATCCTTTGCGTGTAATGGAATTCCTATTAATACTTCTGTGTTTTCATAACTTTCCTTAGTCCATTTTTCCTCTTTTACTGTTTTAAACTCTTCATACTTCTCCACAGTTCTTTGTAGTGTAAACATTCTTTGAATATTTGTTTGTGTTGCTATTTGTTTTTTATTTATTTCAGTTTGCGTTCCTTTCTCAGCTTTCTCTGTCATCTTTTTCCCCAATTCCACTCTCATCTCTATATTACTTTGTATTTTATCTATCTGTGTATTTAATAGATGCATTTTTTCCTCCCTTTCCCTTTCTTCTTTTTCATATATCCTCCGCAGCCCTTTTATCCCTCCATGAAATTCTCTAATTCTATTTTTTAAAGGAACTGCAGTGTTCTGTTGTATTAACCCTACCATTTCCTCTATCTTTCTCGTTAAATCATCTATGATATTTTTAGTGGTCTTTCCTTTTTTCTCAGTTTCCTTCTTTTCCATTTTCTCCATTTCTATCCCTCTCATTGCTTCTAATTCTTTGTCTAATGACACACTGGGTTTCCTCTTACCCTCTCTTCCCTCTTCACTTTCATCATCCTCCTCTCTCTTTCGAATACGTGCTCTCGCCCCTTCTTCTTTTCTACCATCTGTTCCCCTCATCCATCTCTTCCCCTCATCCATCTCTTCCTTCTTTCGGTCTTTCCCCAACGCTGCTCTATCTTCCATAGTGCAGTTTATGTTTTTGAGTGTGGGACTATTCTAGCCCCGAACTACCCACTAAAAACCCCCCCTCTTTTCATCTCCGGAATCCGCCGGGAGGCGTTTCTTCGGAGTTGAGTACTTCATTTTGTTCATGCTACCTCATTTTTCGTCTGCTCCTGTCTTTCCCCCCCACGCGTTCACGATGTCGACACATAAGAAGGGAGAAAAATAAAAACCATTACTTTTTGCAAAGCTATTTCATGGCATACGTACCCGGTGGGGGGAGCCATCGTGGCTCCCCCTCCTCTTCTTTCAGGACGTTTTGTTTTCAGCATCTTGTCATGTCCTCCCCCTCCTTCCGCTCTCAAAATGTTGACACATATGAAGGGAGAAAAAAGAACACTATTACTTTTTGTAATGTTATTTCTTACTGTACATACATACATATTACATACATATTATTGTCATGTGAGTATGCTTTGTGGTAGGGCATTTGGATCGTTGAAGGCGCTTTATGGTAACAGGAATATTCTTTCTTGTGAATTGAAACGACTCTTGTGTGATTCACTAGTTCTTTCCCATTTTAATTATTGTAGTGCTGTGTTTAGTCCGTGTTTATCGTATGACAGTGCTCGTAGGGTGCAAGTAGTTCAAAACTCTTGCTTACGTTTTATTTATGGTATCGGGCGTAGAGAGCATATTTCTGATAAGCTATTGCTCTGTAGGTGGCTGAATATGGGACAGAGATTCACTATTCACTATCTGTGTCTGGTATATTCAGTGTTATTTCATGGGAAGCCTCCTTATTTGGTTAATAAAATAAAGTTCAGGACTGATGTTCACCACCTTAATTTGAGGCATCGTTCCTGTGTTACCATTCCTAGGCACAAATCTACCAAATTTAAGCAATCGTTTTCGTATCAAGTGGCTAGGATGTGGAACGTGATCCCTGATTCCGTGAAGTGTGCTGGCTCTATCGCGAAATTTAGATTTTTAGTGTTGCGAGACAGGTTGTATGGTCGACTATAGGTTTTTCGTGCTTGGTTAGTTTTGTTTTAATGATTATGAAATTTGGTACTATGTAAATAAGTTTCATTATTGCTCAGTTTTTTCTATTTTTTATTTTATATTATGCATTTTTATTTTGTTTGTTTATTCTTTTTTTTTGACTCACGGTAGAAGTTAAACCAGATTTTTATCTGTTCTTTCACCATTTGTGCTAATATATCTAATTGAGTTATTATTGATTAATTTAATTATTTTATTGATTTGTATTTTTTTTATTGAATATTATGAATTGTATTTTTTTTTTGTTTGTTGTATCATGTGTTGGCACAATAAATAATTATTATTATTATACCGGGCAGGGGGAGCCATCATGACTCCCCTCTTCTTCTCCCAGGGCTGTGTAATTTAATTCCGGGTGTTGTTTCAGCGGCCAGTTCTATGGGGTTCCCCGTATATCTGGCCTCGCTCATACTCTCTTCTTCCCCCTCTTTCGCCTTTATCACCTTCCTGGCATATGCTTCTATACTATTCCAGTTTTCTTCCTTCTCTAGCATTATATTTACGCAGTTTTCAGGCGTCAGTACTTTTCCCGATCGTTCTATTTACTGTCTTCCTCTCTTCTCTCCATCTATCGCATACAAAGAAAGTGTGTTCCGCGTCGTCGACCACGTCTCTCTGACAATCGTCACTTTTTTTAATGAATTTTTTATGTCACTCTTGTTACAGTCTAATTTATTCCAATGTTTTGTATTTATGTTACTTGTAAATTTTTTTTATATTGTAATTTTTTTTAAGCGACAGAATCTGGAGATCCTTTTTTCCCTTCCTATTATTCCTTCATTTGTACGGAATTATCATTATAAATTTTCTTTTCTTTCTATTCTTTTCTTATATTTCGCCTTCTCTTTAATAGATGTCATTTTCTTAATTCTTTACTTATTTTAAATTTCATACGGAAAAGTTATTGCGCGCAGGTCGAGTTTTTTTTTTTTAAAATTGGATTTAGGTTTTCGAAGAGGAAGTCTCACTCTTTTTGGTGGCACGAGACTCAACGTGTAGCGTCGTTGTGTAGGCGTTTTGGTTGACATTTTGAGTGATTCATTTGGTCATAATTTGATTTAACGCATCCGAATTAATCGGGATCATCACATCGACAATTTATTTGAGAACAAGTTTAAGTTCTTTCTTACGGTTAACCCGGCTATTTTGCGTTTTGAGTCGATTTACTTTTCACACGTGCGAGGCCTTTAACATCTGAGGTATGTGATAGTAATTTAATAGAAATTTAATCATTCAATCATTTATTCAGACACAATCAATACTTATAATATTTGATAATTCCAAAAAAAAAAAAAAAA
>NW_019280751.1:2259-16261 GCF_000648695.1 Onthophagus taurus | reverse complement strand
TGGAGTGCCTCCCCTCTGCCAACTCCGAATACTTTCCCTCTCCAGAGGAATCGCTGCATAAAGAAGAATCTTACCCGTATCAAGGTCAGAACGTATATGTAAAGTTATTTTGTGTTCATTAATGTGTTGAATCGCTATAAAAAAAAAGTTAATAATACTTACATTTGAGAATTTACTATAAACATTTAAAAATTTTACTTACCTTGCAAATAAATTATTGCAGATTGTAAGGGTAAAATCTAAATTTTGGGGTGATTTTTTTTATTTTTTTTCTCGTCGAATTTTTTTTGGTTTTACTACGTTTCAAAAGACAAGCTTGTACTTTATACAAAACGTATCGGGATCAATTTGTTTCAATTTCCTTTTGTTGAATTTTTTTTTATTACCGAATATTTTCTACAGTTTTTTTTTATTTTCATTTTAAAGTTAATTTTAACGTCTCCCAAAACAGTGGGTTTCCCATTTATTTAAATTTGAGTTATAAGTTATAATACTTTAGTTTATATTTTCGAATCATCATTTTTTTTATTATTCAATTTCTTTCTACAATTCAATTTTTGTTTTTAATAAACCAAATTATTTTTTTTTTGTAATATCAGGTGTTTTATAGAAATTTTGTACATGTGATCCTTGTGTGCCTATTCCTATTCCTGAACATCTACATTTCGTAATTGATGGACATCGCTGTAATAAATTACGTGGCGCCAGATATAAATTAACGAACCTCCCCGTCTTCACTGTGCTAGTTGAGGTTCGGCGGTGTTTTCATTTTTTTGGGTTGGCACGGAATGGTTAAGGGAAAACCATCTTGGTCAAAAATTTTTTTGTTGATTCCGGTACGTAACGGCGTTATACTCTTTAAATTTACCCAAAAATAATATTTTTTCACATTTGCATACATTCTATTCACACCGGCATGACCTCCGGTCTGAAGCAAATGAAAGTCGTTTAAAATTAATTGTCGAGTTTGCTTGCAATTTATGCCTTTTGCATTAGAAATAATGTTAATTTTAAGATTATATTCTCGTATTCGATTGCAATCATTTGTTAAGCGCTTAATTAAATTTTCATTTTCTTTATACTTTAATATAAACAATTCTGGAATTCCATATTTTTTACAAATACTAGATAAAGATTTCAACTCTGCGTCTAGAGCTAGAGTCGATAAATCATTAATTATATAAATTATTTGTAATTTTACATCATATAAAAGCTTTCCCGACTTAATTAATTTATTGTGAATAGATGATAATTCTCTTTTGTTTAAACATCTTAGTTCTACTGAATTCAGAGGTTGCTTCAACAGTTCGACAATACCAGGGTGGCCAGTCCTTGTATCATCTTTAGTACTTTCGTCAATCTCTGAATTTGCAGCTTTCTTTATTTCGTTTTTAGCTTGAGCTCTCGTTGTTATAAAAACATTTTCTGTTAAAACTTTAAGGTCTTTGACATCAATTTTTATTCTTGACAATGCGTCAGCAGGCGCATTCTGCGTACCCCTCACATAATGCACCTCAAAATTATACTCTTCAAGAACTAACCTAAACTTTGTTAACCTGGACGACGGATTAGTCATTCCAAACAGATATACCAAAGGTCTGTGGTCTGTAAAAATTTTGAATTTACGTCCATACAAATACGGTCTGAAATGTTTAATAGACCAAACTATAGCCAAAAGTTCCTTTTCGATTGTAGCATAGTTAATTTCCGCTTTGTTTAAAGCTCTACTAGCATATGCAACTGGTCTATCATCAGAATTACAAAGACAGCCCCAATTGCGTACCCAGAAGCATCAGTTCTAAGAATAAATTGATTATCGGGAGAAAAATTTGGATACTGTAAAACTGGTGGTTTTATTAATGCCTGTTTTAAACTATCAAACGACTTCTGACAGTTTTTATCCCATTCAAAACTTACTGATTTTCGCGATAATTTATTTAAAGGAATAACAATTTCAGCAAAATTTTGAATAAATTTACGATAATAATTAGCAAAAGCTACGAACCGTTTAGTTTCATCGGCTGACTTAGGTACGGGATAATTTTGAATTGCAGTAATTTTGTTTGGATCGGGATAAATACCATCTGCCGAAATAAGATGTCCTAAATATAATATTTCTTTTTTTAAAAATTGACACTTTCCTGGATTGAGCTTCAAATTCACTTTTCGAAGTCTACTATTGCTATGTCTGGATTGAGGATTTGAGTCTTGTTTCGTTTATCTCGATGATTTGATTGTTTTCGGAAACAATTTACAAAATCACAATTAAAATTTAATTAAATTTAAAAAAATTAATTAAAGTTCTTGTAGAACTTAAATTAAATTTTAATTGTGATTTTGTAAATTGTTTCCGAAAACAATCAAATCATTGAGATAAACGAAACAAGACTCAAATCCTCAATCCAGACATAGCAATAGTCATGGCTCTTGAGAAAGAACTTGGACTGGTTTTCAGCCCCATAGGCAGTCTGGTCATCTGAAATTGACCTTTACTAGTTGTAAAAGCAGTGTATTTTCTACTTGAAGGTTCTAATTCGATCTGATAGTACCCCTGTGAAAGATCCAAATGTGAAAAGTAAAATGCACCAGCTAACGAATCTAATATATCGGTAATATTTGGTAAGGGAAACCTATCATCTTCTATGTTTTTATTTAAGAGTCTGTAGTCCACAACTACCCTCCATTTTTTATTACCGTTAGCATCAGGTTTTTTCGGGACTATTAATAAAGGAGAGGACCAACTAGATTTTGTTTCTTCGATGATTTTATCAGTTAACATTTTGCTAATCTGTTTGTCGATTTCTTGTTTTTGACTATGTGGTAAGCGATATGGGCGTACATAAACAGGTTGTGCATTTTCCTTTAATTTTATACTTTCTTTTACAACGTTTGTTACAGTAACATGATCATTTTCTAATAAAAATATGTCGGCATACTTCGCGCAAATTTTTTGGATTGAATCTTTTTCTTCCTTATTTAAATCTTTTGTGTTAATTAAATCTAATAAGTTATCAACTCTTTCTAAAGAAATCTGGTGATGATCAAAACTAAATAAATCATAACTTGATAAATTTGATGTTGTAGGTTGGAAGTTTCTAATTTTAACAATAGTATCATTGGTATTTAAAAACCGAACTGGAATCATGTGTGATTTTGGGTTAGCTATAGCACCAGCTATAAAAACTCCTTCGCAAATTTCAATAGAATGAATCACACACTCATCGGGGTCATCTACCCAACAGTACTTAACTATCTCGCATCGGGGAGGAATTGTAGTACAATTATAATAATCTGATTCTAAAGGTATAGTAATTGTACCAAAAGAAAGTAAAAATTTTTGAAAATTAATATTTGCTGAATGTTTTACGAGAAAGTCTGTTCCAATAATTCCATCCATTCGACATCCAAAATCCTTTAAAACTAAAAATTCGTGATTTATTTCGTAATCAAATGCAGGGTTTAAAGAAAGATTAACTGACCCAATTGATTTTGTAGAGCCAGCTATTCCGTTAATAACTACTTGTTTATTTGTATTAATGTGTTCATTTGACTGTAAAACTTTTGAAAAAATTATGCTTACCGAAGCCCCCGTGTCTATAAGAAAAAATAAATCATTTGCCCTATATCGCATACGCGCATAGTTCATACCATTCATGTTTAAAATTACCTCGTCATTTTTCGTTTTATTCACGAAAAAACCTTTCATCGGATCGTGAATTATTTTCTTCCGATGTCATGTTTTCCGCATAATAAGCACTTTGATTTTGTTGCGAATGTCCGCGGTTAGTGCCCCGACCTCGATAAGGCCGACGCTGTGCTTGCATTTGTCCACGGTTGGACTGAGGAAACGAATAATTATTGTTTCGATAATTAAAATTACCTGAATGTGCAAAATTTTGATTTTGAAATGGTTTATAATTTTGTAAACCTCTGTTTCCCCTGTTGGCATTGCCAGCAAAACCTCTCTTACAATTTCTATTAAAACCCCTGTTTCCTCTATTATAACCTCCCCGCTTATCATAATGAAACACGTTAGATGAAGATGGTTTATTTCGTTCTTCATCTTTCGCGGCGCTTATTGCATCTCTCAATGTTGAGCAATTTCTGGCTTTAACTATCATTCTAATGTCATGGTTTTTAATTCCATTGCAAAAAGAATTAACAGCAATTTTTTCATTGACCACTTTCAAAGATTGCAATAATGTTGCATCATTTCCTGCCTGAGCCCAAGTAAGGTTACTCAGGAGTTGTTCAATTTCTTGACCAAAATCATCTATAGATTTATCGAATTGATGCGCTTGATGAAGTTGGTTAGATAAAACTACCGCAGACTTTTGTGTAACAAAATTAGCTCTTAGATCGCTAGTTAGGTCTCCTACCGATGTATAAGTACTATTTAACCGAATTTTTGCATTCTCAGAGAGTCGAGTTTTTAATATGAAATTTATTAACCGTGGTTGGTCTTCAACTTTTACCATATCTGAATATAACTTAATACAATCAATCAACTTTTTCGTGGTATCCTCATTTCCGTCCATCGACGGTAGTAAACTACCAGCTAATTTTAAATCAAAAGCTTCACCCATTGTTTCTTGAATATTTAATCTACTAATGAGGATACCATGAATTTCCTTAATTACGCTTTCTATTTCTTTATTATAGATACTAATTTCATTCGCTACATCTACGTTTTTTAAGCTTTCTTTATTATCCCGAATTAATTGTTTTAATCTAATTGTAAAATCGTTTAATATTTCTAATTTCTTGTTATTAAACACTAAATTTTTTCTCGCGTCTTGATTATCTTTTATTCTATTAGTTCTAAATACCTTAATTTCATTTAATAGTTTCTTGAAAACCTCGACGATTTCCATGTAGGTCGGAAAATCAACCGAACTTTACACATCACGCGCGCACATTACTGGTCTTCACGAATATTTAAAGCGATTAGGTCGCGGCTCCTGATTATTTCTCTTCGCATCTTCTTCTGCATTCTCTTCTCACATCGACGCCACAAGAAATATCCAATGATAACCACAATGAAGAGTATTACCACAATTTCCGTAACATATTTTACACTAAATTGGACATCCGAAGTAGTACCGCCACTGTTACCAGCTTGGCTAATTATAACCTCTTTTTCCTCTTTTGATTGATTATAACCCATTTTTGACTATGCGATAATTTTCGGTAATCTTCAAAACTGATGTCGTTGATTCGTACAATTAATTTTTTTTTTCAATATTCTTTATTCGTTGTATCCTGGCAGGATCGCCCTGTAATGTCCTTTTTTATGGAGGGCTTGGATGATGAAAAGAAACCCAATCTTCCCTTTACTAATTTGTACTTTATTTCTATTACTAATTCTTATACCTAGTCGATGCCGACTGTCGCTTTTCAACGTCGACTCGATTACTTACATATTTGCTGAGGAGTATATTTTACCTGAGTTCAATACACCTCAGCTTTTGCCTACAATGCAATCTACCTTCACACTTTTTTCTCTTGCAGTCTTTGTTTTATTCCTTTTACAGTTTCCTCGTATGTTATTCCTGGCCTTTCCACCACAATGGCATATGTCTTTCTTGTATTGCCCTGTTTCTTGCCCTTCTCTTCGTCTATTTTTGACTTTGTTGTATAAATTTCTATCTGTTTTCGTGTTCCTAAAAATTGTATCAAGTATTTTTCTATATCTACTGAGTGACATCTGTCGCAGATGGTGTATTGCAATTACAGCATCAACATATCAAAAACCGAGCTTTCTGTCTTTTCAATTTTCAGTTTTATCACTTTTTCTCTACTTTCTTTTTCGATACCTTTTACTTTTGTTTTCGTTATTTGCTCAATTTCCTCGTACTTATCGTGTAATTCTAGTAGCACTGGATATAGTTGTTTAAACTGATTCTGTAGAGTCCAGTTCATATCTTCGTCGTCAGGTTCTGCTATTACTACCTTGGTTGTCACCTCGTGTTGGTATAGCGGATTTCCTTCTTTTATTACGGTAGCTCTATAATATTCTTCCTTCCACTCTCCATTCGCCACCGCTTTCCATTCATCGTAAGTGTTCGCTCTTTCGATTTCTCCTTCTTCTTTACTTTCCGTTTGTGTACTCTGCGTCTTTGTTTCTATTACACTTACTTGTTCCTCCACCTTCACTTCTGCCACTCGTTCGAACCAAACATTCACCTCGTTTCCTTCCATGATCTCATTTAATCTTTCTATTTTCCTCACTATATCTTTTATCTCTCTCTTCGTGTTTTGTTCCACATTTTTTCGCAAAGACTTCACTTAGTCATTTCTTTCTCTGTTTCATCTCTCTGTTTCATGCTCTCTTCATCTGCCCTATCCTTTATTCCTTCGGCCTCCCCTCGGTGTTGTTTCTATTTCTCTCTGGGGGCTTTTACTGGCTGAGTCAAGCGACCAGCTCCTCATCCGGGGTGGAGTTTCACTTTCTAAACTTCCTAAAGTACCTATCAAGGTCCAGCTGCTTATGGTTGTCTGCCTTTTCTTCTTCACTGGTGTCTGCTTGTTCCGCGTCTCCGGGGTTATTGGGTTCATTTCTTCGATTCCAATCACCGTCTTATCGGATTCATTATCGCTATCTTCTTCTTCTGCTGACTCTTGTTCTCTCGTTTCCTCTCCACTTCCCCCTTCTATTTCGTTCTCCATTAATTTCTCTTTTGTTCTCGTGGTCGCTTTAGATGGTGAGCGACCTATGAGGGTGTTACGCTTGAAGACGTAGTCCTCGATACTCTGGCTTGCAGAGTCTTGTAGATAATCCTGTCCTTGTACGGGTCTGGTAGTCGCCGGGAGGTCGACCTTATTCTTCTCCCGGTATTTTTCAGAGGGTTCGTCTTACCTATCCATAAACCATGGTTGGAGCTGTCTGGCGCCTACCTTACGCCCCATTTTATACCTACTGGAAGGTATATACTTACAAAAATTTCACTTTAACACGTCACCATACATTGAGACACTCAACACTCAATCCCGTGTCCCCTGTAACCCCAGACAGGAGCATTTTGTGGGTTATTGTCGCCCGGGACCACACGACCTCAGCTTTTTTAAGGAGGTATGCTCCTCCACCTGTAAACCCAGGCGGGTGCCCTTGTGGGGTGCTACCGGCCGGCCAACCGGACCCCAGTTTTTTAACGAGGTATGGCTCGAGGTAGACCCCCCCTTCTCCTTCTCCGGAACCGCCAACCAGGCATACCTTCGGAGATACTCAAAATTACTCTCTCTCCTCTCTCTTCACCGTCATGTCGCTCTTTTTTCACTCTACGTTGTCATCTCAAAACAAAATACAGAATTACTTTTTGCAAAATACACATTACATAGCATACCCGGCTGGGAGGGGCGAGTTTCTGCCCCTCCGAATTCGCTGTCCTCCCTGGGTCTCCTTCTTCTCCCTCTGCTGTCGTTTGTCTCTAGGGTTCGTCTCCGGGAGACACAGGTACATACACGGACAGAAACAAAATGAGTACGTCACAATCGGGAATCAAAATCGGGGTCAAAATCAAGTACTACGGCCAGCCCTAAGGGAACGGTGGTAAACCGCGCGCATGAATTCTTTATACACAAGAATACCACCGCCAATCGCGTTCAAGACCAAGGACTCAATGTCTTTCTTAGAGAGGGACAGGTCGTCAAGCAGATCTAAGTTGAGACTGCACCATGTCCCTCTTGCTCCGATGACTAGGGCGAAAACAGCGATCTCCTTATCGGGGTACAGACGGTTGTAAAGCTGTAGACACCCCGGCTGACTGTAGTACGACGTCTTTCCGTGATACGAATCCGACATGGGATTCGGCCCCTTCCAAACGATCGTCACATCGCATACGATCACCTTCGACCCGTTTGAAAAGATCAAATCGGGTTTACGAAGGGATCCATCTGCGAGCCTGAACCGGGGTTCCTCCTGCACCAACCAACCCTTGCGCTCCGCGATCGTTCTTAAACGCGCGATTATTTTTTGAAAAACTTCATCGTTGAGAACATACCCGGCTAGGAGGGGCGGTCTCCTGCCCCTCCATTTCTTCCTCCCTTCCTCCCTTGGTTCTGTTGATCTCTCTCCAATTTTCTCTCATGCCTTTCTTTCTCCTGCACCACCTTTCTAATTATTTCCGTAATGGCAATCCATTTTCCCTCCGTCTCCAACATCTGCTCAATAATATTTTCTTTATTTAGGGTTGTACTGCATCTCTCCTCCATTTTGTTCTGTAGTCGTTAAACTTCCTGCACTCAAAGACTGTGTATTCGGCGTTATCTCTTACTGTACAGAACCAGCAAACTTCGGTTTCCGGTTTTCTAATCTTGTACAGATACGTTCTGAAGATCCCGTGTGCCGTCAGAATCACTTCCACCTTTTCTGTTGGTGCTGTTCGGTAAGCAGATATTATACCGATGGCCAATTTTCTGTTTACGCTTGTTAGCATATTCTTGTATTTTTTATATTTCAGCACTTTCTCCCACGTGGGCGTCGCATACAGTATTACAGATGTTACCTACCGCCGTGGCGACTGTTCATTAGGCGCATGAGTCTGTTTGTCATCTGTGTTGCCTTTTTAGTTATCTCCGCAACGTGTCTCGTCATCTTAGTATCTTTATCCAGCACTACTCCTAGATACTTCAACTCCCTTGAACTACTTATCATGGTCTCTGTATCTAGTTTAATACTTAAATTTTCCACTGCGAGACGCACAGTAGGACGTAAGTGAAAACGGGTGGACATGGGTGTTTTTATTTTTATTCCATGCTCTTCTTTACAGATTGTTTCTACCATAAACTATAAAATGTTAAACCATAAAATAATTGAGTCATATACAGTGTGTTCATAATACACACATTAGTATTGTACAGGTGGTCGGTAATAAATTGACCATAGAGTAACTACAAATTCTATTTTCATTTAAAATAAAAATAATACCAAAAATGTATTGGCAAAATATTGCTCATACAATATATACACGGCGTTAAAGATTGTCTTTCAGTTAATTACTTCTTTCATAAATTGAACAGTTTTAGAGAAAATGATTTGAAAACTGGTATTATGGGGAGTTTAATGGTAGAAAATCCACTATCACAAAAAAAGAGTTAACAAACGAAATAAATGTAACGAACATAATAATAGATTTATCACTTTCAAAAATGTTGGGAATTTTTTAAAAAGCTCCTCCCCTGTTGGAGTGAGCCAAGGGTGGCGACAGCTAGTTGTTAACTCTTGGGTAGCTGATTCTGTTGGCGTTCTTGGATGCAGCTTATACCATGCTCCTCCACCGATGAGCGCCAAAATTATAAGGATTGCTGTGAATAAAACTGATGAACTATAATTATTAATTTTATGATTATTGAAAAGTTCATTCAGTTTATCATCGAGTGTTGCAAGCCTGGTTTTCGTTTCGTTGAAGGTTTCTACGTTGATTTTCTTGAGCTGGACATCTTCCAATTGCCAGTGAGGTTGTTGAACTGGTAGTTGTGATATTTCAATTCGGTTGATATGGATTTTTCGATCCAGGTAATGGGTTGCAGTTGTACGTAGAATATCGGTATTTAAATTAACATAACATTCAGATAATTCAAGTTAATTGAATGAGAAGATTTCCTTGTAGGTGTCGGACGTCTTGTCGGAGATCACACTGTACCTCGGCTGTTTGATTCTTTTGAATCAGGATCCAATCGAAGTTGGTGATGTGGATCATGTCAACATCAATTTGTGGCCATCGGGTGTAAGTACAGGTGGTGATTGGTAAATGCCTTAGAAGTTGATATCAACATGTGGTATGTGTAGAAGCATCTAAACTAAAAGCTTTACACAAGTATTCTTGATACTGTAACTGTCTACAGTCTTTTGACAGGGCAATGTACCTATCTTTATTTTCCGCTTTCTTTCCTGAAATAGTCACATTTTCCTGTACCAGCTCTATGCCCTGCTTTTTCGCACAGGGGGCATGCGTCCTCATTTTGACATTCGGCGGCTTTGTGATCTCTCTTTCCGCATTGATACCATAGGTTCGTTCTATCTACCCCCCGGCAGCTTTTCGCCGAGTGTCCGTATCCTCAGCATTTGAGGCATCTTGTTAACCCGATTTTCAAGGTTCTATGCTCTAACAGCTTGTCTGCATCCCCTTTCTCGACTGTAATCGTGACGGTCTGGGTATCATTTCGCATTGGTCTTAGTTCGCTCATTTTAATCGTTATCTGGCTTTTATTTAGCTCCCTTTCTATTGCACGGAGTACTTCCTCTTTCTGCGTAATCGCATCAATACCCCATATATGGATTGTTTGCATATCTTCTCCCATTTTTTTTATTGTATTGTTTTCGTTTGCTATTGCTATGATCGCTTGTTTCGTTTTGTCTATGACATTTTCTTTTTTTGTCGGTGGTAGCCGACAAAAAGCACTTTCCTGTCTCTGGTGCTTCTGATACTTTTTACGGCGTCTTTTACGTCGCTATTGCTCAAGGCCTCTTTGATAGCTTTCAGCGATTCACAATAAGATTTTTCTTTGTATCGTACTATGAGAGCGTATGTATTTCTCTCCTTAGTTGGTTTTTGATTATTTTTCGCCATGTAATCTCTAGGCACATGTATGGCTATCTTAGTTGTCGAGCTATGGAAAATGGTCTATAATGGCGCCGATAAGTTTGCAGTGTTCGCTGTTTCCTCTTTAAGTTGACGTACTTTCTCATAAAGGTCTTTTTCTGTCCCATCATATTCGATTTTATATACGATTCGCTTGCCTTCTTTCATTTTTCCCTTTGTCCCGACCTTATAAATTTGTTCTATCATTCCCATCACTCCTTCTATTTGAGCTAACTCGGGGTATCTGTCTTTATACAACCTCTGAATTTCTTTGTCCATGTTTCTCTCTTGGGGCTCAACGATACTCACCTTTGTGGTGTCGTCGCCCGAGTTCATGGGATTTCCCTCTTTGAACTATGTCTTTGTGAATACCACCTCGGCCAATTTTCTGCTTGCCCATTTATTCCACTCATTGTAGTTTTCTACTTTATCTAGCTTAACTACCTCGTCTGGGTTATGCGTTTGCACTCCCACATCTACCTTCTTCGGGAGATCAGTGTGTATATCACAATCGAAGGTCATTTTTTCTACCTCCACATATTGGTGTTTCCGTAACCACTCTATGATAGTTTTCCTGTTTAAAATGTCTGTATTTCGGTAGGGCAATGCGTTTTCATATGTTTACATTTTAATATCTCCTGGACCATTGAACCGATTTGAATATTTTCGGTGTTGTTTGAAAGAGCATTTTATGCTCTTTCTAAAGATATTTTCAATAAGACCGTTTGCTTTAAAACAAGTAAGCTAGAAGGCGTTATCTGCAGCGATTACATATTTTTCTGATTTTTTAAGAAAAGTTAAATGGAACGATACTATTTACTTCACAGACTCTTAGTCATCTTAAAATTTGCTAAATTTTAGTGAAAACCGCATCTGGATATCGCCACCTGTTCTCGAATTATAGAAGAAAATGTTAAAAACTCGAATGCCATCAATCGGATCCAGTTACCTCATCGAGAAAAACGAATCACATAACTATGGTAACTGTAAACATGTCATTTACTAACGCAGAAGCGTATGAGCGTATGATGATTTATTTTCAATGTTTCGAATACGGTGCAATTGCATGGCAAAAATGTGCAATGCAATTACGACAAAGAAACACATTATTCTCTAGAAGTGTTTTTAAGATTGACTTAGCGATTACGGAAAACTGGCAACATGTAGCCCATTCAGACATCTCTATGAATTCGTAAATCACATTGGTGCGCAATGCGATCCCACATAATCTGGGAACTCCGAAAACAATTGTCCACAAGATTCCTCAAGAGAATAATATCTCCACCACATTGTTTTACATCAGGCCTTAACAGATACCGATTATGATAACAGACTGAACTATTATCATTGACTTTTAAATATGATTTGGACAAAAACCAAACCTTTTATCACAAATGCTATGGATGCATGAAGCATCTCTCCACAAGCTGGTGTAAACTTGCATAATCTTGGTTCGACCAAACCCACATTACTTTCACCCCTTTATCTAAATTATTTTATTATTGGGTACACTAAACGACCTGACTTTTCAAGAAAAACCAATAACCAGGGAAAATATGACAAAACACTAAATGCCAGCAGAAACGTCTCCAGGGCCGAGACCTAAACGATGTTTTCGTCGAAACTAGATTAAGTAAATGCATCGAGGTTTATGGAAGGCATTTCGAACATTAGCGAGCTATTTTTGCCAAAAATTTAAGTTATTCTAAGTGTTTTGGTTTATTTTGTTTTATTATCATTGTTGATGTTTCATTGATCCGTTGGCTTCTAAACACGCCTCAAAAGTAATTTTGAAGCAGTTGTAAGCTTGGATAAAGTGTGAAGGAAGGGTCTAGGTGATAACATTTTTGTGCTCTCTTATTTGTTTCCTAAGGTAACTTGATCCGATTAAGATATACGAATTTTTAACATTTTCTTCTATAATTCGAGAATGGATGGAGATGCGGTTTTCACTAATATTTAGCCAATTTTATGGTGATTAAGGGTCTGTGAAGTAAATAGTACCGTTCCATTTAACTTTTTTTCAAAAATCACAAAAATATGTAACCATTGCAGATAACACCCTCTAGCTTATTTGTTTTAAACCAAGCGGTCTTACTGAAAATATCTTTTAAAAGAGCATGAAATGGTCTTTGAAACAAGACCAAAAATATTTAAATCGGTTGAATGGTCCAGGGGATATTAAAGTGTAAACATTTGAAAACGCATTGGCCTCCCCCTCCCTTATTATGACAGATATGAGAAATATTGCAAAACAAAAGCGATGCGGTATTATCTAAGCTACTAAATGATGTTGTCAAAGTTATAGCTCATCGTCTAACTTTCTCAGATAGCGGGAATTTTATGCTTATCTTTGGCAGTTACGCCCCTAGTGGTCGAATTACTTTGTAATATAATAATACAACACACCACACTTATTTTAGCCAAAACTTTGACACAAAATGAAGTAAACAACGTAAAGAACGTAACTGAACGTAACGAAATCAAGTAAAAACTGTGACTAATACGCCAGGTAGACGCCATGATGAAACTACGATTTCTGTTTCTCGATATTTATTCTCAAAAAGTCATATAAACACAGGATAATTAAATATATAATTTTTTTCTCATATATACATTATTTAGGTAACATATAACAATTTACAAAATAAGTGATTAAAATTTCAATTATTAAACCTCGGGAAGGACGAACAATGCCGAATATTTCCGAAAGATCGACGGTAGCGCAATCCATAGCTCCGACAGGAAACTACATACTTACAAGGGGACCTTACGGGTTCGTCATCACCGATTTTGTTCATATTTACAGGGATTGAAGATCAGTACTTGGACATCATTTTCCTGAAGCAGTTCGATCCCATGCTGGAAAATATCCGAGAAAATCGGTTTCAAAATGCGGTAAATTGTATCTGTGTTCATAGTGCCGGTTAGCCGAGCGACGTGAGTGGGGCTTTGGATGCCCAAGGTCGCAGGTTCTCAATCCTTACTCCTCACTTTATTTTTTTTTTATTTATTTTATTTTTTCATTATTGATGATAATCATTATTTTTAATCATTATTAACAAATATTAAATAAATTCAAAAATAATATTAAAAATAATAGCAATAACAATATCATCTGTTCATTGTCAAACCAAATAATTTAGATTACGCATACGGATGGCATAGTGATAACAAAATAATTTATTTTTTGTAATTCGCGACGGTAATGAAAGCTATTACAGTACTCAAACGGGTGCTGTAATGAGACTCCTTACAGCATCCGATGCTGTAATGAGACTCCTTACAGCATCCGATGCTGTAATGAGATTTTAGTAACATTTTATGGAACCAGTTCAAGTTGGTGACATTGGGTCATTAATTTTTCTAGTTGTCAATGTGACAATTTTTGTCTATGGATGTTTAAACACGTTCTTAGCATC
>NW_019280750.1:257691-300133 GCF_000648695.1 Onthophagus taurus | reverse complement strand
TAGTTGTATATTTTTATTGAGCTATTAGCTACTTACTTGCTACGCCACCAACTAAAATAAATTTGAAGGAAAGACATTACGTAAATATTCAATTCGAGTATTCAAATATGCATTCGAGAATTGTCGAAAATTGGTCATACCAACTTAGAAATCTTCGTGGGCTCATGCACAACAACTTTGTTAAAGATCATCATGATCAAATGCATAATTTACGATTTTATAAAGGACATACAGACAAACATTCATTTATATATATATATAGATAAGGAACACTAATTGGTTTTTTTTTTAGGATTGTATGTAGACTTTTTTGAGTTAAAGATATGATTATGTTTGTGTTCCCCTTGATTAATAATAACTTATATAGTTTTTATGTAAAATATGGAAATAATTGGAAAATTGGATTGAATTACATTTCGGGAGCTGAGATATTATCATTTATTTTCGGGGCTGTATGTAGACTTTATTGTATCACTGTATATAGCTTTCAGGAAGGTTGTAGTCAAGCAGAGGAAAGCTATGAACCTAATGGAAAAAAAAATAANCAATTTTAAGCGATTATTAACTTTTGCTTTACAAATTGCTCTATATATTTTTCTTTACGTCATTGGATAGAGATTGTTTTTCTGAATCTACTGATGTACAATACATCCACTTTGAATAACTTTAGCAGAGAAAAGACATGTATATAGATAAGGAACACTAATAGATTTTTTTTTAGGACTGTATGTAGACTTTTTTGGGTTAAAGATATTATTATGTTTGTGTTCCCCTTGATTAATAATAACTTATATAGTTTTTATGTAAAATATGGAAATAATATGAACTTCTTACATGTTTTGTTAAAAAATTGGATTGAATTACATTTCGGGAGCTGAAATATTATCATTTATTTTCGGAGCTGTATGTAGACTTTATTGTATCACTGTATATAGCTTTCAGGAAGGTTGTAGTCAAGCAGAGAAAAGTTATGAACCTAATGGAAAAATGTTAAAAGGAGATAAATTAGGATTGCAACAAATAGAACAATAAAAGAACAGGATGAGGATGAGGGCATATATAACCGAGAAAAGGAAAACAGATAGTAAAATAGCTCGGCTGAGGTGCACTGTATAAAACAAACTTTATGATAAACTTCTCTCTAAGAAGCTCTCTAAGATATGGAGAGTTTAAGAAAACTCGATGAGTGAAGTTGCGATTAACACCTCCTCATGGTAGAAAGCTGAAAACGGTAAACGACTAATGTAGACAGAGACCGAGTGTTCGTCACGATAAGCGAACTACTTAACAGGCGGATTGAGAAGGGCACTCTATTGCCCTAGGACTCAGAAATCGTCTCTGAAGGCAGAAAAATTTCAAAGAACTAAGGAAGGCAATGGGAAACAACCTGATTAGTTCTTTTTCTTCCCCAGTAGGATCATGGATATGTTTTTATCAAATGAGTCCAGAGTTTCACGCTGAAAACAAACTTTGAAGATATGTACATGGAATGTCAAAAGAATGGAGCAAGCTGAGAAAATTCAAAATACTTTCATGGAAATGGCCCAACGCTAGCTACTGTGACATAAAAGGCTATAGAGTACTATTCCGGATTAATCCATGAACAGGGAGTAGAATCATATGTGTACTCATAGATTACAGAACATAGACCTACTCTAAATGTCTCCATTTATTTCTGTCTCTTGCTGTTCTTATCCATTCTTTCACACCCTTCAAATCATCGATCCACTTCTTTTGTCACTTGTATTCTTCTACCTGAATGTCGCCATTTCGAATTTTGTCTCTCAGAGTGACTCCCAGCCTTGCAGTTTTCTTTGTCTAGACCATGATTTCAAGTCGTTTTAGGCTTCGCGTTATTTGTTTGTTTTTTAGTATAAAACTGAGTTTTCCAAATGCTGCTCATGATAGTTGAATCTGTCGCTTTATTTCTTTGAAAATATTGACCAAGATATATGTACTGGCTTACATTTTCTAAAGAGACGTTATCAATGGCAACATCATTTTGCATAAAATTCTGTATCAAAATAGATGAGGATACAAAAACTTTATTTCCTGATGGGCGACTTTAATGCCAAGATATGCAAGGAAAAAGCAGGTATGTATCGAAAATGAAAAAAAAAACTCTATGTTTGCGGCCAACCTGCAAGAACCTGTATAACCAGCAGTAGCAACTTGAAGATGAAAGGTATGTAAGATAATCTAATTGTTAGTTTCTTTAACAACTTCAACAATTAGGTTTATTAGTTCAATACGTTCATTTTTGCTGATTCACTTTGTATACATATAAGCAGTTAGATAATAAATCTCAGGAAAAAGGTTTAATACAATTTAATATAATCGACGCCATTCGCGATAAAACGTAATCGAATCACATACACTTTATTTGGATTACTAAATAACTTGATAATAAAATTTCGGATATTCTATTTCAACAAAATATACAAATGATACGTGAAAATATCTAATTATAACGAATTATCTGATTATAGAACTTTCAGATATTGAATTAAAACAAGTTATATCACATTAAAATCGTTATTATTTAAACTTTCTTCTAAGACATCAAACATGAAAATATCTCTATTTATACGGATAATATGAAAGGTAGAGTCTTAAAATAGTTTGACATATTTAAGCACATTTAAGTAATGCGATCTTATCGACAAGTCATTCAAATATAACGCATCATATTGCATTGAATTCCTTATTAATTAAGCTTCCTTTTATGATATTACTACTCATTGAAATATTTAGAATTTTTTAAAAATTACAAAAAAGAATAATATTAATCAAGTCTACATTGTGGTATTTATATCTCGAAAATCTTTATTTTTAACTTAATTTTTGAAGGTTATCTTGACAATTAATTATAATGAGAAATATTCTTTTACAAAGAATATAACATAATTAGTAGATATATTTGAGAAATTTATTTTTAATTCAACTTCAAAATGTCAAATAAGAACTAGGTAGTTATTTTAAGAGTTTTTCTGCGAATTTTGCTTATTACTTTGTTATGGTTTATCTCAAAATAGATGGTGTCAGGTTTAAATTGAGATATAAATCGCCAATTACAATAAATTATCGTAAATGAATTGTTATAATAATTTCAAGGTTGAATTAACATAATTAAAAAATGCAAATGCAAGAACAACTCAATTTCAATTTTTAACGATTTTAAATGCATTATATTTTTAACCATATTATTCTGTATGGTTTCATTTCACAAAGGGCTTTACCAAAAATTTTAATCATATTCCATGAATGACTTGCAATACTACATTTTTATTGCAAATTTTTTCTTATATTAAGTGTTACAGATAATGATAACAACTTTAATAGAATAAAATTAAAAGACTTACTTAATAATAAAAGTGACCCCTCTCTCTCGATTTAAATTCCACTCACCGAATTCACTTTATTGAAACAGTTTTAAAAAAACTTATACAAATTTGAATTAACACATTGTAATACCGCGACGGCTGTACGAGCATGGTATTCAAAGCGTAACAAACGTATGTCCGCATTGTCGACATACCGCGTTGGCTTCGGATCGCGCGACTGCGGCGCTAACGTTTTCTCCCTCTAATAATATAACAATAATTTCGTGATCCCACATCAATTTCTGAAAAGCAAAAAAGCTCGACGCGACAAACCTCAAATAGCAGGTTGACGATTTCGCGATTTAAAGGGATGCCACTGAACGTCGCCGTTGTGAATCATCCAAGTGGCTGGTCGCGAGGTTCGTTATCGATTGGATGTGGGCATTGGCGAGCTTTAAAAGCTCTCTCCCTGGCAGGTCGGTACCCCGAAAGCGAACGGGCGAGCTTTCCCCGGCTGCAGCTATGCACTTGCGATGTGCTACTGCTGCTGCGTTGCTATTTTTAGATTTCGGGTTATTATTAGGTACGGCGCGCCATTCTGGAAGTGAAGAGGAATTGGGTTCTCTGGGTCAATTTGAACTTTTAGTGCTTATTTCCTGATATCATTTAGGTTGAGAATATTTATTTTATTAACTATATAATTAAATCGGTAAATTTTAAGCTAGTTGCTTCGATAAAACGGAATATATTTAAATAAAATTGCTTTTAATTAAATTGATATTTTCCCTCAACATTTTTATCATTATATGCAATCAGAGACGATGAGAGAAAGTCATATTAGAAGATTGAGGTCTAGTTTAGTATTCACACTAACCAGCGTTAATGTTGAGGAAGCAAATGATATTAAGACCAGGAATGTCAAAATTCGTCTCATGTATTACTTTTAGGAAAAATATGTGTATTCACCTCTGGTGTTAGTAAATTTTTCTAAATTAAGTTGAGGTCGCTTGCAGCCGAGGTGCTACATCTATGTTACGTTAATGCAAAACTACTCCATTTTCAAAGATATCTATACTAATTAAACCGAGGTCGCTTGCGGGCGAGGCTCTACATCAATGCCATATAAATACAAAACCTTACAATTTTCAAGGATATACTTTCTAATTAAGCCGAGGTCGCTTGCGGGCGAGGCGCTACATCGATGTCATGTTGATACAAAACTACTCCATTTTCAAAGATATATATACTAATTAAGACGAGGTCGCTTGCGGGCGAGGCTCTACATTAATACCATATTGATACAAAACTATACCATTTTCAAGGATATACTTCCTAATTAAGCCGAGGTCGCTTGAGGACGAGGCGCTACATCGATGTCATGTTGATACAAAACTACTCCATTTTCAAAGATATATATACTAATTAAGCCGAGGTCGCTTGCGGGCGAGGCTCTACATTAATACCATATTGAAACAAAACTATACCATTTTCAAGAATATACTTCCTAATTAAGCCGAGGTCACTTGCGGGCAAGGCGCTACGTCGATGTCATGTTGATACAAAATTACCACATTTTCAAGGATATACAAGGTGTTTCTAAATGGGGTCTTTCATATAACTTTTTGTTCAAAACCACTTCCCCGCCGAGCTAAAGCCCTCTAAAGTTAGGGAAAAAAGTTGTCCACTATGGAGGAATTTAGAAGAATGAAATTTGGCAGATCACTGTTGCTAATAAAATGACATCTTTCGACGATTTTTGTAATCCTAAAATGTTATTACAAGGCGGTGAAAAAATCAACCCCTACAATACTTTGCATCCGAACTTTTTAATTCAATACGCAACTTTTTTGTCTTTTGACATTTTCTCCTAAAATTATAAGTTTGATCACAAAAAAATAAAATAATACACAGGCTCAAGTGAATTAATTCAGAGATTGGTTATTATTAGTCAAAGAGATGACGTTATGTTAAATTGATCTCAGCATTATTTTATTTTTTGTGATCAAACTAACAATTTGTTAGTTGTAAAACGTCAAGAGATAAAAAAGTTGCAGATTTTTTTCCTTAACTTTAGAGTTCTATAACCTGGATGAGAAGGGGTTTTGAACAAAAAGTTATATGAGAGACACCCCTTAATTTTCGCTGAAAAATCACCCCTTGAAATCTTTCGCATCAATTTAGAAACATCCTGTATAATTAAGCTGAAGTCGCTCGTGGTTGAGGCACTACCTAGATGCCATATTGACGGAAAACTATAGTTTTCAAGGAAATACTTCCTAATTAAGCTGAGGTTGCTTACGGAAGAGGCGTTATATCAAAGTCATATCGATACAAAACTATACTAAGCAATATTAATAAAAACCTATGCAATTTTCAAGAATATACTTTCTAATTAAGCCGATGTAGCATGCGAGGCGTATATCAAAGCCATATCGATACGAAACTACACCTATCCTTATTTTTTCGAAAATATGTAGTTTTTTATTATGCTGTATGAGATTGGATTCAATGATTATTATACCTTGCAATGATTCTTGGCCCAACCTCAACAATCAAATCGGGTTGAGACGTTCATGGTTTACATACGAGATTGGATAGAGACATTCTTGGATTATATGTAAGGTTGGACTGCCCCTCCCTTGAATGAAAGATGAAATCGTGTAAGGTTCTCAACGTAATTAAGCTTTTTTATATTAGTGGTAATAGATTTCACTAGGTGGAGTTTCGATTGCAAGAAATAGCGGCTTTATATTGAAATAAAGTCACACAAAATGGAAATATGCCTTGAATTTTGTATTGATATAAAACGTTATATTGAAATATTAATAGCAGTGCCAAGGCCGTAAACGAATTTGGCAGTATTTAGAGGAAATTGTACCAATTTACATCTCCACACAATGTAAAGGTTACTTCGTTGCCCAACCATATCTTGTGATCAACGTAATCTTCCCCATTTCACAATGTCCTGAACATCGCATTGATCTCTGATGTTGATTATTCTGAAATTATCCTCAACGTCCTCATTTCTACTCTTAATATGTTTGACTACTCTTAGTTTTGTTTGAGTCTTCGAATATTTCAATGTCATAAGTCATTATTGGGCGAATGCATATCTGTTGTATCCGTCTTATCCACTCATCAATTTTATTCTTTCCGGCATCGAGGATACTTGAGAGGTCCACACCCAAATAGAAAAATTCCATAACTTGTTCAATGGGGGTGTTGTTCTTATTGGCTACCCTCAGGTATTTAGTTTTTGAAGTAAAGACAACCATGTTCAGAACCAGATCATCGCAGCGTTGTCACCATAACATATTATGCAGATATGATCACTTCCTATAACCGTTAATGACAAAGCTATGACATCAAGTATTTGCGATGGGTGAATTTGTTCGTTTATTATTAGGTAGAAGAGGTGATTTTTAGCCCCTGCTATTTGAGAAGATGTTAATATAATTGAAATCCACCTTGAAATTCCCCATAAGCACGAGTTGGTACCCATCTTACGGTACCAACTTGGTACCTTGGGCTACTTAGTCACCCCAGGGCGGCTGCAAGGACACAACGCATACGTGTTCAGTCCTGTGTCACGAAAGCGAAGTTAGGTTAAGTTTTTGTTTCTGGTGTTTTTTTTCTTGTTATCAAAGGAAGTCACTGATTAAAAATGGTGCAAGACTTGGAAAAGGTTATGGATGCAGTTTGAAAGGGAATGTCAAGGAAAAAGGCCGCAGAAACGTTCAAAGTGCCTCGGACAACATTAATACGGAAGATACTTGGAAGGAATTCAAGACCCATCCGACTGTTTTAAGCAAGTCTGAGGAGCTGTTGATTTCTGAAACATTGGCTGTTGTTGCGAATTTGAGGTTCCCCTTAACAAAGGCCAACATTCGAGATGTGGTGATAAAATACCTAAATAAACAAGGGAAGCAGGTCAAGGTCTTCAAGAACAACCATCCAGGTCCAGATTTCAACGATTCTTTTATCGCTTGAAACAACCTGTTCATCAGAATACCGTCAAACATCAATAAAAATACATTCCTTAATGCTTCAGTTACATTTTCAGGGAAACTTGACCATCTGACATGTAAAGTAAGAGATTGTCCCTAAAGCGAAGTTTAGTGTAAAATAAGCCCCAACAACAGGGCTATTCGGACATCATTTTTTTATATATTTTTTGTTGTTTGTATAAGGTATTTTCAATGTTTTATGATAGCTATATAATCCTGAAGGTTAGGTTGGTATGATGAACAAGTTTCTGTTGACTTAACTTCATTTCTTCACTTTTAATCTTGAAAAATGCGCAAAAATCTTACGGTATTGTTTTGGAATGCTTTCTATTAAATTCTGGAGCTGGTTGTAAACATTCTTTTTCGTTTGATTTGCTGGTGTCATCGACTCCTCCTAATCTGATTGTGAGTGCAACGTGTAATAGCTTTTCGTGTATTGCGTTCTGCGGTCTTCCGCTGTAAATCAATACATAGTTGCTATATTTTATTGATTTCCCACCTGGTCGTCGCTGATATGACGCAGATGTTTATTCGGTGCTTATTCAATTCCATCTTGGTCCTTCTTAATAAGCATTCAGAACATCCAAAAATCCTTAACTTATAAGTTGTCATCGTGATTCATATATTCATTTAGGCCCACTACTACCACTCATAGTTAAAGTCGTTGATAGTCTTATCTATCGGATAGCTTAAAAATTGGTTACTACCATTGTATTTATCTTATAGATACCGCTATCCAAGGGATAACTTTTGAAATATCTGTAACCCGTAATTTATACTGATGTATAAAATTTGAGCGTTTTATTATTTCAGTTAAAATAAGAAAAGTAGTATAAACGTAAATAAAAAACTATTAATAATTAACATTGGATAAAATCATCATGGATAATTTCTTCGACATTGCAGATGAAGAACAAATTTTTGAAGAAATCAATGAATTATTTCCTATAAAAAGCGAAAAGATAATAAGGAGTAGAGTTGACCATTTAAATATTCATTCAGATGTTGAATTTATGAAGATATTTCATCTCTCGAAAAAAGTTTTCATCACCTTTTGAGTCAAATAGAAGATGTAATAAAACTTCCATCCATGATGTAAGTAATTTGTTGATTGCTATTGTTTAATGTAAAATTCACCAAAATTTTAGTAATAATGCTGTACCTCCTTCAAACCGTTTGTTGCTGACTCTTCGGTTTTATGCAATAGGTGACATGTTGCTTATCCATAGCAGATTTTGCAGGAGTGAGTGTACAATTGGCATCTTCAGTCGTTCATCATGTTAGTTGTGCATTATTGTTTACTATCACATTTTAACATACAATAATACGAGATTCTTTTTTGTTATTAGAACAGGTTAGAATATCGTCAAAATACCTAATAGTAGGTCTTTTGACCACATAGAGCTGTTAATTTAACATAATAGACCAAAAAATCTCTAGATTCCTTGATTATCTCAAGGATTTCTTAACTATGAGATAAATGGAGGTGGTAGTACGGACGACCCTGTTATCTACGAGATAAATTGTATCTTATAGATAGCTTAACTGATAGATAGCATTGGTTTGGTAGTAACGGGCCTTAAACATCTAAATGATCGTCGAGTATAATAAGCTTTTAATGCTTTTATAATACTTTTATCCATTGGTTGCAGTAAACTAGCCGTATTTGATGTAAACACATTACTTTGACGCGTTAAATGCGATGTCTTTAGAGGAACAGTTCATCTTCCGGGGTAAAATGAATCTGAAACCAGCCTTCAAATAATAATTACTAGCAAACTTGGGTTCGTTAGATTTATTCTTGAGGACTCTATGGTTTTCAGATCGATACACCAACCAAGGTTTTAATTTAAAATCGCCAGAAGCGTTTCCACCAAGCTTAAAAATTTGTGGGAGTGTGAGGCAGCAACGTGTGGCACGACGCGCCATATTTGGACACACCCTAATTGATCTTTCGAAGCTATAAATCCTGAAAATGCCTTTTCATAGCCACATTCTTCTATTAACTTCTTTAATTATCAGGAAAAGCAGATGTAGCGACTTTATTGGCACTTACCGCTTCACCACTTTGTGCATTGTTGAGCCATTTCTGCTCAACATACTTTAAGAGCATATTTTAAGCATCATCCATTTCTGTTGTGAGACCACGCAGTTTACGAATTATATTAGAAGTTAACGGCTAAACATTTTTTACTGTTTAATTTATCCCTTAATGTTTTATACATAGTAGTATACGCTAAGTTGAATTTATGTGCTAATTCCCAACTTTTCAGATCTTCAGAGTTTCACGATTCTACATGTGTCGAGAGAACCTTCCTGTATCTGAATTCAACGTGATCTCGGCCATGATCTAGTCCATCTTACAATCAATCTGGGTGGAAGCAGATCTAGATTAAAGATCTACAGCGATGAGTCAAAAACATTTTTAATGATTTTTTTATTTTCAAAACTTCTTTTAGGACCATAACACCAAGATATTGAATGTAAACTTTTCCAATTAAAAAAGTATTATTAAAATTGATTATTTCAATAATAGTAATAAAAAGTATGCTAACAAATAAATTATAAAACGAACAAGATAACGTCATCACTATTATCTAATCATAATAATCTGTTAACTAAACCAAGTGAGCTCAACATAATGTCAAAGTATAATTAAATAAAACTGATTTCAATGCGATAATACAACTTCCTTTTTATACAATAAATCGAAATTGTGTGATTACCAATTTCGCAAAATGAAACTTTACACTCTTTATAACCTCACCCACAAAGATTTCACGAAACGTGATTATTCATCACGGAAATTATCTCCTAAATGATTCATACAACTCGAATAAAGCTTAATTTTGAAATTAATTTAATAAAATAATATAAGAGAAAATCACTTACATTTAAATCGTTAATAAACACATCCATCACAAAAAAACAAGTTTAAATAAATTATAAGAGATAAAATTTGAATTATTATACTGACTGTCGATGTATTGAAATAGATTTGCGGTTGTAAATAGATTAGTTTACGAAAATCAAGTGTGATTGTTGCAATCGATTGTAAATGATAAGAAGATTTTAAGTAATCCATCAAAATCCCTTTTCTTTAGTTTAAATTATAAAGTCGGAAATAGTAACTACTCCTAATAAATTAAAAAAATAAGATAAATTAAGATTAAAATTCGCTTACCTTTAATCTGATATAACCCCATTGTTTGTGATCCTCCTCTGCGGTTTCGACGTTTAGCCCATCATCCTGAAAAAAAGAATAATTCATTTTATAATTCGATAATTAATTTAGTGATTATTAAAACAATTTAGAACACTTGTGCAAGTTGTAATATGTTCCGTTGTAATTTATCTGGTTTTGATCGCTTAAACAAAAGATTCCAAGAAAGGTCGTTAACAAAAAAAACATACTTTTCATTTTAAACAAATATAAATTACAACAAAAAAATCACTTGACGGAGACGTTGATACGTTATCTGAGGAGAAAATTAAAAATACTATCGTTAGGAATTTTGATTCGGTTAACTTTAAAAGGAAATATCTTGTTTTATAACGGTATATACGGTGTAAATTGAAAATCGATTAATTTAAAACAAATATTGATTAAGAACGAGACAATATTTAATTAAAAAATGCTTTTTATTACTTACATTAACGGTTCTGTTTTGATTGAGAGCAACGGCGTAAGAACTTCCGACTTGGTCAGAAATTTCCATTCTTCTCCTGATGAAACACTTTGCGAAGAAAAAAAAATCACATCCACATTCTTAAACGCACATATCACGCACAATTACAACACGAGTTCCAATCAATTTTCAACCGGAATATTCCTCTGAAACACAAGTAAATTAATTCCGTTTGTATCTCTTTTTATCGCGACTCTTATTTAGTTTTTAATCAACAAGAAATAATAAAAAAATAAAAATAACTTACTCTTTTTGAATGAACGATGCAACTAAAACCATTGAATTCTATTAAAATAAGAACACATAAATAAATATATAAAGTTTAACCTACTAGAATGTTGTGTCCATTTCGATTACTGATGACATTTTCAACTGAATGTAATTGTAAGTTGCGTTAGATTCTTATCTATCGATAACTGATAATAATTATAAGTATTTTACTGGAAAAAAATTAATAAATTGGGTTTTTATTGGTTTCAAAGAATTTTCTAGGTAAATACAAGATTATAATTAAAAAAATTAATTAATTCAAGGGTTATGATTAAAACGTCAAACAAAATTTGTTTACTTCAATAAATCTTTATATAAAAAAACACTGTAAATAACAATGTATAAGCATAAAATAGCTAATTTTGCAGTTTTGTTTAATCACGTTCTTTCTCGATTCCAAACACTGAAGAATAACAATGAAAATGAGAGAATAATTGCGTACCTTTGTGCTTTTGTAATGTAAATTCATCCAAATAATCTCGTAGGTATACAATTTATTATTTGTTTTTAATTTTTGAGATTTACCACGCAATTTCATGCATTAGGCGATAGAAAAAACAAGCAATACATCATTAAATTATTAAAATAAAATAAATATTAATAAAAAAAAAACGTTAGGATATAAATAATTTTTGCACATTGCCTGTTACATCTTCACCTAACGAAGAAACTATACTTCCAAATTCTTGGGGAAAATCTCGGTTTATAGTTTTTAAGAATTCTGTTACCATTAATAAAGTAACTGAAAAATAAATTAAATTTAATACCTTATTAATAAAAAGTTTAATTAATCCTTACCATCATTTTCAGTCTGTTTATTATGATAAATATGAACGACAATTTTAACAACATTTTCCATATTATTTTTAATATGGACATTACCCTGTTGATACAATCCACAAAAACATTTAATTATCGCCTCGTTTTCAGCAAAATCGGTTTTTAATGGTAAATGCTGAAGGAGTGCTGGAAATACTTGGTCCATCGGTACTGCGTTTACATTGGCTATTATTAATTTTGCTAAAGCCCCACTGATATTATCCATTGTTCCTGAATGTGTCTCTTTTGGAAGCATATTTGATAAACCGTGTAATATATCATTGTAATGACTACATTAAATATGTTAAAGAAAATTTACCAAAAAATTAAAACCTAAATATTCACCCAAAAAGTTATAAAACAGGGAAAAGGTATTACTATTTTTATGGAACAAAAAAAAAGATTGGGCCCTTATTAATCTGGAGAATTTAGTTCTGAACGTCGTTATTAAGATTTTTTTATACTAAGGTACTTTATACTTGTATTCTTGCGCCTCCAAAACTTTAGAAAGTGATAATATTTTTATTATAAATCAAATAAATGAGAAAAACACCAATAAAGAAGTCTATCTACTATTTATAAACGTTACTAAAGGATATGATACTGTCTCAATAAAAAAACTGTGATAAATATGCAATTAAACAATTATATGAGGATCTGGAATTTGTCAAGTAAACTTTTTGTTGAATATGAAAACTGAGTCTTTAAAAGCATCATCTTAGAACAAAGTGGGTAGTTAACAAAGGACATGCGGAGGAAGGGAGGTAGAGCAAAGGTTACCTGGATAAGCGCCATTCAGAGAGCAATGTAGGTGAAAAAGCTGAAACCATGATAATGAGAGGATAGAGAATAGAAGAACCGGACGCTATAAACCCGGATATATATATACAGGATGGTCCATTTGACGTGAGACAAGCGATTACCTCGAAAACAGTTCATTTTACATAAAAATGAACCAAATGAAAGTTGTTCTGTGCAAAGGGGGAAGCCATATGACGATAACATTTTTGACCTTGACCTTATTTTCAAGGTTATATGAAGGTCACGACAAATTTTTTAAATAGCACCCTATATATTTTATTGTAAAATCTGAATCTCTGGATAAAAGTAAAGTAATTAAAAAAAAATAAAAAAATTTTACTGTGTGGTTTTGCCAGTACAACGGCAAAACATCTTTTGAAACAAATTGAAACTTCTTCAGAAACGATTAACTAACGTATATAATCTAGCAAGAACAAATAAGATTTATGAATTTTTAAACATTTTCCTATCCGCTTCGAAACATTGTCTTTAGTTCTTAATTCTTAGAATACTATTTAAGAATGCGCAAAAAAAAATCCAAAATAGGTGGCCTGGCTTGTCGAAAATACCTTTGGAAAGAAGTCTAAAAGGTTTCGACATTTCTCCGCGTTTGTCAATTTGATAATAGAATAACGCATAGAAAAACAAGAGTTCGTGGAACTGCTTATGTCGGCATTTTCAGAATATCACTTTCAGAGACTTAGGGCCGGTTTATCAATATCTAGTTAAGACGATTTATCTGTCAATTAAAATTGTAGCTGATGGATAACGTTGACGAATCGTTTAACCACCCGTAGTTTAGGGTAATCTTATAGATAAATATGACATTTGGATACCCACCACATTGAAGTACTGGTTAAGGGTTTACCTATTAGATATTAGCTTTGTTTGGTATCTTGCACTAATGTACACCAGTGCACAGTTTTTCTTAAAAATAGTGTTTGGTAGACTGGTGCAAACAAGTGTAGATAGTGCCGCCGCGTTTGGTAAGCGATTGAGTTTTAAAAGTGCAGACACTTTTCACACCGACTCGCCGGCAAGTGTAGGAAGTGTAGTGTAAGTCGACATAACCTTTAAGACGTATTTAGTTTTTTGAAAGTGTCAAAGTTAGATTTATCTAAACAAAAATAAAATATTGTAAGCTAGTAAAAACAATAAATAACAGTTTGATTTGTAGAAAACGTTCTATTCAATTAAAATTAAAAACCCAATAGGAAGTTCTCCGGTTAAATATAATGGCTAAAATTGAAAGACAGTTAAATGTAAAAATAATTTATGATGAAGGGGGAAAACTACAGGCAACATTTCCTTTTTTGATTTATTCATCTTGATTCTTTGATCAATAATTATTCAACTTCCTACAGAAATAATAAAGATTACATAACCTATAACTGTCATAATAATCCGTTTTACCAAACACCTAAAATTGTTACACTTATGCACTATGAAAATGTGTTGAAAACTGAGAGTTGTCAACTGCAGTACACTTGCTACACTAGGAGTATTTATAGCAAGTGTACCAAACACAGCTATTGTCAAAAAAATGTGAGCATAAGTTTGGTTGCTTGGTGAAAGGAAATGACAATGAAATTAAAATATAACGTCAAAAATAAATTAAGCTTATAATTGTGTTGATGGATAAGCAAGAGAAAGAAAATATCATCAAATTTTAGTACAGCAGAAAAGAACTTGCTGATGGATTTGGGAAACGAATATAAAAATGTTATAGAAAATAAATAATAATCTAGTAATTAAAAAAAAAATAATAATGTAATCTATAATCTAATACAGTATAATCTCGTCTCAATTTTAACCAAGATTAACAAAACTGTGTCCTTTTTTAACCGAAATCTAACAAAAAAACGTGGTAGTCCAACTCCTCAAAGTGATTTTGACTTTTGTCTTTC
This sequence comes from Onthophagus taurus, assembly GCF_000648695.1. Lineage (NCBI taxonomy): Eukaryota > Metazoa > Arthropoda > Insecta > Coleoptera > Scarabaeidae > Onthophagus > Onthophagus taurus. Next base: position 285,317 of record NW_019280750.1, on the reverse strand, counting down.
TTTTATAATATATGGTCGTCGTTTATAATTTAAGAGTTGGACAGTATCCTCATCTTTATCGCTGTCTAATAAATATTCATGTACGAATTCCATTATAAAAGAGGTTTTCCAAAACAAAGCACAATACCGAAAGCACACGGGAATGATAACCTCCAAAACACGATCAGCTCTTTATATCAACTTCACAAACTAAAATCAATTATTCAAATTTCACCAATTACGTTTCATTTCCGTTTCTAATATTAACACTCAGGGGTACCATCTATGTTCTATCTCGTAGGTTGCTGCCTGTCGGGTAGAAAGTTGCTGGATAACCGGTTCACTGAGGTTATCTGTTAGGCAAGTTTATCCATGAGTTGCGTATCTAAGGGCAGGTTGTACCACCTCCCTATAAACTATCTAACGGATAATTAGCATGGATACAGCGGTTTTAAGCGCTCTCATTGGCTAAGGGCCGGTTGTACCAACTCCCGATAAATTTATCCGATAGATAAATTGGCGCACTTAGCCAATGAGAGCGCTTAAAACCGCTGTATCCATGGTAATTATCCGTTAGATAGTTTATCGGGAGGTGGTACAACCGGCCCTAACAGATTTAACTCGACATTGATAAAACGGCCCTTAATTGGTTGAATTGTTTTAAAATATAAAACTAAATTTGTATAAAAACTGCTTGGCAACAAATTCTGAATTCATTCCATTGTTTTACATTAAGGCAAAGTGTTTAAACTAAGTCATTAAATCATGGATACTCTAAGTGTGGCAGAAAAAGTCGAAATGATTTTTATTTATGGAGAAAGTGGCAGAAACGTTGCTGATAGTATAGCTTTGTATCGAAAACGTTTTCCTGATCGAAATACGCCTTCGAGAAGTACCTTTTACAGAGTTGTGAATGATTTCACTAACACTGTTAATGTGGAATCAAGAAAAAGAACTCGGCGAGCAACTGTAACTACGGAAGAAAAGGAAATTGCGGTATTAGCTAGCGTTGAGGTAAATCCTCAAGTTAGCAGTCGACGACTTGCAATTAACGCCGGAATATCGAAGAAAAACATTTTAAGAATATTAAAGCGCAACAAGTATCACCCATACCACATTTCATTGCATCAACAGCTTTATGAAGGTGATTTTGAAAATCGATTAATATTTTGTCAATGGGCACAAGAACGAATGCGGTTGGACGTCAATTTCTTTGGTAACGTGCTATTCTCAGATGAGTCTACTTTTACAAACAAAGGACAAGTCAACAGACATAACATGCACTATTGGAGCGTTAAAAATCCGAGATGGTTGCGTGAAGTAGAACATCAACGACCTCGGTCTGTTAATGTTTGATGTGGCATAATTGGTGATAAATTGATCGGTCCATACTTTATTGATGGTATGCTGAATGTGGAGAAGTACCGACATTTTTTAGATGACGTCTTATCAATGTTACTTGTAGATTTGAGCAGGGAAGAAAGACAAAATATGTGGCTGCAAAATGATGGGTGTCCTGCATATTTTTCACACATTGCATGTGAAGCTTTAGATCAAGATTATGCTGGGCGATGGATTGGAAGGGGAGGTCCAATTTCCTGGCCTGTCAGATCACCTGATTTAACACCTCTTGATTTGTTTTTGTGGGACGTCCTTGAGGATAATGTTTATCGCGAAATACCGACTACGCCAGAAAACATGAAAGAGCGGATAAGAAGTGCATGCAAAAATAGTAGCCAAGAAAACCTTTTAAGATGTAAAGAAAGTTTTAGTAGAAGGGTTAATAAATGTATTGAAGTGGGAGGGGAAATATTAGAACATTTATTATAAATTTTATACTTGTTGTTTGATTTTGCAATCAAAAATCTAGGGTGCCATTTAAAAAATTTGCCGTGACCTTCATATGACCTTGAAAATAAGGTCAAGGTCAAAAAATGTTATCGTCATATGGTTTCCCCCTTTGCACAGAACAACTTTCATTTGGTTCATTTTTATGTAAAATAAACCGTTTTCGAGATAATCGCTTGTCTCACGTTAAATGGACCAGCCTAGCCTGTATATAAAACCTAAATATTTGCTTTAATTACATTGAAATATAAAAAAAACATCCTTAATACATAAATAAGTATTGTTAATAACTGAAAGGATACGGAAACATACAATCTTTTCCATAAAGTACCATTTCGCCAAGTCCAAAAACTGAGTTATTTCTAACATCTTCACTTTCATCTTTTGCTCCAGCAACCCATAATTGTAATAAAGCAGGAACAAATTTTTCAACGTAAATTCCAAGAGGTTTCATGCATTCAGCTAATGTTCCATAACCAAACGATCGTTGACTCACACTTTTCTTATTTTTCTTTAAAAAAAATTGTAATTAATTCTCAACTTAATAAAAATTCGATATTGCAGCGCAGAAAAATGTTAGCACCCTACAACACCTTGAGACTATTTTTTGCATTAATGTGTGAATTGCCATCGAATTGATCTCATCCAGGAATCAAGGTTTGAGTACATAAGAAAGATGAACAGATGGAATAGTTTAGGATCTTAATGAATTGTAATAATAGGTCTATTTTGGTTTAAGAGTTGAACCAATTGAACCAAAAAATCATGGAGGAAGTTGTATGAGGGATTGAAAACATTCCCAGCAGATCAAGAAGACTTACAAAAGGTTACACATTAAACCTTAATTTTAACCTTAATATAAAAAAAATATTACCGTTCTTATTGATAATAAATTAAGAACATTTTGAAAATACAAAACAAACTCATCAGGCGTTAAAGCATTTCCATATTTTGGAATAATATCTCCTGCACATTCAAGTAACAATTCAGTTTGTTCAGATTCTTCATCATCATCAACAGTGTCCCCTGAATCGTTGTTATCGTTATCTTGACAAGTTGTCTAAAAAAAAACCATTATTAATAATAATTAAAATTTCATAAAGAAAAAATTCTTACTTTTTTAGTCAACAAGTCAATCACACAGTTCATAATGGCCTCTCTATGACCTTCACCAACAAACATATCCCCTTTTATAGATTCAAGCATATTACTATAAGCGTTTGTGGCTTGAATCACAATGTTTTGTTCCTCCTCAAATTTAATAATTTGAGCACACTTTGGTATGAACATTTGTAATGCTTTGTAAAGGGCTTGTTTCCCTTCAGGAGTTTGTTGTTCATGAAGGGTTATACAAAATTGTTCTAATGCGGCAATAGCCGATGACCTAATGTCTTCCTGAGGATAATCGAGAAGTTTAAAGATTTCTTCAAAACTCTTTTCAAGATATGGTAAGAAGAACGAACTTTAAAAAAATAAACTTAATTAATAACTAATACATTATAATAAATTTTAGTACCTTAATTTCTTTGATAATTCTGTTAATGACAAACAGGCTTGTTCCTTTTCATCATTATAAGAATTCTCAACAGAATATCGACATTGAGTTGAATCACTGCTAACAGATTCATTTTCAATATCTTCTTCGTCTTCGTTTTCAGATCCTGATATATCATCATATAAATCTAAACCTTCCTTTTCATCTTCTTCGTAATGCGCCTATTAAAAAAAAATGCATTAATCAAACGAATTATTATTTAAATATATAATTACGATTATTCCTTCACTACTTTGAATTGTTTTAATCATCGCGTCAACGATGGTAGGAAGAGCAGGATTAATCCCCTCTTTCATAACTCCAGCTAAAGCGGCGCATAAAGCATAAATACTCTTCTTCACATCCGGATCTTCGCTTTCCGCCAATATTTTTAACGCCATCTCTAACGTTTGTTGGGAAAGTGGTTTAAACGTTTCGGGATCTACCGTATCAGCCACAGTTGCCAAACATTCCAAAGCGTACGATTGAAGTTCGTGGATATCCGAGTCCGGGTTGGCATTGATGTATGTAAAAAGTATTTCGATGATTTTTTGGAAGTAGGGCATTATTTTTTCTTTAACCGCCGACGCGACTGATTCCAAAGTGCTTAATGCGACCCGTTTTAGTTGTAACGACCAACTTGATGGGTCTAAAGCCACTAAGAGACGCTCCATTAATGTTGGAAGGTATGGAAGGAGGCCATCGTCTAAATTAAGGCAAAACGCTTGTAGGGCGTAGAACATACGATCGAGACCTGAGGGTTCAGTCTTTGATTGGGACATTTCGACGAATAATTGAGAGAGATAGTCAAAGAAAACTGGGAGGAGTTCTGATGCATATTGACTTATTTCAGGCTAAAAAATAAGTTATTAATTTTAAATTGATTTAAAATATCTTTTATGTACTTGTAAATGTTCCGAAAATTGTCCTAAAGCAAAAAACGCCGCATTTCTAACAACAACGTTTGGATTTTTGATTCCGTTATAAATACATTTTAAAAATGCTTCTAAATATTTTTTCCTGATGTAATCAGCACAACCTTCCGCTAAAACGGCGAGGGCTAAATAAGCTGCTTTTTGGGCGTAGATATCGTTTCCTTGAAGGGCGGGTTCAACCCTCATTAATAAATAAGGTACTACTTTTTCAGGTGGAACATTTAACGCAACTAAATCCAGAGTTTGAGCTGCGATTGTTGTTGTGGTGAATTGATCTGGATCACCAAGAAAATATTCCTCATTTACATCATCTTCCGGTTTCTGTGCCATTAATTGTATTAAAACGTCAATAACCGGCTCGATGAGTTTATTTTTTTGAACCACCTAAATTAAATGAAATCTAAATTAGATAAAAAATACATTTTAAAACAAAAATTAACATACTTTACTTTTAACTCTTATTATCCACCCTATAACACTGATAGCTTTAATTTGAACGCTAGTTTCGATGTCTTTATTACACCCAATTCTTAAACACATCTCCATTATAACTCTTATATGCGAAATAACAACCGCGACGGCATCCTCCATTAAATCTTCGAGAATTTCGAATAATTCACAAGCTCTTTTTTCGTCAGTCTGACAAAAACTGTTTATAATCTCTAAAACTCGGGGTAATAAAGTATGATAAACATTAACCATCTAAAAAAGTGATTATGATTTTCGTTTCGTTTCAAAATTAAATGAACATTACTTGATGATGTCCCCCGATAACCGATACTAAATGTTTCATTGTGATAACCGTGTAATACGCCAAATTGGAACTAAGTTCTTGCATGTTGTTTAAGATGTTTGTAAATAATGTTGCTAAAACTTCGGTATGTGGTAAATAAGAACCTTTGGAGATTTCTGTCATTATTGATAAAGTATACATTCCCATCTAAAATTATATATATATAGAGAATTTTATTTAATTTAACTCAAAAGTGGTTTACTTCTCTATCTAAAACGTTTTCACTGCTACATAATTGATGAATAAATTGTAAAATTTCCGGCCAAGTATTATCAGGAAATTCATATTTTCCAACTATACCAATAAACTGTGCTATTGAATTTTTCACTAATTTTTCTTGTTCACTTAATAACGCTTGTAGCATTCCTTGTTTTATTCTGAAATGTAAAGAGTTTGTTTAAGATTTAATTAATTAGTAATAAATATTGAAAATTATTATCTGGGCAAACTGAGCCCAAATATTTTTTGCGAGGTGAGGATATTTTCATTAAATCACCTAAGGGTGTGTTTAAGAAAAGTGTTAATGAACATGGATCTTCAAATCAACCGTTTTCGAGATACAAGATCAAATTTTTTGGGACTCCACGTTTTCTTTTTTAAATTATAACTACTACAGACTTGATATTTTGCAAATCGATACAGTATCAAACTGTCTCTTTTACTTCCAGTTGGTATAAGTTATTCCATTACAAAACGTTATGCTGAGTGTACGTCCATTATTTAACAAAATTTTGCCATTACAAGGAGTAGGCCTTGATTCACCCACAATATGCAAAGATACATTAATTTGACGTTTCGTTCAAATTACGAAATAACCAAACTGCAGTAATTTGACTTTGCGAAACCTGAAGTGAAATCGATTGCAATGGTCTTGTATTCAAATGCTGAAATGGGCGATATGGTGTTTATGTACAGCCGTGCCAATGAAAATGCTTTGAGAGCACGACGTTTCTATGCTGAAACATTTCCCAATCGGCGACTACCTTCACATGTTACGTTTCAATCACTTTTCCACCGTCTAAAAGAAACTGAATCGTTTGACAAAAGGTCTTATAATACCGGATGGCAGAGATCTGTATGTATACCGGAAATAGAAGAAAAAATTTTTAATAGAGTTGATGAAAATGTGTCCAAGCCCTCAATCTTCCGGATTACCACGCATGGTTGATATTCTGTCAATGGTTTTACAACAACTAACATACTTTTTGCCGATGAAGCTGGTTTTACCAGAAATGAAATATTCAATTTACACAATAATCATGTGTGGTCTGACGAAAATACTAGAGCTGTTGTTGAAACCAGACATCAACAGCGTTTTAGTTTTCTTGGAAAACACTGTTCCTTAACTTTTGGAAGACTTTCTGTTAAATCAAAGACTAAATCTCTGTTTTATGCAGGATGGTGCTCCCCCGCACTTTACACATATTGTTACAGAACTTTTGAATGAAAGATTTCCTGAGAGATGGATAGGGCGAGGGGTTCCCATTGCATGGACTGCACGTTCACCGGATTTGAAACCGCTAGACTTTTGTCTGTGGGGCTACTTAAAAAGTTTAGTGTACGCGACACATGTAAATGATCTTGAAGACTTGTGGCAACGAATAGGACAGGGACAATTCATAATATTTGAAAGAGTTTGGGCTTTCTTTGAACATAGAATTAGAAACTGTATGGATGTTGCAGGTCGACATTTTCTACATCTTCAAAAGCCTCGTTTTGATGAATCTTATAAACTTGTAAGTTTTGTGAAACTTATAAAAACCGATCAACCTATCAATTCAATTTTTCTAATAATTTACATTAAAAAATATGTTTTTTCTCAGAAACCTCTCTTAACCAATACAATTTTTTTTTTCGAATTAATGTTGTTTAGAATTAAGCTATCTAACCAATTCTTAAATAAAATTTTTGAATTTTCTAAAAAACATACTACTCTCAAAAAGAGACAGCTCCATATTGTATCAATTTGCCAAGTATTGAATCTGTAGTAGTTATAGTTTAAAAGAAAAACGTAGAGTCCCAAAAAATTTGAACATCCTATATTTCAAAAATGGTTGATTTGCGAACCCATGTTCATTAACATTTTTCGACTGTAGTACTAAATTATTATTGTTACCCTCATAAATATTTAAACGTTGTTTTAAAACAGCCTGTATAGTTAATGTTATTTTTACTTTTCTATACAGGTGTCTCACGTAACTGGTTCGTTAGAACTTTTTCAGGTTCCACTATTCGTAGAGATTTGAAATTTTGACTGCATGAGTTGTTCATTCGGAACTTTCGATCTAATATATTTTCAAGATGGCCGCCACTTCCGGTCTACCGCAAGTAGACCATAACTTCGTTATTTTAAATGGAATGCTATAGTTTTTATTACACCGTTTAATTGTACGTAAAAAATAGGTTGACTTTGATAAAAGTTATTGGTACCCAGCGTTTCGTTTTCGAATTATTTTGGTTTTAAGCTTTTTTTGGTAAATTACAACGTTCTCTTTAAAACTCTATATCTCAGCCAACGTTCATTCAAAAAAGATCTACATTGGTACGATTACTCTTCAGATGCTGTTAAATAGATTGTCATTTGTTGTATCGGAGTATCTTATACAGAATGGTCAAAAATTGAACTACTGTTTCTCCATATTCAATGGCGAGAAAGTCGAAAATTTTAAATGGAACGCCCCATATTTTTTTACTCTATCAGAAAGGGAATTTAATTCTATTTATTGTAGTTTGCCTCATATTGGGAAATTTATTAACAAAAATGCATGAAATGCATTTTTTTAATTAGAAAGCTGTGGAATTTTGACAGTTTTTGGTCCATGTTTGTATTATTGTTGTCATTAGTTACATTTGACGACGAGTGTAAGTCATTGAACATGATGGCAGATTATTTCAACGCCGATATTTGTATTGATGAATAAACGAAATAAATAGTTTATCGTATTTTATTGCATTTCCAAATTCAATTTAATAACAAATTTATATTTTTATCCAAATCTAATTTTTGTCATTAATTTTTTGTTTTAATTGTTTCATTTGTTTGATCTTCTGTTTGTTATTTTTGGTAAGTAAAAGCTAGTAAACTAAAAGATTATCAATCGTAGTTAATAGTACTGATGATAACAGAAATAAATTAAGGGGGGAAACCACATTAGGAGGCTCATTTTCATTGATTTTTTAGGATTTTTTTGGGTGGGAAGAATTAATTAGAATTTAATCAAATATTGTTTATATTTCGAACAACTTTTGTGAATTTTTTTGAATAATTTTATCGAAAAATAAATAACAAAGTTATGCTCTGATGCCCGCTGGACGTCGTACCTAAAGTTTTCCAATTACGGATCGTGTAGCCATTTCAATTTTCACCTGATATCAAAAAGTTTTTCATTTTCGATTAATAACTTATTTTCTAAGAATATGAACCTCAATGCAGGTAAATGTAACGAAAATTAATAATTTTGCAGGTGTTGGAAAAATTTACTTTTCCGTCGACCGTGTATTTATATGATTTATAAATGTATACAAAATCATTCATTAATGACACCTATTAATAAACGATTTTGTATTAATAAACGATTTTAAGAAAGTCCGACCGAACTAAATAGTAGTCAATTTAATAAATAATATTCTCCAATGAAATTTGTAATACCGACCCAACCGACCACTATATCTATTCGGTAAGACTACAAAAATAAATTATGACACATTAAAAGTGAGGTTATTTTACCAGTGACAGAATTGGGAGATTTTTCAACGATGGATTTTCTCTATTTTGTTGAAAAGACGGTCAACGGAAAAATATTGTAACTAACTCGTATATTAAAATGCGATTAATTATCTCAATAATTAACTAAAATATCTCGATAATTAATCGCCTTCATTAATAGACTTGTTGGTTAAATAACTATAAAATTTCACTTTTTTTTTTACTAATTATGCAAAAAAAAACTCTTAAAATCATGATATCATCTCAAAAGTTGATTCATATATTTCGTAATTTCATAAAGAATCATACTATCAATTTTCATAATGATTGGTTCATTACTTTTTGAGTTAGAGTTCCCGCAAATGTGAAAAAAGTCATTTTGAGAAGCACGGGTTTGAAAAAAAAATCTCGAAAACTAGAAATTTAGAAGTAGTCACCGATTAATCCGCAATTTTAGCTTCTTCTTTAGGCTTCAATTTGCGCCTGCAGCTGTGCTTTTCGAGCTTGCCGACCTTCCTTCGACTCCAACGAACTCGTCGATTCTATCATCTATTTATTTTGGTCATCTACCACAATTCCTGCTTCGTTCATGATCATCAGAAGAGATGAATTTCCTTCATTGAATAAGCACGCGGCTAAGTACGATGCCAATTCGATGACTTTTAGTCTGGAGTGCAAATGTTTAGGAAATAATCGCCAAATTGTGGAATTAAAGCTTTCATTTGCGTTTTGCGTGTGGCCACCTAAACATCTTTCTAGTAATTCATCCTTTGATAAATCTTCATATATATGCTGAATTTCCTGCTGTATGTCGGAATGCAATAAAGTTGGGTGCGGTGCAAGCTCCATTCCAAGAGCTGCTCGTTTCTGCCACACGCACCAGCTCTCTGTGGGCAACACTTGTGTCGAGGATTTTCATCGGTGGTTCCCATGGAACTTTCTTTTACGCGGTTTATTGCGGCGTTTGTAAGTGTCACGATCACCTTTCGGATACGAAGGCATTCTCACTTTCAATTGCAAACAAATTACTCGTAGAAGCTAAATCAAAACTGACGCCAAGTAAGGTAAACAAACACATAATAAACAAAAAGCGTTCCATGCTCATAAAATCTAAACGAATGCGAATTTCGGTTTGTAATTTTGACATGGTATTCTTGGATAGTTAAGCTAACGATTTATGCAATAAAAAAAATCGATTTTTGGAACCTTCTAATATGGTTTACCCCCTTAAACGAAAAACTGTCAAAATGTCATCAAATGCCTTCTAATAAAAATACAAATGGTTTCCTGCATAACCTGCATGTTTTGATAAATTTCCCAATATGAGCGAAACTACAATAAATAGGTATAGGAATGTTTATAGATAAATTGTAGAGAATTAAATTCCCTTTCGGGTAGGCTAATAAAATATGGGGCGTTACATTTAAAATTTTCGACTTTCTTTCGGTTGAATATTGAGAAACAGTAATACAATTTGTGACCACTCTGTGTAAGATACTCTGATACAATAAATGATAATCTATTTGAGAGCATCTGAGGAGTAATCTTGCCAATTTAGAACTTTTTTGAATGAATCTTGACTGGGATATGGGGTTTTAAAGAGCATGGTAAAATTTGCCAAAAAAAAAACTTAAAATCAAAACAACTCGAAAACGAAAGACGCTAGGTACTAATAACTTTTATGAAACTCAACATATTTTTTTAGGTACAATTAAAAGGTGTAATAAAAACTATAGCATTTCATTTAAAATAACGAAGTTATGGTCTACTTCCGGTAAACCGGAAGTGGTAGCCATCTTGAAAATGTTTTAGATTGAAAGTTCTGAATGAACAACCCATGTACCAAAATTTCAAAACTGTATGAATAGTGGAACCTAAAAAAGTTCTAAGCAACCAAACCAGTTATGTGTGACATCCTGTATATTATGAATCATTATTGTGGAATATAAAGTTGAGCCGCCAATTAACCTTTATTAACCTCGCTTTGTAAATTCTAATTTAAACTTCACATTGCTCCAATTTCACAATACACAAAAAAATGATACAAAAAAATTGGGCTACTTTAAAATTGATCTAAAAAGAAATTACATAAAAATGATTAACAGTAATTTTAGAAGGGAAAGGAGAAAGTTTAATAAAGAATATTGTTAAAGAATAGAATGTCTTCAAAAACCATGACATTCACTAAACATTAAAAAAAAACTTTTTTCTCCTAATTTTTGTTTTACAACATACTTAAAAATGAATCACCAAAATACCTCCTAAATATAATCATCCTACCTATTCCTAACGTTCACATCCAATTTATTCCAACAATGTCTCTTTCCCAACCTCCTCCGCAATACAACAGCAGCAGTTTGTCGAACTTGCGGACTAGCCGACGCGACCAAAACATCACAAAGCGCCGGGATGGCTTCGGTATTCTTAAACGCCTCCTTTAACTCTTTCGTACCCTAAAACACACGCAAAGAATAAATTTACAACGAAAAACCTAACAAATACACGTGTCACTTTTAGGTTAGGACGTAAACGTTGTGTTATTCTGGTGGATTTAATCTAAATTTACCTCTTGTATCGTCGTGCTGTTGGCTACCAACAATTTTTGAAGTATTTGCTCCATCGTCACGCTCTGTACGAATGGTAAAGGTGAAAAACCGGCGTTTTAGTAAAATGAAAGTTCTTGAAAGACCATGTATTTGGGAGATGGCAAATATTGGAACTGTCAAATCAAATTTTATTATCCGATTGGTGGCGACATCTATGAATGAGTGGTTTAATTTATTCTAATTTTTTAAAATTATTAATTTTTTAAATTAATAACTTAAATTATTATTTTTTTATTTATTTTTGATTAAAAGATCTTCATTTGTTATTTTAATTATGGAAAAAATTATTTGAAATAAGTGTATAATTAATTACAGATAATTTAGGATTAAGTTTAAATTAATACTTTAAAAAGATAACAATCTTGTTATAAAGAAAAAATAGTGGAACATTTTGTATAGTAAAACAAGTAACAACGTAGCTATCGAAGAGACTATTTCAGCATAGTCATCAAGAGTTCGTGATGAGCTTTCATCATAAGTTCTTGAGTGCCATCGTCAACACCTCGTAACACCGTCGCTGGGCCCCTACAATACCTCTTAGTCAATTGGCGTTATTTATGGCCGGCCATTTTTGACATATAATTTTAGAATAGAACGCTCGCGGCCGATAAGTAAGCCCCATTATTGAAACGATTGCTTAAAATGCCCGGCATACTTCTTCACGTTCGCTTTTCGGGTAAATATAGAGTTCGGGTTAAGTGCGAGCTTTTCCGTTTTAAAATGATTTAGTATTTTACTACAAAAAGTAATTTTAAATGCAATTTTTCTACCTATTTGGTGTGGAAGAACTCGGTTTTGTTACAAATTCATCATTAACAAGTGCATGAGATAAGATGAAACACTTCAAGGAGCATTGTAGTAAACATTTTTTTTTATCTAGAAGATTAATAGCTACTGTGTTAGTTGAAGAGTCGAAGGTGACATGTGGTTGTCTTCAGATGGCAAATACTTTCTTAATTTTTAGATAAACCCTTTTGCTTTATTGATATGCTAATATCGATATATTTTTGATATTTTCGTAAATAATAGCAGTTTTGATTTTTTAAATGACTAATGACCCACTCAATTTTAATACCCAACCTCTTTCAACTCAAGAGGAAAACAAGAACCTCTGTGACCCTCCGTTATAAATTCTTTTGAGGCTTAAGGTGCACTTTGAGTGATTTAGAAGCGATTTGTTCGGAATTTACGGCCGTAAACTATAAGACTTATGTCTATTTTTTCTTTTGATTTTTGTATTCAAAAAGGGGTTTTAAAGAGTTACTTACATTACATTTTTTTGAGGTTTTCAAAGTAATTTTGTTGTGGCGCATCCAAAAATTGAGGTCAACTTTTGTTGTAAATCTTGCTGATATACACATAGATTTCAATCTGTTCTTCAATTCTTTCATCAATCATTCTATGCTACAAAACGAAGTTCTAATAAGACCGTAGAGGATATGTACATTGTGGCATACTCCTTCTAACTCAAGTCACCCTACTGGCCCAAAGAACTTGATTATAAATATTCGATCCTGTGCTTTGTGGGTAAAGAATGCTATGTTGTAGAAACGTTTATGTGGTGGGTTGAGTTGGGTTCTGCTATCGACTCTAGCGACAGATTTATCGACTTGTTGATCAGCTAGGTCTAGTCTAAAACGCTGGAACTTTATGTCAAGCGATTTTCCTAGCACAAAAAGAGGAGTCCTAATAAAGTTAGCCTAAGGCTATGCCTTAGAAGTGGTGAGATTGAGATCCACACTGGGACTGAATTACAGAAGGTCAAAGGAAGAGTACAAGACTTAAGCTATTGCTGCAAAAAAGCAATCTCCAGGTTGAGAGAAAACGATGGGACCTTTACAATGAGTTGCAAAGAGGCAGTAACTGCGATTTTGGACACTCTGTTTCCTGATGACAATATAAGGGATGAAGTATCACAACAATAGGTACTAAGAAAGAGATTAGGGGAAAGATATGAGACAAGCGAAGTTACAAAGCCGTTCGACAGTATGCTTAATGAGATGCTGATGCAATTAATGCAAGAGCTGGCACAGTTCTTCACGCAAGCAGTAAGTAAGTATGCCCTGCTTTCTACCTATGCGAAGTTAGCCCCCAATTAGATAGGATTTTACATGTATAGTATTTTGATTATAACAAGAGAACCATTCAACCGATTTCGATAGTCATTGTCTCATTCGAAAGGTTAATCCTTGGCCAATACGAATATGGAAAAGCCCGATTCGAAATCTCTTTCGAATTCCGCTAAAACGCCAAAATATTGCGGAGGTACACGAAAATATCATAAAAATGACTTTCTTTAAATGGTCATAATTCGTAAACGATGTACTCCACTATCAAGATATATAGGTCATTCGATTCGCCATACTTTCTTCTATCGAAATCCCAAAATGCCCGATCTCAATTATCTTCCGTTAACCTTTGTACAGCCCTCGGAATGACATCGTGTTCGGCTCGTTGTTTATGCAAGTATTGACCAAAAATTTAGCCCCCAATAAGAAAAAATTAATTTGTATTGAATTGATTATAATTGGAGAACAGTTGACGGATTTTAATGTTTTATATCTCAAACGAAAGCTTGCATCTGGCTGAATAATTGTATCGAAATGCCCGATTCGAAATATTTAAGGACTTTGATTGGACCAGAAAAAACTACTTCATCAAATAAGTTAATTATTTCCTTTATTAATTGACCAATTTTAGTCGTCAACATCTCCATCGAAAGTATGATCCACGGTGAATGCGAAAATGGAAATGCCCGATCTTTAAATTTGCTAATTAACTATGTACGATTGTTTAAACGACTCCGGTGACTTTTGTTTACATACTTTATTATGTAAACAAACGAACAAAGTATTAGACTGATTTAAATGTATTTGTACTAAAACAGAAAATCTTTTTCATTTTTGGTTTTAGTATTTCTACCTTTAATATAATTTGTTGTTGTTATTACTACTTTTCTAGTTTTTTTTTCAAATTTTATATTTTTAGCTGTACCAGGTATCCCATTAAGGTTATCATAACAACGATGTTTATAGAAAATAAGAAATTATATATAGCGCATTAAATCTTCATTTAATTTGCTTTAAAATGTTCTTTACTTCATGATGATATTTCAATTTGTTCTTGAGATATGATTTTTTTAAATTTATATTTTATGACACAAAAAATAAGGGATGATGCATAATCCAACGTCTTGGCTGCTTCGTTTTAATTATTTGTTGAGCACCTGATTCTTTCCCAGGAAGTGTTAAACATTGAAATTCGATTAGTGCGTGTTATTTTAGTAAAATGATATAAGTTTTATATTAAATGTTTCGAGAAAACGAGTAATTTTTTTATTGAAAGGTTGAATTTTAAAACCAAAAAACGATTTAAAACCGCTTCGCCCCGTCGTCTTTACATTTTTTGTTTATTCACCTCCAGTATTCCTTCTTCACACAATAAATTAAGGAGGGGATGTTTGAAAGTTGATTCGCTAATAACGCATTTTAGTTGATGTGCGGGCATTTAAGGGTGATAAAGTAGTTTAGAAAAATAAAACTTATTACCTGAATTAAGTGATAAATACGTGCTATATTTATGCCAAGTGTTAGGTGATATTAGTGATGTGATATAGTTGAGCTGTTAAAAGGTATCGTAGAAGAAGAAGAAAACGTATGTGTAATGTTGCCAGATAAAAACCGTTTGAACGCTACTCGTTGGATTTGTGCTTGAAAAACGGTAGATACC
Source organism: Onthophagus taurus (assembly GCF_000648695.1). Lineage (NCBI taxonomy): Eukaryota > Metazoa > Arthropoda > Insecta > Coleoptera > Scarabaeidae > Onthophagus > Onthophagus taurus. The sequence continues at coordinate 270,187 of NW_019280750.1, read as the reverse complement.
ATTCAATAAATTTTTAAATTTTGTGCTTGAAAAATTATAAAAGTTTAATTATTAACATTGTCAAAACATGATTTTATTTGAAATTGAGTGTAAACCCCTCCAAATAATATACTAGTATAATCTAATTCAAGCTTTTTAAAGGGGGGAGTCTCTTTTTTTGTATCAAATAAAATGATTTCTTTGGGAATCTTTTGCTGCCAAATTATGTGGTAGTTCAATTTAATCTTTTTATTTATTTATTTATTTTATTTATTTTACACACACGGGGGTAGCAACAGGACACAGTCCCACATAAAAGCTACTCCACTATAATACATTTTGTATACAATAAATTGTATGAACACAAAATTGACAATCGATCAATTGATAATGGCCTTAAGCATATGTGATCAAATCAATTCAAGGCAGAACTCAAGCCGCTGCAACGAGATAATGTACATAAAATCACACAACTGGTAGGGCGAGCACGGCATTACGAATAATTTGTTTGAAGTTGNAATAAGGACTATATCGTCCGCGTAGCGCAAATTACTTAGGTATTGCCATCAATGTTTATACCTTTTTGGGTCCAATCCAGTTGTTTAAATGCACTCTCCAGGACTGTGATGAACAATTTGGGTTCAACATAATATTGCCTTGTCTTACCCCACGCCCAATGAGTATTCGGTCAGTACTTTCATGCAATTTTACCGTCATTGTAGGAATCCTTTAAATGTAATAAATAAGTTTGGTGTATCGATAATGGACTCTGCATTCTTGAAGTACTTGCAAACCTGCCATCAACTCAATTTAAATCAAATTTTATAAATACCTCTAAATACCCATCTTGGGTAAATACCTCTGGGTATATATCCAGGGAATTTTCCCTTGAAAATAAATACCCTGATATTTAACAACACTGGTCACAATAAACTAATTTATCTTTTGTTTCCAGCTAAGCTTCAAAGTAAAATTCAAGGGAAACAGCATCCATTCGGAGAGTCGTTTTCAATTTTGTGTAATGTTGCCAGATAAAAACCGTTTGACGCTACTCGTTGGATTTGTGCTTGAAAAACGGTACCATTCAATAAATATTTGCATTTTGTGCTTGAAAAATTATAAAAGTTTAATTATTAACATTGTCAAAACATGAAATTATTTGAAATTGAGTGTAAACCCCTCCAAATAATACTAGTATAATCTAATTCAAGCTTTTTAAAGGGGGAGTCTCTTTTTTTGTATCAAATAAAATGATTTCTTTGGGAACCTTTTGCAGCCAAATTATGTGGTATTTCAATTTAATCTTTTGCATATGTTTTCATGATATATTTACTTATTTAAAAAGAATTGTTTATAGAAAATAATCTTTACATTGTCCCTCAACCAAGTTGGTGTGTGGATTGTCTAATTGTAAGTTGAAAACTCCAAAAAGAGAAACTCCAAAATCAAATGATGTTCTTTTCTATATAGTTGTGATTATCATTTGAACTAGAACTAAGCAAAAAAAAAGATTATTGGCAAAATGGCGCCTAGTCAAATTAAGATAATCTATTTTGCTTGGAGTCATTGGGAGTCCTAAAACCTAGATTCAAGTATTTGTTCGTTAAAAATCGCCAGCATAGTTAAACGTTTTGAGCACCTGACTAAATCGCTCGTTACGTGAAAGATCTTAATATTACATTATTATTTAAATCTTGTTCCAATTGTTCTGTAAATTAAAATTCCACTTCATTATTTTATGAATCATTTTATTACATATTTAATGATGTCATTATGAAAACTTCGTATACGTGACTTAAAACTTAAAGTTGATAATCAAATTCTGTTTGTAAAACAAAATCTGATTGCGATTGTGGTCGAGATAGAAAATAACCATAAAACCAAACCGCATTTTATATTGTATTTGTTGAATCACGCCGGTTTTTGATAAGTATTAGGATTGGGTTTAAGCGGAATCCGTCGTAGTTTAACGCGTATTATGAAATGATCACAATAAATAAACAGAAAACTAAAGGCGACGTGATGCCGCGTCATTTCACATTTTCTCCCCATTTTTTTTTTTCATCCTGAAAACATGTGGATCTTTATTCACGCGGGATTCGTTCGCGGGTATTTTTGGTACGGGTCGTTAGTTTTACGCGAGCAGCTCTATTCTTCGCTTTAAAACGGCGTCTGGCACCGTCGTTTAGGTACCTAATAGATCTAATTAATAGCCATCGACAGGGAACGGATAACGTAAACAATTCACGATAGTTTCAGGTTAAAGTTGCAAGTGTCGAGTAATTTACGTATTTGGATCTGAATAAATTCGGGTCGATGTATATTTTATAGCAAATGAACCACCCACGTTATTTTAACTTTACTAAATGCAAATTAATTAAATTTTGAAATATTTTAAATTTTTTTCTGGCATTTTTTTGTTATCAATCGCAACCATTTTTGTATTTTATCATATAATAGAGCCAAAATGTTTTTAACACGTTCCAACATAACCTAAATATGCAATTTTGCATTCAAAATGTTTTTTCCAGGAATTTTTCTTACGAAGCTGTTTATTTTAAAATTCGAACATAAATTTGAACATGTTAACTTTAATTTAAGATATAAATCATCGCTTTACACCTAGAAATACAAGCAGGAACTTTTCCTTTTAAGGCTTTTTTGCTCAGAAATTTTTCTTACGAACTTGTTCATTTTATAACTCGATCATAAAATAGAACATTTTAACTTTAATTTAAGACATAAATCGTTGTGTTACGCTTCAAAATAAAGTTGGAATGATTTTTTAAAGTTTGTAGTTTTTTTAATAAATATGTAAATAACCTACCCGTCAATTTTTTTTAAAAATGTTTTTTCTTGTACTTTTTGTTAATAAACCCCACCATGTTTTTAGTTTATCATAAAATAGAATCTTTTAGCTTCAATTTAAGGTATAAGTCATCGCTTTACACCTAAAAATACAGGCAGGAAATTTTATTGAAATTTTTTCGATTTTTGACAAATAACAACATAACCTAAATATGCAATTTTCCTTTTAAGACTTTTTTCTCAGAAATTTTTCTTACGACTTGTTCATTTTATAATTTGATCATAAAATAGAACATTTAAACTTTAATTTAAGACATAAATCGTTGCGTTACCCTTCAAAATAAAGTTGAAATGATTTTTTAAAGTTTGTAATTTTTTTTAATAACCTCATCTGTCAATTTTTTTTTTAAATTTTTTTTCTTGTACTTTGTGTTAATAAACCTAACAATTTTTTCAGTTCATCATAAAATAGAATCTTCTAGCTTCAATATAAGATATAAATCATCACTTTACACCTAGAAATACAGGCAGGAAATTTTATTGAAATTTCTGCGATTTTTAAAAAGTAGCAACATAACCTAAATATGCAATTTTCCTTTTAAGACTTTTTTCTCAGAAATTTTTCTTACGAACTTCTTCATTTTATAACTCGATCATAAAATAGAACATTTAAACTTTAATTTAAGACATAAATCGTTGCGTTACCCTTCAAAATAAAGTTGGAATGATTTTTTAAAGTTTGTAGTTTTTTTTAATAACCTCATCTGTCAATTTTTTTTCAAAATTTTTTTTCTTGTACTTTTTGTTAATAAACCTAACAATTTTTTTAGTTCATCATAAAATAGAATCTTTTAGGTTCAATATAAGATATAAATCATCGCTTTACACCTAGAAATATAGACAGGAAATTTTATTGAAATTTTTTCGATTTTTGACAAGTACCAACATAACCTAAATATGCAATTTTCCTTTTAAGACTTTTTTCTCAGAAATTTTTCTTACGAACTTATTCATTTTATAACTCGATCATAAAATAGAACATTTAAACTTTAATTTAAGACATAAATTGTTGCGTTACCCTTCAAGATAAAGTTGGAATGATTTTTTAAAGTTTGTAGTTTTTTTTAATAACCTCATCTGTCAATTTTTTTTCCAAATTTTTTTTCTTGTACTTTTTGTTAATAAACCTAACAATTTTTTTTAGTTCATCATAAAATAGAATCTTTTAGCTTCAATTTGAGATATAAGTATCATCGCTTTACACCTAAAAATACAGACAGGAAATTTTATTGAAATTTTTTCGATTTTTGACAAGTACCAACATAACCTAAATATGCAATTTTCCTTTTAAGACTTTTTTCTCAGAAATTTTTCTTACGAACTTGTTCATTTTATAATTTGATCATAAAATAGAACATTTAAACTTTAATTTAAGACATAAATCGTTGCGTTAACCTTCAAAATAAAGTTAGAATGATTTTGTAAAGTTTGTAGTTCTATCAATAAATACATAAATAACATCATCTGTCAACTTTTTGTTCAGAATTTTTTTCTTGTACTTTTTGTTAATAAAGCCCACAATTTTTTTAGTTCATCATAAAATAGAATCTTTTAGCTTCAATTTAAGATATAAATCATCGCTTTACACCTAAAAATACAGACAGGAAATTTTATTGAAATTTTTTTGATTTTTGACAAGTACCAACATAACCTAAATATGCAATTTTCCTTTTAAGACTTTTTTCTCAGAAATTTTTCTTACGAACTTCTTTATTTTATAACTCGATCATAAAATAGAACATTTAAACTTTAATTTAAGACATAAAGCATTGCGTTGCGCTTCAAAGTAAGGTTGAAATAACTTTTTAAAGTTTGTACTTTTTTATAAATACGTAAATAACCGCATCTGTCAACTTTGTGTTCAGTACTTCTTTTCTTGTACTTTTTGTTAATAAACCCCACAATTTTTTTTAGTTCATCATAAAATAGAATCTTTTAGCTTCAATTTAAAATATAAATCATCGCCTTACATCTAGAAATACAGACAGGAAATTTTATTGAAATATCTGCGATTTTTAAAAAGTACTAACATAACCTAAATATGCAATTTTCCTTTTAAAATTTTTTTAATCAGACATTTTTCGTACGAACTTGTTCATTTTATATTTCGATCATAAAATAGAGCATTTAAACTTTAATTTAAGACATAAATCGTTGCGTTACGCTTCAAAATAAAGTTAGACTGATTTTTTAAAATTTATAGTATTTTCAATAAATACGTAAATGACCTCATTTCAAATTTTTTTCTTGTAGTTTTTGTTAATAAACCCCACAATTTTTTTAGTTCATCATAAAATAGAATCTTTTAGCTTCAATTTAAGATATAAATCATCGCTTTACACCTAGAAAAACAGTTTTCTTGAAATTTTTAACAAGTACCAACATAACCTAAATAGCAACTTTCCTTTCAAGACCTTTTTCTCAGAAATTTTCCTTACGAACTTGTTCATTTTATAATTTAAGACATAAATCATTACGTTGCGCTTCAAAGTAAGGATAAAATGATTTATTAAAGTTTATACTTACTTTTTTTTATAAATACGTTAATAACCGCATCTGTCAGTTTTCTATTCAGAATTGTTTTCTCACATTTTTTATTAACAACCCCTATAGTTTTTTATAGTTTTTCATAAAATAGAGTCTTTTAGCTATAATTTAACAAATAAATCATCGATGCATACTTACAAATATAGACACAAAGACATTGATAATCTTGGTTAGTTAAGTATCGTGGTTTTGTTATTAAAATAAAATACCTATTTTTTTATTACAAATCGTCTTTATTTATAATAAGTATAGCTAATAATCGCGCACAACTTTATACAATTTTTTTTATCTTTTTGGTAGTACAGCTGTATATCTATAAAAAAAAGTGTTAAAACATATTTACAACAAAAAAAAATCTTGACATAAAATAAATACGCTATATACATCGCAAGGATTCGCCGAGAACTTACAAAAGATACTTTGAGAGTGCAAAATATAGAAGCAACAAAGCCAAATTGTAAAAATGGTTGATATTTTTAAAAATTAATTTATTAAAGTTCTCATTATCTTTAACTAGTGAAAAGTTAAGAATCAACACCACAATCTAAATTGTGTATTTGATGTTGATGTGTTGCTCGTAATATTGTGCTGTGTTTGCTGCTGGTGGTGACGGTATCGAAGTCGGAATTGATGGCGGTGTTGTGCTGAGGTAGGGTTTTCTGTCACACTGAACCGGCTGCATTGTACCCCCTGAAGTTCTCATAACTACAAAAAAAATAAATTGAAAGGAAACTAAATTTAAGCGTTGAGATGAAAAAGTATTAATTAAATATTTGATTTGATTCGTTTTTAAATATTTACAATAGTAGAAGTCTGTGTTTGTTGATTTCTACAAAAAACCCTATCCCAACGAAACTGAATACGAAACTATCTCCAGCTCTCATTCGGTGGCCCATCACTTTAATAATAATAATTTATATTACGATCGATAAACAAAATAATTGGAAACTTGTGCGCGCGGGCGCTTATTTATTTACGAGAAGAAGAAAAAAATGCGTAAACGTTTATATCGAGTGTTATAACAAATTTTACGTTTTCCAATTTTCCGTTTACTACACGGAATCTCTGTGCTTGTTATTGTTTAGTTTTCGCTGTTTGAATCATAATAATTCACACGTTTTCATTCCATTGATAAACCCTTTAGTTCAAATTCTTGCATAACTCTGCGCAACAAAAAAAAAGAAGAAAAAAAATTGAAATGTGTTCCTGTCGTTGTCACGTCAGCTAATATGTTATTGTAAGGAAACTTAAGACACCGTCCTGGCATTAATACACACGGGGACGAACGTTGATGACATACCATTTAGTCGAACCGAAAGAAGGAGGAAAACGAGGATGAGGTTAATGGCAGAGGAGGCAAAGGACGACAACGTCCGCCAACGTCGACGGACGTCGTCGCCAGGCGTGATTGTGGGTGGCCGCGAGCGCCTGCGACCGCCACCGGAGCCAAAACACACAGACTTTCGTTTTAATTGCCGACACGAAAATTTTCAAACGCCCCAAGTGCACGTGTCCGCTCCAAAGGGTCGCCGCAAGACGAACCTACCGGCGTGGCGGTCATTTCCTCGTTTCCCCAGACCGTTATTTCCAAATATAACAAAGAAAATCGACAACCAAGTCAATTTTATTACCAAAAAGAATATTACTTAAACCTTGATCAAAAGGTTTCCAAATTGTTTAAAACGACCAGAAAAACAAACAAATTGCATTTTTTTTTGGATATTATCCAAGAATAAGTGTTAACTTTGCGAATTCGATATGAGCTTTCCCGAAAATAGCTTTTTTTAAAGATTAAATTGTCGCAACCGTCACTTTGATGTGGTCATGTTTACATAATAAAGAACCTTGAATATATCGTAAATGTAAACATTAAAAGGTTTAACATGAGAAATTTGCAACTTGGCAAAAAAAATCAAATTTACAAAACTTACTCAGTAACCACAATAAGTATCTAATCAAATAATCTGCTATTTTACAAAAATATTTTTAAGAAACTCATTACGTTGTTAGGAAAGTAATTTTGTTTCTCCCATCAAACCACTAAATTGTATTTCTTTACAGCTAACATCATACTTAGGCCGCATCACATATTTTGACAGCTGATGATTTACTTTGTTGTTACTTTGTGTTGATAGATTTGAAAAATTTTCATCTGGAATCTTCGATGTTGAAAATGCACCACGTTCTCGCTAGTTGAAGTTGATGAAGACACAATAAAGGCGTGAATTGATGCAAATCGAGAGATTAAATTTATCGAATTCGACCGATCATGCTTTTATGGAAAGAAATTTGTGCCGACGCGTTGATTATCTTCTCAAAAGTAAAGAAAATGGTCCGTTTTTGAAGAGCATCATCACTAGGGGTGAGAAATGGGTTGTCTACAAACAATGTTAAACGTAAAGATCCTGGAGAAAAATTTTGAATTGGCTCAAAGATGAAAAAAAAAAAAAGATAATGCTATCTGTTTGGTGGGATTTCATCTAATAACACAACGATCAATTTTGAAATGTAGTGTCATCGGGTGGACAAATTGAATGATTCGCTTAAAAAGAAAAGGTTTTGATTTGATTTGGGACCTTTTGATAATTATTTGTTCTAAAATTTGTCCAAAAATCATCTGGATCAGCGTTTTTCCAGTAAAGAACAAAAAATTTATGAGCAGAATCATACCACTGCCACAAAAATAGTAAATAGGTATCGACTAGAATGGATTCAATAAAATTGTATTTCATTTTTATGAAAAAAAAAGAAATTACTCTCCAAATAATCCAATATAATTTTGAGTACATTTTTAAATTGTTCGATGTTTTACGTCACAAAAAGTATTGTTAATTAAAAGATTTTTTTGGTAAAAAGCACACAAAATTGAAGATATCATTCTGAAATCTGTCGCCGGCCCAACCCAAATACAGGCAGGAAATTTTATTGAAATTTCTGCGATTTTTAAAAAGTACTAACATAACCTAAATATGCAATTTTCCTTTTAAGACTTTTTTTCTCAGAAATTTTTCTTACGAACTTGTTCATTTTATATTTCGATCATAAAATAGAACATTTAAACTTTAATTTAAGACATAAATCGTTGCGTTACCCTTCAAAATAAAGTTGGAATGATTTTTTAAAGTTTGTAGTTTTTTTTAATAACCTCATCTGTCAATTTTTTTTAAAAATTTTTTTTCTTGTACTTTTTGTTAATAAACCTAACAATTTTTTTAGTTCATCATAAAATAGAATCTTTTAGTTTCAATTTAAGATATAAGTCATCGCTGTACACCTAAAAATACAGACAGGAAATTTTATTGAAATTTCTGCGATTTTTAAAAAGTAGCAACATAACCTAAATATGCAATTTTCCTTTTAAGACTTTTTTTCTCAGAAATTTTTCTTACGAACTTGTTCATTTTATATTTCGATCATAAAATAGAACATTTAAACTTTAATTTAAGACATAAATCGTTGCGTTACCCTTCAAAATAAAGTTGGAATGATTTTTTAAAGTTTGTAGTTTTTTTTAATAACCTCATCTGTCAATTTTTTTTCAAAATTTTTTTTCTTGTACTTTTTGTTAATAAACCTAACAATTTTTTTAGTTCATCATAAAATAGAATCTTTTAGCTTCAATTTAAGATATAAATCATCGCTTTACACCTAGAAATATAGACAGGAAATTTTATTGAAAGTTCTGCGATTTTTAAAAAGTAGTAACATAACCTAAATATGCAATTTTCCTGTTTCCAAATGGGTTGTCTACAAACAATGTTAAACGTAAAGATCCTGGAGAAAAATTTTGAATTGGCTCATAGATGAAAAAGAAAAAAAGATAATGCTATCTGTTTGGTGAGATTTCATCTAATAACACAATGATCAATTTTGAAATGTAGTGTCATCGGGTGGACAAATTGAATGATTCGCTTAAAAAGAAAAGGTTTTTATTTGATTTGGGACCTTTTGATAATTATTTGTTCTAAAATTTGTCCAAAAATCATACCACTGCCAGAAGGATGGCAAAAGATATCGACTAAGATAGATTCAATAAAATAGTCTTTCATTTCCATGAAAAAAAAAATTACTGTCCAAACAATCCAATATAATTTTGAGTACATTTTTAAATTGTTCGATGTTTTACGTCACAAAAAGTATTATTAATTAAAAGATCTTTTTGGTAAAAAGCACTCAAAATTGAAGATATCGTTCTGAAATCTAGCTTCGATGTCAATTTAAAGGAAATTTTGAGATCATTTTTGAATTCTTTGAAATATTTTACATAAAAAAGGTGCTCTTTATTAAAAGTTGTATCTCCAACCGGTCACAAGATAAAAACAATTTTGTGTTAATAAACACTTAAAACACACAAAATTCAAGGTATTATTATTCTATGCCCTGCAGCATGCACGCCACTAAATAAATTAAAATTTTGTTTACATTTCTGAATTCTTGCAAGTATTTTGTGCCTAAACTTATTCATAGTTGAAAGTTATACCACCAACTGCTCCCACAACACGATGAATTTTTTGGTACAAAAAAATTAAAATTGAGGTTGTCATCATTCTACAATTGCTAACATCTTCGATTTTTAACTTAAACGTAATTTTGAAACCATTTTTGAACTCTTTGAAATATTTTACATAAAAAACATGTTATTAAAAGCTGTATCTTCAACAATTCTTAAGATAATAACGATTTTGTGATAATAAACACTAAAATTCCCCAAAATTCAGGATATCTTCACAAATTGCAGTTTTGAGTTAGTTTTTGACTTCTTCGGAGTACTTTACATAAAAAGTATTGTTAATTAAAAGATGTATCACCAACTGATCCCAAAATAACAACACTTTTGAAGTATTTTCATCAGAAAGACACCCGAGTTTATGTCATATCAAATAGCTCAAACTCAGACGTAAAATAGAATTAAATCTGTGGGGATCTTATTTGACAGAAAAAAAACAAACTTTTTTTAAGTAGATGCAAAAAAAAGAAGTCAAATATCGGAATGTTATTCTAGAAAAGAAGTTATTGTGGTAATCACACCTAAATAATAGAGTCAAGAATCTGCGCCAATAGTAGTTATTCTGAGTGCCACATAAATGTTACTTAAACATTTGAGGAAGCTACAACTCACAACTGTATTATACTCCAAAATATTACATTTGCACTTTATGTAAACTGCATAAATCCACTTTAATTGTGATTTTTTTGTGTCATTAACCTCAAACATTTTTCTAAATGAAAGTTATAAAGCTAAAATGTTAATCTTTTCATTTCGTTGGTAAAAATTCTTGAATTTCGAATTGAGGGTATTTACGAGTTAGAACATAACAAAGCTGCGGTCGAAAATTTAAAAATCGAGATCGGAAATATAGCGCCGCTTTCATGCTGTTGTCTAAGAATTAGTGGCTTTTATCCAAGGTCATTCCAAAGTAGTGGTAAGACAGCAAACTTGTGATAAGATAAGATTGGATTATCATTATAAGAAAATAATAGAATGGAAATAGAACATCGTCTATTTTTAAGAGGCAGTATAAAATTTAGTATGCAGGATCTAATGAATTCTATACAGGGAATACCTATTTACTTTATCCCACATAAAATGCAACATATCAATATAATTTGACATTAAACTAAAACCTCGATATAACGGATTAATACGGGGAAGGCAGTGTTAGTTATAGCTCAATAAAAAAATACAATAATCTAGTGCTGAATAAGAAATAAAGCTAGACTAATACTAGCACTAAAACTAACACTAGAGCTACAATCTCTTAGGACGGCAAACCTGAATGTTTCTAGTTCTAGGTTTAATGTTAGTTCTAGTGCCAGTGCTAGATAGCGCTAGATAGCATTAGATATCACTGTGTTGTATATTTTTATTGAATTAAAACTTCTAACGCTGAATAACAATTAAGACGCACGGCTGAACCCGAAACTTTCTAGTTCTAGGTCTAGTGTTAGTTCTAGTTTTATACTAACACTGTTATTATATGGAATTAACGCTATACCTAGAACTAGAATCATTTGGGTTTAGCCGCACGTCTCTAAAGACGGCTAAACCCCAATGATTCTAGTTCTAGGTATAGTGTTAGTTCTAGTTTTACACTTGCACTGTCACTGGAACTAACATTAGATCTAGAACTAGAAACATTTGGGTTTAGCCCTACGTCTATTAAGATGGCTAAACTCGAATGATTCTAGTACTTGGTCTAGCGCTGCATAACAATTAAAACTAGAACTAACACTAGACCTAGAACTAGAAAGTATCGGGTTTAGCCGTGCGTCTCTTAGGACGGCAAATCTGAATGTTTCTAGTTCTAGGTCTAATGTTAGTTTTAGTGACAGTGCTAGATAGCGCTAGTTAGCATTAGATATCACTGTGTTGTATATTTTTATTGAATTAAAATTTCTAACGCTGAATAACAATTAAAACTAGAACTAACACTAGAACACAAGACCTAGAACTAGATTTATTCGGGTTTAGTCGTCTTGACAGACGTGCGGCTATATCCGAATATTTCTAGATCTAGGTCTAGTGTTAGTTCTAGTTTTGCACTAGCACTATCACTAGAACACAAGACCTAGAACTAGAATCATGCGGGTTTAGTCGTGACGACTATATCCGAATGTTTCTAGATCTAGGTCTAGTGTTAGTTCTAGTTTTACATTAACACTGTTATTATATAGAACTAACAGTATACCTAGAACTAGAATCATTCGGGTTTAGCCGTATTTAGAGACGTGCGGCTAACACTGTTATTATATAGAACTACCAGTATACCTAGAACTTGAATCATTTGGGTTTAGCCGCACGTCTCTAAAGATGGCTAAACCCGAATGATTCTGGTTCTGGGTATAGTGTTAGTTCTAGTTTTGCACTAGCACTATCACTAGAACACAAGACCTAGAACTAGAATCATTCGAGTATAGTCGTCTTGATAGACGTGCGGCTATATCCGAATGTTTCTAGATTTAGGTCTAGTGTTAGTTCTAGTTTTACACTAACACTGTTATTATATAGAACTAACAGTATACCTAGAACTAGAATCATTTGGGTTTAGCCGCACGTCTCTAAAGACGGCTAAACCCGAATGATTCTAGTTCTACGTATAGT
>NW_019280750.1:223932-247086 GCF_000648695.1 Onthophagus taurus | reverse complement strand
AAAACTAGATAATATTTTGCAGCTTTTCCCAGCGGTCCAGTCTGCTTTACCCATAATATAGATAAATATTGTCATATTTTTACCGTTTTAAGACCAAAACACAAAAACGCGCACACTGCGATACGCGAAACACACGTATTGGGTATTATTGTTTTTGTTATAATTCCGCACTATTGCTCGCGTTTGAATCGACTAGGGCACTAGGTCACTAAATCGAACGGCTTCATCCTCTGAAGGCGACGCAGGACATCCTCGTTGTCGAGAAGCTGGATGGCCTCGATGTTGGGATGATCGTGCATTCTCTTCTCATGTTTACATGCAAATGATGCAATTTCTGATGACACCGATGCTACTTTCAAATCGCGATGGAGGTCGGTGTTTCTTATATACCAAGGTGCATTCACTATGCACCTTAGTACTTTGTTCTGGAACCTTTGAATCAGACTTGCATTTGTCTTGCAGGTACAACCCCACAGTTGGATTCCGTATGTCCATTTTGGTTTTAATACTTGTTTGTATATTAACAACTTGTTTCTTAGTGATAGCGTTGATTTTCTGCCAATAAGCCAATATAGGTGTCTAAATTTAATATCAAGTTCCTCACGTTTTTTTTTGACGTGAGCTTTCCATTTGAGTTTGGCATCCAGCGTCATACCAAGATATTTTGCGGCGTCAGCGTAAGGGACTGCATTGCCATTTATGTGTACTGGGACATAGTTTACTTTCTTGTAAGTAAAGTTCATGTATGTCGATTTATTTGCATTTAGTTTTATTAGCCATCGTTTGGTCCAGTTTTCTATTGAATTTAATGCCAATTGTAACTTATTTCCTGCAACTAATTCATTTTCTGCAACAGCCAAGATCGCTGTGTCGTCTGCGAATGTAGCTGTTAAAGTTTCTGGTACCTGAGGAAGGTCGAATGTGTAGAGTAAGTACAATGTTGGGCCAAGCACACTTCCTTGAGGAACTCCGGCTCGTATTTCATGTATTAGTGAATAAGCGTTTTCGTATTTTACTCTAAAATATCGATCAGAAAGATATGATTTTAATAGTTGACTATACGTTGATGGTAGTATTTGGTCTAGTTTGTAATTTAAACCATCTAACCAGACTTTGTCGAAAGCTTGTGCAACATCCAAAAATACGGCAGAGCAGACTTTATTTTCTTCCATTGCTATTTCGATAGTATTCGTTATTCTATGCACTTGGTCTATTGTTGCATGTTTATTCCGAAACCCAAATTGATGTGTTGGTATTACGGCTTTTTCTTCTATGACAGGTTTTAGTCTTTTTAATAGTAATTTTTATATGATGTAACATCTGTGGGGGGTTTACCAGGTTTTGGTATCATTATTATTTCAGCAACTTTCCATATGCTTGGGAAGTATTTCTGTTTAAAAGCAGACACAACAAACTCTCTACAAACTCTGTTCCTTGTATTTGTTCTTCTCTATTAAGATGAATTCCATTAAAATTTGGATCTAGAATTATTTGCAGCAAGATGGATTGGATTTATTGTCATTTGCTTTCTCTTAACTAAAAAGTTTTTTATTTATCTTTCCTCTTGGTTAAGCAAAGGGCTTGAGGAAAGAGCTTTTTTAAAATGACTTTCCAACTCATAAAAGCATTCAGCTACTTGGTTTATCTCCTTCCAGTTGTGTTATGTATTTTTCAACTGTTTCACAAACTGCTAATATTTTTAATGCATTTTTACACCATAATAATTGATTTGGTGTCATTTATTTCAGTTTGCACTTTTTTTGTAAGTAGCCAATAAAATGTGAGAATTGTTAATTTCTTTGATAGCAGCGTTAACATCTTCCATAATAGTAGACATGTTTTTTATTTTTGAAATGTCTCCAATTAACAAATTTGCATCCATAAACAGAAATATGTATGTACTTTTCATGAAGTATATTTCTTGCTTTAACCATTGCACTGGCATTGTTGGTTACTATAGCAAAAAAAATTCCAGTACCTTCTTCTCTCAAAATTTTATCGATTTTTCAGCAATATATTCTGCAGTGTGTCGACAAATATTTGTTGGCAATGTTTTATAAAACACAAGGTTTGGCGTAGTAATAATAAAGTTGAGTATGGATTCATTCTTTTGGTTGCACCAACCATCACACTGCAAGCTAACAGCATTCGCTTCTCCAATTTTCATTTTAAGGTTTGCATCAACTTTTTCACACTCGGAGTCCAGTAATTTATTTGATAATAAATAACGTGTAGCCATTTTGCAAGATGGTCTCAAATCATCTACCAATATCAGTCTCACTCCAGCACATCTTTTAACTAAACTTTTATCGTTTCTCACATTGCCCATATAACACCTTACTTAAGTTTCCTTTGGGATTAGAAGCTTGTAATCACATATACGTTTCTGCAACGTAGCGTCCTTCATCCAGAGCTTGGGTCAGTGTCATGGTCCAAAATACAAGCAATATCAGATGCTAAGCAAATAAAATGCTTATGCAACATTTCAAATCTGATACGTACTCAGTTTGTCAGAACCTTGATTGTTGAAAACAAGCGTAGGTGAAGTTGATTTGAGTACGNATTACTATGAAGGACTTATTTATAATGTTTAGAATATATTTGGCGTAAATAAATTCTTTGAAACAAATAACAAAAAAAAAACAACAAAAACGACGATTTTCAGACAGATCTGGCAAAGTTTCCAAATCACTACATTCATTCACTTCAATATCAGAAAGGTCTTCATTGTCTTCATTAACCTCCACATTGGTGGCAGAATCTAATAATTTTAAATTATGAGCAATGAAAGTTATTTTACCAGCTCGTTCAGATGTAAGTCGAGTTCTTTTCGCAGATTGAATAAAGCTGTATTTGCTGAATCATTTTATAGATCGATAAAGGGCCAATTCTGCCATTACCTCTGCAGACTCATCTAGACTTGTTACAGTAGCCATATTGTCTACAAACTCTTTTTTATTATGCATAGCACAAGTAGTTACTTATTTTTAACACTAAATTAAACTAGATAATGTTTTGCAGCTTTTCCCAGTGGTCCAGTCTGCTTTTCCCATAATATAGATAAATATTGTCATATTTTTACCGTTTTAAGACCAAAACACAAAAACGCGCACNAAAATTCACAAAAAATTGATACTTGCGCACAAGCAAGAATAACGAAAGAATTAACACCATCTTTTAGGGGAAACGAAGAAGTAAAATAAGTTTAGAGGAAAATAAATTGAAAATGAAAAAGGAAAATTATGAAAGGAGATCTTCGGAGAATTGTCGCTGAAAAAGAAAAATTAATTAAACAAAAATTCAACAAAATAAACAAAAATAAACAAAATAAATCATCGCGAAATTTATGCAACTCAAAATACTCGATAACAAAATAAAATATCTAACCCAAAATAAAATTAAAACGAAGAATTAGGAAAGTAAAGGTTAAACACTCAAATGAAACATTAAGGAAAAATACAACCGTAACACAATACAAATTACAATTGTAAAACGTAATATTGTCAACGGTAAGGACTTCTTGAGAAGCCCTCCTATGTATTTATAAGACTAAAAATGTCAGTTGCCGAGAGAGACCGTTTTTTTAAAGTAGGATGTACCATGCTTGGCTTCATTATACCGGGAGATAAGAATGTTTTAAGGCTCGACTTCGCGAAACTTGATAATATCTTCACTTTTGGCCTGTAGAGTAACAAGTTACAGAAAAGGTTCAGTAAAAGAGTAGGTAGAGTAACAATCTGGCAACATTCCCAAACAACATTTTAACCTTGATATTCATACTTATTTTTTTTATTTTAAAATATATTTTTGAAAGTTTTAATAAATTATAAAAAGTATTTATAAATTTTATAACTTTGAATCAACTTTTTATACTTATTTTCGGGATCCAACTTTGAATTAGCAAATGCTTAATTTATTCTATTCGTGTTTTATGATGTTATTAGCTTGAGACTTAACGTTCATAATATAAAATAAAGATCTTGATCGAGTTTTGCCATGCGACTAAACCCGAATGTTTCTAGTTCTAGGTCTAGAGTTAATTCTAGTTTTAGTTCAATGAAAAATATATAACAATCTAACGTTGTATTTATTATTTAGCGTTAGAACTAAACTTGAATTAACACTAGACCTAGAACTAGTAACATTCGGGTTTAGCCGTGCGCCTCTAAGACGGCTAAACTCTAATGTTTCTATTTCTAGGTCTAGTGTTAGTTCCACTTTTAGTTCAATAAAAATATACAATAATCTAACTATGAGTAAAAATTAAAACTCGGAAGCCGTCTTGTTAGACGTGCGGCTAAACCCGAATGCTTCTAGTTCTAGGTCTAGTGTTAGTTCTAGTTTTAGTCCAATAAAAATATACAAGAATCCAACGCTGAATAACAAAACTAGAATTTCCGTCCTTGATTTATATACAGTATAGATATCTCAGGGAATACCTAGAGTTTATCTATGAACATGGAATAGAGCAACTTGAGGAACAACCCAAGTTGGATTATATCTATGAGCGCTAACATTTATATTTAAATATGTGTCATATATGCATGTCAAATTTTATTACATTGCCCCTAATAATAGCCGAGTGCCGAAACTAGTAAAACAAAAAAATAATAATTAAAGACTTTTTCTGCATTCATAACTAGTACTTCAGTTACAATTCATTCAACTTGATTAACATAAAAATCCAATTAAGTTTGAGTTTAGAGTAGGTGTTTTAAGTTTATTACAATTTCATCTACAAGGAAAAAGTTTTCATCTGAAAACTGTAGTTGTAGTAAATGTTGGTGATTTCAGACTGCTCAGTAGTCTTTAGACCAAAAAATGAGTTTTACAATTTATATATATTAACAGATATAACCAACATACTGAGTAGAGCCATAAAATTAAGGTCAAGTGGCTGAAGACTGTTTTAAAATGACTTTCCAACTCATAAAAGCATTCAGCTACTTGGTTTATCTCCTTCCAGTTGTGTTATGTATTTTTCAACTGTTTCACAAACTGCTAATATTTTTAATGCATTTTTACACCATAATAATTGATTTGGTGTCATTTATTTCAGTTTGCACTTTTTTTGTAAGTAGCCAATAAAATGTGAGAATTGTTAATTTCTTTGATAGCAGCGTTAACATCTTCCATAATAGTAGACATGTTTTTTATTTTTGAAATGTCTCCAATTAACAAATTTGCATCCATAAACAGAAATATGTATGTACTTTTCATGAAGTATATTTCTTGCTTTAACCATTGCACTGGCATTGTTGGTTACTATAGCAAAAAAAATTCCAGTACCTTCTTCTCTCAAAATTTTATCGATTTTTCAGCAATATATTCTGCAGTGTGTCGACAAATATTTGTTGGCAATGTTTTATAAAACACAAGGTTTGGCGTAGTAATAATAAAGTTGAGTATGGATTCATTCTTTTGGTTGCACCAACCATCACACTGCAAGCTAACAGCATTCGCTTCTCCAATTTTCATTTTAAGGTTTGCATCAACTTTTTCACACTCGGAGTCCAGTAATTTATTTGATAATAAATAACGTGTAGCCATTTTGCAAGATGGTCTCAAATCATCTATCAATATCAGTCTCACTCCGGCACATCGTTTTAACTAAACTTTCATCGTTTCTCACATTGCCCATATAACACCTTACTTAAGTTTCCTTTGGGATTAGAAGCTTGTAATCACATATACGTTTCTGCAACGTAGCGTCCTTCATCCAGAGCTTGGGTCAGTGTCATGGTCCAAAATACAAGCAATATCAGATGCTAAGCAAATAAAATGCTTATGCAACATTTCAAATCTGATACGTACTCAGTTTGTCAGAACCTTGATTGTTGAAAACAAGCGTAGGTGAAGTTGATTTGAGTACGAGGGAGTGTTAATAAGAAATATAATAAATTTTGTAGGTAGAAATATACGTCATGCCATGATACAAACATCTTCTAAGTGGCAGAAATAATATAATTCCAAAATGTGTGAGAATTTTTTTCACAACTTGAACCTTAATTGAATACCGATTTTAATTAGATTCTTGGTTGTAATTGGTTTATAATTGAGGGCTTCTTGGAACCGCGAACGGAATGCTCGCGTAGGCAGACTCTTCCAGATGCCGTCCAACATAAACACCGCAGAGTTGGACGGACGGCATATTAGCGCGCACGAGAAGAGGACCGAGGTGTGGGCGTCGTGACGCGCACGGAGGCGGGCTAAACGTGACATCTGGGTGTAGCCCGGTTGATGGAAAACTCCAAAACAGCTCACGGAGGCTCCTCTCCTTCCCTTCTAAAATCATTTTCGATGTTGTCCCGAAAGGGATGATCTCATCCAAATTATTCATCCCAAAAAATTTTTATCAAAAATATCATCTCAATGTTTTCTGAACATATCTTATTCAGAGGGAATTATTAAATATAAAGCGTTCGTTATTTTCTTTCTTTTCATGTTTACTTTACTTATTAAATTCAACTACAGTTTAGATGATTTCAAAAAAAATTAATCTTGTGTATCGTATACACACTCGACACATACTAATCCTGATTAAAACTGTTTAGGCTGGTGCGAAATAGCCCCGTTAGTAGACAGTATAAACTCGGTTTATGATAAACATTTTCTGTGCGTAAACGCGGAACGTTCCACTTATGTTCGGAGTATTCACTCAGTTTAACCATAAAGTACGTCGATCTAAACAAATTTAAGTGAAATTACTTTAATTACTTTTTATTTACATGCAAATTGAATCCAAAATGTTTTACTTATCTTTAATTACAAAAATTTTCTTAAATTGTAATAATTAAAACATAATAATTTAATGGTCTCGATTTTTTGTCTAATAATGATAACATACAAGAAGATATTTTATTCTGATCCAAAAAATGCAAGATCACAAGTAATTTGAATCCTCATAATCAGTTTGTATAAGAGAGACCGAATCTTGTAATTTCCAGCACTACTCGAAGTGCATTCCATTCCTTTGCAAAACATGTTTGTATTTTCTTTCGAAATGAAGTGAGTCATTCCATTAAGATCTACCCCGATTATCATTTACTTTATTTCAAAACCGCAGTAATGCAATCATCAATCTCTTTCTGATCTTTAGCTGGGGTATTGCTAATCAATAAACATTTAATGTTCTTAGTCATTTTACCGAATAACGTGACCTCTAGTGACCTTCAACTAATATTGAGTGGGTGTTCTCATCCTAGAGTGTCTTCTACTGAAACTTAAGGAGGAGGTACAATATTACGAGTAGAACTCTCTATTTACTTATTTTTATGGATTCTCTTTTATCCAGATATGGTGCTTGACATTATTTTTGCGTCACCAACCGAACTTCCTCCTCTTATTTCTCAATTGGAAGTGGATTCTTTTAAAATCAAAGTATGGGCGCCAACCCAAATCTTTAGATCGCCTAAGATTGCTGGCAGCACTCACCAATTCAATAACCGCGTAAATGGCCATAAGAACCAAACGAATTAACTTAAACGAATTTGCTGTTGATCCAGATCTATTTACACACCATAGACTTGCATCAGTTTTCCACCCTTTTGCTCTCAGCTGCATCAATATAGAGAAATATTCGAAAATATGGAAATTGGACGAATTCGAAGTTTCACAATTGGTTAATGGAAAAAAATGATATCCGAGCATGATACAGAAAAACTTTTAGAACAAAAGTTGTAGCAAATTTTACCCTTTGCACATTGCTCTCTAACTGTTTTACTCTCAGCTGCATCAATGGCGAGAAAAATATTAAAATTATTAGAATTCTGTCTCATCTGATACTAAACTTTAGCAACTTTGGACCAGAATATTTTTGCATTATCAAGTAATTTAGTTGAGGACGATTTTTTTATCAATTTTATATCTTTATACTATTAGCAAAGAAGATCAACAATAAAATATTTAGAGAATCCCTAAAATTTGTAATCCTTAAGTAATCACTGTACAAGAACCACTTAGACTTATAGGACATCTTAGTTTGTGGTCGAAGTCTCTGTGGTAAAAATTTGGGTTTGAATCTTTACCTCATTTATTTACTAATATTCATTTTTGTTTTCTTTTCACCTGGGTAATTCAATTAAACAAATTAAAGTAATTCAATTAAAGATGAAATGTGTTTATTATCACTCTACCGGTTTCGCTCCTTTCGGAGCATCTTCAGGAGTTCCTAAAGTTATTAATTTTACAACACTTTCTATTATTATATAATTTTACATTTTAACTTACTGCCAATTTTTTGCACAACTAAACATGTATGTGATACTTTATTGAATTAATTCACTATTAAAATGTTAATCTCTAAACATGCGCTATCATACATCACTTTTTATTATATTTTAGGTTATGTTGAAACTGTCAATGGTATATTTTCTATTTTAATGTTGGTTATCTGTCAAATGTGATTGTCGTGTATTGAATTTAAACTTTCTTGTTTTGAATAGGTTGATTTTCAACAGGTTAAAATGAGGTATTACAACATAAACATATTAACTCCCTACATCAAACACACTGAAAAATATAATGGTATAGAGAGAGCAACTATTTTTAGAGTTCGGGAGGTTTTCGTGGAGGTGTGTATGGTTGTTTGAGATAGGTATATAGTGGTCTTCTTGTAGGTATAATTTGTTCGTTTAGGCATGTTACATCAGGACAGTTGTTGAGGAATTTATTAATTTCATAGTTTTCCATTATTTCTAAATAGTAACTTTTATTGACTTTTATTTGTATTTTATTGTTTTATTTGGTTTGAAATTAAGATTTATATTATATTGTTTTAAACTCTGTTTTATTTTATTGGATATGTTGCCTTGGAATGTTATAGCTCTATAATAAATACTTTAATCTTCATTGTGTTGATTCTTTAGAGTGGTACAATTAATCATTTTTTGTTTTTTCTGTTGTTTGTTTATAATATTATTTATTGTGTAAGTTGGGAAGTTATTATTTTTCGCAACTTGGTAGATTGTATTTATTTCGGTGGTAAGGTTTTCTGTGTTCATTTTTGAATTGTATGCTCTATGTATGTGTGATCTAAAAGCAGCTAGTTTATGTGCGTTACAGTGATATGCATCTGTCTGTGTTGGTTTTCTGTATGTGTTAAATATAAAACCGTTATCCTGTGTTCTTTTTATGTTTATGTCTAGGTAGTTTATTTCGTTATTTTTCTCTTGTTCTATCGTAAATTGTATCTTGCTGTGTATTGAGTTAATATATTTATGAATCTTGTTTATAGTGTTGTTGTCTTTAGTATTAACAATGACTAGTATGTCATCTACATACATCTCATTTAGAAATATGTCAGAGATCAAACTGCTCAAAGGAGACCCCATTGGTAAACCCTTTTCGTATGAATATATATTATTATTGAATTTGCAGAAATTTTGTTGTAAACTGATCTCGAATAGGTTGAAAATGTCTTTAATAATGTTCAATGTTTGTCTGGTGGGGATGTTGGTATACAGGTTGACGATGTCGAAGGATAGAATAGTAAAATCTTTTGGCAGTGACATTGTGCTCAGTTCTGTTATTATTTCTGATCTATTCCGAATAGTGTGTGTTGGTTGGAAGTCAATATTTGTTTTGAAAATGTCTATTAGAAATTTTGATATTTTGTAAGTACTTGAGTCGATGCTGGTTATTATTGGTCTTATGGGCATGTTCTGTTTATGCAGCTTAGGCAATGTATAAGGTATTTTCGGGTTCATTGGGATGATTGATCTTACATTTCTGCCATATTTCGTTAAAGTAGTTTTACTATTGTTTATTATTTTCTTGACTTTTTCATGGAAGGAGTTAGTAGGATTTTTTAGGGTGTTTCATTTATTTACATTTGCACTTAGAGAAAGAGATTGCGCTGGCTATTTATAAATTTAGATCGAAATTCATCTTCTGAACAGTCCAAAGTTAGGTTGATGGAGAGTTTTATTAGAGCAGATCAAGTTCTGTTAATATCATCAGACTTGGTAATGACTAAATATTCACCATTGATATGAGTAATTCTTTCTAATAATTAAATTATTCGGATTTGGGAACTTGAGCACATATAACTGGTAGTAAATCAGTGCTTATTGAAGAACGGGACAAATTTTCCAGTTATGGGATACACCAAGAGGTTTATTGACTTGATCTAGCTAACCAACTTAATATATTGGGCTTGTTCCATAATGCTCTACATATTTAGAGAAGAAGAAAGCACTAAAACATATTTTATGCCACTGCACTGGACAATCATTTCAGATTCTCAATGCTTAGGTGCAACAATCTAAGAATTTGAATGGTGGTTAATTAAGCAAGATCTTCGCATATCTTAAAGTGTTTGTAAAATGTAACTTAACTCTCAACTTTTAACATATTTTTCTTGTTTTATGGAACGTGTACACGATAAAGTGACTAACAAGTAGATTTATTACTCACTCATTGAGAAGGGTTTTCCCGATTTTGCAATTAACTTCTTATTGGGCTAGAAGCAAAATAATTTGATGTTAACAATTGAATCAAAATTTACAATTATTTCTTTTTCAGTTTTTGAAGATATAATACGATTCTGTTCTTCTACTACCTTCTGCTAATGCAATTTGACTTTTCCAGCTTCGTTGAGACTGATTTGGATGGAGATTGTTGAGCATCGTTGAAGCAGCTGATTATGATATTTAATTTATTTAAATGTTATTTGTTTTATCCTGTTTTGTAAATATGTATTTATAAATAAATTATCCCAAAAAAGTTTATATTTTTCTATATTAAGAAAAAAAATCGTTTTGCTCCTATTAATGAAATAAAATTTCTTTTATTATCATCAGAATTTCATTAACTGTTATTATAAACTTGAATTAAGAAACATTGTGTATACAAAATCTGGTGATAAAATAAAAATAGATTTACGATTCACACAATTTTTACGTAATATATTCCTTATCAATACAACACACTTTGTGGTTCTTTTAGTCATTCAATTTGCTGATATTATAAACAAAAACAAACCACTTAATCAAACATTAATTTATGGTATTTCTTGGTACTTGACGTATTTTCAAAATTTTCTTGTTGATGGTAAATCCCACAAGTTGATCCACAAATTTTCCGAGATTCGAGGAAAAAGAATGGAGAAATATGTGTTTTTGGGCGCCATTGTTCCCACCACCTTCTACTAAATCGAGCACCTGTACAGGTGTTGAAAATAGCATCAATTCCAGGTAACGGTTCACCTGAGGACCGTTTTAGCATTCAAAGGGGCCCCCACTACAAGCCAAGAGCTATTAATTCCCCTCACCAGCGTCGGTTTCCCCGCCCACACGCATGGCGTCGGATCTCTCGCAGGATTTATGCGCCATATGTTCCATGGTTCCATTGTGTGCCCTTCGGGATGCGACAAAAAAAAAGGGTAAAACCCAAAGAATTCTTATTTCACATAGTGCTGCGAAGTCTTGTCACGCACGTTTAACCACTTCCTTTATTGCATCTTTGTTTGAAACTTTATTTCAATCCCATTCTACATTTTATTATTATCCTAAACATGTGTACATTACAAAATCAATGACAATAATTGAGATATTAATCGGGCGATTGATCAAATCCAGAAGTGATATTTCTGTCATATCCACGCCAGTTGGTCTCTGTCACAATTTTATGACCGAATATTTCTCCTTAGAATTACAACTCGCGTCCGAGATGCTTTGATTTGTGGCTTTTTGGTTTTTAGCGTTTCCAGGTCGTATTTCATTTATTAATGTTCGATTTTTGAAGAAAAAATAAAATTTTTGGTTCAAATTGGGTTTGAGGGGCTTGGGGTTGCATTAAAACCTCGATATAACGGATCTATTAATATTATCATTTTTATACATTAGTATATTTAAACATAAATGTTGGCGCTTATAGATAGAATCCAAATCGGGTTATTCAACAAGTTGCTGTATTCTATTTTTATAGATAAATTTGGGGTATTCCCCGAGTTGTTATTCAGCTCATATTTTTATTGAACTAAATATAGAACTAACACTAGCCGTCTTAAGACGTACTACGGCGAAACCCAAATGTTTCTAGTTCTGGATCTAATGTTAGTTCTAGTGACAGTGCAAGTGTAAAACTAGAACTATTTGATACGATTTTTAGGTTGATATTAAAACAAATTCAAAACACTATATCTCAAAAACGAATTTAGATATAGCAATGAAATAAAATGCATTTGAAAACAATTTTAACTCTTCTTCAACACATTCAGTACGACTCCTTCATTTTTATAAATCCCAATGATACAATTTTTTATCTACGACTGCTTGGATAAGTCATCATTACCGCACTCATTTGAGGTGATTTGAGTTACGTAATGAAGTTCATTACCGCACTGGTTTCATTACGTAACGCATTTTTAGCCTAATCAGAACAGACTTAATTTATTGAAACGAGCAACAATACAAAAGAAAAAGTGCTATCTACTTACAGAGAAACAATACTATTTATTATAAACATTAATTGTTATGGTTTTACATTTCAAGACACTTATTCCAGATGAGTAAACATGTTGTTGAAACTGACAATTCAAAATTGTCAACAATCATTTCAAAATATTTTTATAAATGTCAAATAGACTTTTTTAAAGAAATTGATTTTTTAGTAATTTTTAGCAGTCGTAGATAAAATGCTGTATATCACACGTGGGCTAGAGCATAATCACAGTATTCATGTGATTACAATTCACAATTCTCCACACTCGTACTGTAATTATATTTCTAGCCCACTTGTAATATAAATAACTATTAAGTAATGCAAGGCATTGAGGTTAAATTGATATAAAGAGAAATTTAACACATTGTATCTCAAAAACTAATTGGAATATCATAATGCAATGAATGTTATCTTAATGCAAATTAAATTATTACCTAAGTTAGTAAAAATTATTGTCTTGCTCCTACACATCTCGGCGTTATCATTTTTTTAATACCACTCTATTCGATTAATAAAGCTTAAATTGGAAAAATCGTATCTCAAAAAGTAGATGAGATATCAAGATGAAATAAAAAGCATTTTATAGCAAATTTAATCCTATTTCAACACATTAAACATAATTTCTTCATTCTGATAAATCTAGATGGTACGATTTTTCAAATGATGCACACTAAGGATAGGTTGATATTAAAGAAATTTAAAACATCATATCTCAAAAACGAATTTAGATATAGCAATGAAATAAAAAGCATTTGAAAACAATTTTAACTCTTCTTCAACACATTCAGTACGACTCCTTCATTTTTATAAATCCCAATGATACGGTTTTTTAAGTAATGCATATCAAGGCGATTGAGGTTAAATTGATATAAAGAGAACTTTAATACATGGTATCTCAAAAACTAACGGGGATATCATAATGCAATGGATGTTATCTTAATGCAAATTAAATTATTATCTAAGTTAGTAAAAATTATTCTCTTGCTCCAACGCATTTCGGCGTTAAGATTTTTTTAATATCACTCTGATCGATCAACAAAACTTAAATTGGAAAAGTCATATCTTAAAAAGTAGATGAGATATCAAGATGAAATAAAAAGCATTTTATAGCAAATTTAATCTTATTTCAACACATTAAACATAATTTCTTCATTCTGATAAATCTAGGTGGTACGATTTTTTAAATGATGCATACTAAGGATAGGTTGATATTAAAGAAATTTAAAACACATATCTCAAAAACGGAGTTAGATACAGCATTGAAATAAAAAGCATTTGAAAACAATTTTAACTCTGCTTCAACACATTCAGTATAACTCCTTCATTTTTACAAATCCCAATGGTACGATTTTTTTAAGTAATGCATACCAAGGCGATTGAGGTTAAATTGATATAAAGAGAACTTTAACACATCGTATCTCAAAAACGAATTGAAATATCACAATGCAATGAACGTTATCTTAATGCAAATTAGATTTTTAGCTAAGTTATTGAAAATTATTCTCTTGTTCCTACACATTTCGGCGTTATCATTTTTTTAATATCACTCTGATCGATTAACAAAACTTAAATTGGAAAAATCATATCTCAAAAAGTAGATGAGATATCAAGATGAACTAAAAAGCATTTTATTGCAAATTTAATCCTATTTCAACACATTACACATAATTTCTTCATTCTTATAAATCTAGGTGGTATGATGTTTTAAATGATGCATACTGGATTTTTCTCAAAATATGAATTATCTCATCAACATCAAACGAGAGGCACCGAACGATTATTTTTACTACCACGGAAGACTAATTATTCTAAAATACAGAAAAGTGTTTTATATTTTTGTATAAAACTGTACAATTAATTACGGTTTGATTGGAAAGCGCTGCCAACACATGTATTTAAAAAAATATTGAAAATATTCTTAATCGCGAAAGCTTTTTGTAGGGTAGATGATTTTTTCTCGAAAATATTTCAACCGTCTAAGAAATAGGTTTATTAACATCTTTTATTTTGTACTATATTTTTGCATTTGAATTTGTAAATTTATTGGTATTGTAATTAATTAATTCATGTTATTTACTTAATTGTAAAGGTTTTTTTTGTTTGACTGTTTTCTATGCATTTATTTGTTTAAGTATAGGAAACAAATTCAGATATAGCAATGAAATAAAAAGCGTCTGAAGACGCACGGCTAAATCCGAAACTTTCTAGTTCTAAGTCTAGTGTTAGTTCTAGTTTTAGTTGTTGTATATTTTTATTGAATTAAAACTAGAAATAACACTAGACCTAGAAATTTATCTACAATAATTAATAATTTTTCATATAATGGACTTTTGATTCCCTTCCCCGTATTAATCCGTTATATCGAGGTTTTACTGTAATTTGTTATTGCTAGATTCCGGTATGTATTTTGAATCGGCGCGAACTCTTGGAACGTTTAAAGCAAGAAAACAAACTTACGAACTGACAATTGGATAAAACAAAGTTTGAAATGGGCGCACGTCGACGATAGAACGACGAAATATTGCGACAATAATCACGATTCAAAATCCTAGCATACCTCAGATCTGAGTGTTAGTATTAAACAAGCAAATAAACAATGGTATTGTTCGAGATTTGTGCTCATTTTCTTCTTCTAAGATAATCATATAAATAAGGTTGTGGCGGGAGTTAACATTCCGAAGATTCCAAAGTTTTTAGGAAAAATAAAAATTTTAATCGAAACAGGAAAACCTATTTTTGTGGTTTTGTTTGTTGACAGACTTGATGATCTCATTTAATTCTTTTTAATTATTCGATTCAAAACGATTTTCATCAATCTATTTAATATCTCGCGTTAGGCCTACATTCAAGTTTGAATCGTTTCGGATGTATAAACACGTTTGTTCATTCAAGAAAGTCGGCTTTGGTTCTCATAGACCAATAAGGATCGCAGTCGTGCTCATATTTAAATGTTTATTATTTCAACTCTAGGTCAGATAACAGAGGCAGCAACCGCCACAACTTGTGAGGTCCGGAGAAGGAAGACACCGCCGCCGCAGCCGCAGCCGCCGCCGCTCTGCCTTCGCAATCGTCGCGGCGGCAAAAAAGGAAGAAGAAGAATGCGCATTCTGTTTGGAGTGGCCGAGATTAAAGCGGCTTCATGCCGTGTAGGCAGTGCTCTCTGTTAGTAAACTTCCTGCCGGCCCATTATCGTTTATAATTGTGGCCCTTTGAAGAGAGTCTATTTCAATATTTCGGCCAATTCGACCGTTTGTTTTTTCGAGAAGACATGTGCGACCGGTCGATTGAAATTTCGATGCGTTCTTCCATTTTCTCGGCAATAAGGATGTCATGGATGAACGTCTAAAGTGTTGCTATTACAACAAGGACGACCGTTGTTGTTATGTAATAACACGTGGTACCAAACGGTTTCGTTTGACGCAATTTTAAATTCTTCATAAAAACTTTGTTTTCTTTTCTGTCTACTTAAACCAAGCAAAAAATTAAATAAAAATTGATTACAAATTTATGTATAACTAAGATATTGAAGCAATTTTACATAACATCATTAGGCATAATGGATTTTTAAGATGAGAGGTAAAAAAATTTATTGCGTTTAAAAGTATTATGAAAATGTTGCCAAAAACTTTACTTTAAAAAAAATTGAGTACAAAAGATATTGTTTTAAATAAGTTTTCTTTGAAATTTTTCATTATCCTTGTTATGTAAGTTAAATATATAAAACTTAATTCTTTTTTAACCGTCTGGGAACACCAATGCTAATAATGCAAGTTCGAACCTCAATGTCAATTAATTACTTCCACACCTTCCAAATTATCAATTATACTTTTTACGCAAGTTTTAACAGCATTTACACACTACAAGACTATACCCTGCTTGAAGAAGCTAGATACTGTTAATGTCAGCCTAGACACTGCTTCCCGAAAATCAGGTACTGCTTAAAGAAGTTAAATACAGCCAGTGGCAGACTAGATATTTGTTGCAAAACATTAAGTATTGCTAGAAGAAGCTAAAAACAGCTTGCAAAAAATAAGATACCGATTATAGAAGACTAGATTCTGGCTGCAGAATCTTCGACACTGCTTGAAGGACCTCAACACTGCTAATAGAAGTCTACATTCCGGTTGCAGAAGACTAGATACTGCATGAAGAAGTTAAATACCGTTAATGTCAGCCTAGATACTGCTTCCAGAAAATCAGGTACTGCTTAAAGAAGTTAAATACAGCCAGTGGCAGACTAGATATTAGTAACAAAACACTAAGTATTGCTTGAAGAAGCTAAAAACTACTTGCAGAAGATAAGATACCAATTATAGAAGACTAGATTTTGGCTGCAGAATTTTCGACACTGCTTGAAGGACCTCAACACTGCTAATAGAAGTCTACATTCCGGTTGCAGAAGACTAGATACTCTATGAAGAAGTTAAATACCGTTAATGGGAGACAAGATACTGCTTGCAGAAGATTATACTGCTTGAAGAAGCTAAATACTGCTAATGATAGACTAGATACTGCTTGCAAAACGCTACATACTGCTTGAAAACACTAGATACTGCTTGCTGAAAGTGTATACTACTAATGAAAGACTAGAAGACTACCGTTTTCATGAAAATATACCGCCAGTGACGACAAAGTTGTCTTAAATTTTTGTTTTTTCTAAATACTACCAACGGCAGACTAAATATTACTTACAAAACACTAAGTACTGCTTGCAAAAGGTACGATACCGATTATAGAAGACTAAATTCTGGCTACAGAATCTTCGATATTGCTTGGAGGACTTAAACACTGCTAATAGAAGTCTACATACTGATTGCAGAAGACTAGATACTGCATGAAGAAGTTAAATACCGTTAATGGTAGACAAGATACTGCTTGCAAAAGATTATACTGCTTGCAGAAACTAAATACTGCTAATGGCAGATTAGATACTGCTTGCAAAACGCTAAATACTGCTTCAAAACAGTAGATACTGCTTGCTGAAAGTGAATACTACTAATGGAAGACTAGATATTATGAGGTGTATTCGTAAAATAAATACCGTTTTGAAAAAAACACAAAATATACTTTTACATTAAAGAGCATATCTTAAACTTTTTTTCTACTTAGTTCCCATCATCGTTTAGACATTTGTTGTAGTGGAAACCCTACTTTTCTATACCGTCTTCATGAAAAGATACCGCCAGTGACGACAAAGTTGTCTTAAATTTTTGTTTTTTCTAAATACTACAACGGCAGACTAAATTAATATTAGTAATCTTACAAAACACTAAGTACTGCTTGCAAAAGGTAAGATACCGATTATAGAAGACAAGATTCTGGCTGCAGAATCTTTGATACTACTTGGAGGACCTAAACACTGCTAATAGAAGTCTACATACCGATTTCAGAAAACTAGATACTGCATGAAGGAGTTAAATACCGTTAATGGCAGACAAGATACAGCTTGCAGAAGATTATACTGCTTGAAGAAGCTAAATACTGCTAATGGCAGACTAGCTACTGCTTGCAAAACGCTAAATACTGCTTGAAAACACTAGATACTGTTTGCTGAAAGTGAATAGTACTAATAGAAGACTAGAATTACGAGACGTATTCGTAAAATAAGTACCGTTTTGAAAAAAAAACATTTTTTCAACACAAAATATAATTTTACATTAAAGAGCATGTCTTAAACTCTTTTTCTACTTAGTTGCCATCATTGTTTAGACATTTGTCGTAGGGGAAAACCAATTTTTCTATACCGTTTTCATGAAAATATACCGCTAAATATTACTTACAAAACACTAAGTACTGCTTGCAGAAAGTAAGATACCGATTATAGAAGACTGGATTCTGGCTGCAGAATCTTCGATACTGTTTGGAGGACCTGAACACTGCTAATAGAAGTCAACATACCGATTACAGAAGACTAGATACTGCACGAAGAAGTTAAATACCGTTAATGGCAGACAAGATACTACTTGCCGAAGATTATACTGCATGAAGAAGCTAAATACTGCTAATGGCAGACTAGATACTGCTTGCAAAACGCTAAATACTGCTTGAAAACACTAGATACTGCTTGCTGAAAGTTAATACTACTAATGGAAGACTAGATATTACGAGACGTATTCGTAAAATAAATATCGTTTTGAAAAAAAACATTTTTTCAACACAAAATATATTTTTACATTTTCATTAAAGAGCATGTCTTGAAATCTTTTTCTATTTAGTTACCATCATTGTTTAGACATTTGTCGTAGTGGAAACCCAACTTTTCTATACCGTCTTCATGAAAAGATACCACCAGTGACGACAAAGTTGTCTTAAATTTTTGTTTTTTCTAAATACCACCAACGGCAGACTAAATATTACTTACAAAACACTAAGTACTGCTTGCAGAAGGTAAGATACCAATTATAGAAGACTAGATTCTGGCTGCAGAATCTTCGAACTGCTTGGAGGACCTAAACACTGCTAATAGAAGTCTACATACCGATTGCAGAAGACTAGATACTGCATGAAGAAGTTAAATACCGTTAATGGCAGACAAGATACTACTTGCCGAAGATTATACTGCTTGAAGAAGCTAAATACTGCTAATGGCAGACTAGATACTGCTTGTAAAAAATGATTACTACTAATGGAAGACTAGATATTAAGAGACGTATTCGTAAAATAAGCACCGTTTTGAAAAAAAAAATATTTTTTCAACACAAAATATATTTTTACATTAAAGAGCATGTCTTAAACTCTTTTTCTACTTAGTTACCATCATTGATTAGACATTTGTCGTAGTGGAAAACCAACTTTTCTATACCGTCTTCAGGAAAAGATACCGCCAGTGACGACAAAGTTGTCTTAAATTTCTGTTTTTTCTAAATACTACCAACGGCAGTCTAAATATTACTTACAAAACACTAAGTACTGCTTGCAGAAAGTAAGATACTGATTATAGAAGACTAGATTCTGGATGCAGAATCTTCGAACTGCTTGGAGGACCTAAACACTGCTAATTGAAGTCTACATACCGATTGCAGAAGACTAGATACTGCATGAAGATACTACATGAAGAAGCTAAATACCGTTAATGACACACAAGATACTGCTTGCCGAAGATCATACTGCTTGAAGAAGCTAAATAATGCTAATGGCAGACTAGATACTACTTGCAAAACGCTAAATACTGCTTCAAAACACTAGATACTGCTTGCTGAAAGTGAATACTACTAATGGAAGACTAGATATTACGAGACGTATTCGTAAATTAAGTACTGTTTTGAAAAAAAAAACATCTTTTGAACAGAAAATTTATTTTTACATTAAAGAGCATGTCTTAAACTCTTTTTCTACTTAGTTGCCATCATTGTTCAGATATTTGTCAAACTGGAGAACCAGCTTTTCTACACCGTTTTCATGAAAAGATACCGCCGACAAAGTGACGACAAAGTTGTCTTAAATTTTTGTTTTTTCTAAATACTACCAACGGCAGACTAAATATTACTTACAAAACACTAAGTACTGCTTGAAGAAGATAAGATATCGATTACAGAAGCTTAGATTCTGGTTGCAGTAGGTTCAATGCTGCTTGACTAAGCTAAATATTACTAATGAAAGACTACGTACTGCTTGCTTTTGCAACTATTGCACTATTTTTACTAGATCCTCCTTGAAGAAGTTAAACACTCTTTGCAGAAGGTTAGATGCCGAGTGCAAAAGATTAGATTCTGGCTGCATAATCGTCTAGCTTACTTAAAGAACGATAAATACTGCTAATGGAAGACTAGATATCGATTGCAGAAGACTGAATACTGCTAATGATAAACTTGATACAATTTGCAGAACGCTAGATGCTGCTTACAAAATAGTAGGTACTGTTTTCAAAAGATTAGACACTACTGGCAAATGAGCTAGAACCCATAAATTTTATGTAATCAGAATACTAATGTGACGTAACAAAAAATAAATTGCAATGGAAAAGCAATAAACTATGAGTTACATATATCATTATTAAATCAAACCAACCAGTTGTCCTATTGATGGTTTGTAGAGTAATTTTACAAGATTTATTTGTAACCTTTAGAACAAGTTACTAGATAACATAATTTCCAAATGATGTGGAGTAATAAAATTAGTTAATATGGCATCTTTTGAAATGAATTAAAATTTTCGGTATGATGAATGTCGTAATTGGAGCGCTCATGAAGGAGGACTTGTTTACACAAACCTCGGTAACAGTTTACAAACTCGCCGACCCCTCGAGATATTTAGGCAATCTTTCAGGCCGTGTCTGTCACCCACTTCGCCTATCGTTGTTTACGTTGTCTTGTGGTAGTCATCTCTTCACTTGGCTGCCAATAACTCAGGCGGCCGAAAAATCTCTTCCTCTCCCGCACCGAATACCTGTGAGCAAGCGAATGATCTGGTTTCTTTCTCTCCGTACATTTTCCGTGTCCTTAAAACGAGGTTATCTTCTCGTTCCAAGATAAACTTATGATTTATTTACTCTAAAGAGACGCGTTTGGAGCGTCTAGGTAGCAATTTTTTTTACGGATTTTTTTTTTATTCTTGGAAGGGTGAAGGTTAATAAAGATTTAATAATCGCGAAAGGAGTGTGTTTTTCGGTTAAAAACGCACTTGAAATGTAAACAGTCCGGCCGTTTACTTTTAACGGTCGCCATCTATTCCGATTTTATGCCCTCCTTTACAACTCTATCTCACCTGGGTATTTATAATAAAAATAATAGGAAACGGCGGCTAACAAATCGATCGGCTATAAATCGGGTCTCGCGTGATTCACGGCCGTTTACACAAAAACCAGTTCTACGCCGCCGGTTCGGCTAATTTCGAAATGCCCACCTATGACAGTGTGGCGAAAAGACGACCGCCTTCTCTACGTTCTTAGTTACCTTCTTCTTCTTCTTCTTCAGAAGCAGGAGAAATAGAGAAGGACGGCCGGCGCGAGCCGTTCCTCTTCAACACCTCCTACAAAAGGAACGTTCCCCTGGGGTCTCATGTAAACACTCGGTACAAAAAAGACACTTGAAGAGCAAATGCTGCCCAGACTTTAACCGTGTACCATCAGCTACCGATTAGTTACGCGATAATTTTTAATTTGGTGATGATGAATTTATAGGGACAAGATGTAAAGACGATATTCAAGTCTAAAACTATTTTGTTATTTCATAATCTTATCAGAATAAAATAAATTGTAACAAAAATACTAAAGCGACTCGTTAACTCAAGTTTCTTTTTCTTGTAAGCAACGGAACAACATTAAATTAGTTTACTTTGCAAAAAAAACTGAAACGGCTCTATTTCTTGGATCGTTGACTGAAATAAAACTTCAAGACTCTCGTTCAACCGTTAAATAGGCGTTGAAATAGATTCAGCCGCAATTACAAAGCAGACGTATGAATGACGCTTTATTTTCGGATTGAATCCCGAGCTGGTTCTCGTTATGCCAGATATTCTCTGATTCATCCGAAAAGACGGCGCTGCTTATTTTGTGATGAACATTACATCTACGAGATTCCGTTTTATTCCTTCCCATTTCCATATTGCGATCACTCCAAAACGAACAGCGAAAAATTTTACGATCAAGATACATAACGAGCGGCGTCGCGACGCTTTGGAATTAACGCCCCCATTAATTTCGCTTAGATGATGGTATTTATAGGTAAGAACGGCGACGTAAAAGACTTTATTTCCATTCTATTATTGACCATTTCAGTTTATTGTAAACAATAAAATGTTTTGCTATAATTGGTCTTTTACATAACTGGAAATTAAAATAAATACAAATTTTTCCAAACAAAATTAGATAACTGGATGTCATTGGTTGATGAATCAATGAAGACTTGAGGAAAAAATCGAGGATAAAATATAAACACAGTACAGACACTGAAAACTGAAATGGCATAGGAAAAATTACGCTCAACACAAAACCTTAGTTTACTGTAGAAGTGAAGGATCTAGCTGAAAATCCTATTTAGAGAATATATTGTAATAAAATCCCTATAACGGAAGAAGATATCTTCCTTCACTTAAAAATTCCAAAGAAATTAAAAGAAGCCGCAACAACATTAACAATAAATAAAGTGAAAAATTGTTTTTGTAATTCGCGACGGTAATGAAAGCTATAACAGTACTCAAACGGGTGCTGTAATGAGACTCCTTACAGCACTCGATGCTGTAATGAGATTTTAGTAACATTTTATGGAACCAGTTCAAGTTGGTGACATTGGGTCATTAATTTTTCTAGTTGTCAATGTTACACAATGTGACAATGTTTGTCTATGGACGTTTAAACACGTTCATAGCATCGAATACAAGGTCCACAATGATGAGGACATTGAACTCGGAGCAATTTCTCTTATTTTGGGAGATGTACAGGGTGTCCCAATTTCGATGTCCGCATAGGCTATCTCCGAAACTAAAAGAGATAGAAAAAAAGTAGCTTACTTCTCATGATCTCGTTTTTCGAGAAAATGCTAATGCCGAAAACTCCGAACAGCTATCGTCTTTTGTTTTCGCCCTATCGGCAAAAACTGAAAATTTTGCAAAAACGACAATGGCGAATATCTCACTTATTATCAAAGATGGAGTATTATAAATAAAACATTATATGGGCAACTTTTTACGAAGAATTCAGTGGCGTAGGTAGAATTTTTTTCCCATCTTTTATTTTCGAGATTTTAGACGTAACTTTATTTTTTTAAATGGAAA
>NW_019280750.1:180674-222374 GCF_000648695.1 Onthophagus taurus | reverse complement strand
TGAAACATTTTTGTCAGGTGAATACATTTTGTGTTTTGACAGTTTCTAATTGTCAATTCAAATTTCTATTTTCAAGTGTTACGGTGTTACCAACTGCTGCATACCTACTTCCCTACATTGTCAAAGTTTATTTTACTTTTGTTACAAAAAAAAGGATAAAAACGCGAATTACAAAAAAAAGCATAAAAAACACGTTTCATAAGACTTAAAGCACTCATTTATTAAAAAACTCGTGGCTTCGCTACTCGTTTTTCAACTTAAATTCGTGCATTTCAAATGTGTCTTACGAAACTTGTTTTTTAATATACTATTAAATTATCGATTGACCCTAAAATAAACGTTACAACATCGAACAAATTAAAATTAAAGTGGAAAAACTTAATTCAACTCCGATTTAAACAAACATTGGAATCTAAATGAATAACATTATTGATTCCGAAGAACCAAAAAGGACTAATTAAATTTAAGATCTTTAGTATTATAGATTAGGCTAAGTAGTTACGTTTTGTTATGATTTTCATTTAAATTTAAGAAAAATTAGGTCGATGTGCAAGAAAAAGGTAATTCCTTGAAGGCCATAACCTTCAAATTTGACGTTGTCATTTACATTTTGACAGTTATTGATTTTGGCGACTTTTCAGACGATTTTCGATTCTAAAACCATGCGAGGTCGATAAATCGTATCGATTTAGTCCATAGGCCGCAATTTCATCCATTTCTGTATCGTTTTATATATTTAAATTCCATTTTTTCATTTCCCAACTTCAACATTAAATTTGATTAAATTACGATTTTCTCGAAGGAAATTGACACCCGAAAGCGCGTTTATCTAAAAAAACGAAAAATTAGCTACTAAATTACAAAATCTTAATCAAATTTAAAGTTTATTAATAATTTCGAATATTTTTAAAATTGACAGTTAATTTCTTTAAAAAAATCAATTATTTTGGCCAACCTGTGTAATTTATAATTCCCGCTACTTAATCAACCAATCGGAGAGCCCAGATTAAAACTGAGACGATCGAATTCGGATATCCAAGAAGCCTTTGTCCGAAAAGGGTATATAAGGCCGCGCAAATTTGACACCGAGCAGAGTTCAAATTTCGAATGAAGCGTTGTCGAATCTACGTCAAATTAACCTTAAATTTTCTAACCTAAATCTGAACTTAGAATTTTTTTTGACAACTCAATTTTTTTTATCAAGTCAAAAGTAAACAAGTGGTTCCGAATTATCTTCGAAGAAGTGAAAATAAATTTTCAACGAACAGTTTAACAAGAACAAGAATAAAAAAATTTATAAATCGAAACCATACCCGAGTTCGATTCAAATCTTCTATCCTGTTCCCGAAGGACCCGAGAACTTTCCGGATCCTAAATTTCTAATACCGAAGAATACCCCATCCTTCAAGATCAAGGTCAGCCAGCCATTTTTCCTGACATTTCCCACCTCCGGAAAGAAACAAGATAAGTGAACATATTTCCTTTTATCGATAATCAAACGTTACTTATTTGAACATAATCGTATACCTGTTCCTCGTTTAATCCATATCGTTCCTTCAGATTTTGTTTAACTTTTATTAAATAACCATCACTCATAAAACTAACGCGTATAAACTTTGCCTACGACAACACTCTTCTAAACGTGTTACCTCTTTCTTGCACAGACGTTTTTATTTAGGCAGATTTTTATGTTTATTTCGTAAATTTAGAATTTAACTAATAGATGTCTCCATGAACCTGCGATTTATTTTTCTATTCCTTGAGATTCGTGCTCTATAATTTATAAATGTAGTTTTGTTCGTTGCGAATCAAATAACTAATCGTTAAATATTTTTGTGTTATTTATCTTTTGTATAAATAAAAATTTGAATTGTAATAGGTATGTGTTTTATTATACTTGTATTATAATTAATTAAACGAACGAAACAAAATAATAGAATATCAGGTGTAAAACATACGAAGACCCAATCAAAAAAGGTCAAAAAAGATACTGGGAAAAGTTTACGAAAGATATGGATAATGCCTAATACGGCGCGGCGGTCAGAAGAAAATCTAGAATTTATGAGAAACTGAAAGAAAACAGTAAACGAGGTGATAATAAAGGCGGAATAAATACTGCTAATGGCGGACTAGAAACTGCTTGCAGAGGATTAGATAATACTTGATGAAGCTAAATACTGTCATTGACAGACTAAATATTGGTAGCGAACGATTAGATACTGCCTGAAGAAGCTAAATACTGCCTGGAAAAGGTAGATACCGATTGCAGAAAATTAGATTCTGGTTGCAGAACGTTCGATACAGCTGAATAAGAGATACTGTTTCCAAAATAGAAGATACTGCTTAAGGAAGTTAAACACTGCTTGCAGAAGATTAGATTTTGGCTTCAGAATCCTTGATACTGCTTAAAAAAGCACTAGCGAGTCATACTACTAATGGAGAGTGTATAATACTGTTAATGGCAGACACGAGATACTGTTTGCAGACGCTAAATACTGTTAATGGCAAACTCTATATGTACTGTTTACAAACGTTAGATACTGCTTGAAATGCTTTTTATTCCTATAATAGAACAACAGAATTTTTACATCTCTAAAGGTTTCAAATGGTTTGAAAACAACTTTATCCATGTATTGCAACTCAAGGGTTGATGATTTATCGCTTTCCTTTATACAAAGGCATAATTGGAAGTTATACTTGGAAAGTTCAAGTATACATAACAAATTCAACTACTATTCTAGTTTTGAAAATATTCTGTAACTGCTTAAGACGTATGAATCAGCGATGTCGATTATGATGCAGTGAAAGGGTTAACATAATCATCAAAAATAAAAGGATATCAAATCAAAGGAAGTTGCGTGAAACGAAGTTGGGAGAAACGATGGAAATCTCTGTACAGAAAACGCACTCCCTAATAATAGCTAAAAAACCAAGAAGGTGTAGACTAGCGCTTTACACAGTATTATAGAAGAAGTTAAATACTACTTGGAAAAGGTAAGATACCGATTGCAAAAAATTAGATTCTGATTGCAGAACGTTCGATACTGCTGAATAAGCTAAATACTACTAATGGAAGACTAAAACTGCTTCCAAAACAGTAAATACTGCTTGCAGAAGGTTAGATACCGAGTGCAGAAAATTAGATTTTGGCTTCAGAATCCTTGATACTGCTTAAGAAAGCACTATCGAGTCATACTACTACTACTGTTTGCAGACGATAAATACTGTTAATGGCAAACTTTATACTGTTTACAAACGATACATACTGCTTGAAATGCTTTTTATTCCTATAATAGAACAACAGAATTTTTACATCTCTAAAGGTTTCAAATGGTTTGAAAACAACTTTATCCATGTATTGCAACTCAAGGGTTGATGATTTATCGCTTTCCTTTATACAAAGGCATAATTGGAAGTTATACTTGGAAAGTTCAAGTATACATAACAAATTCAACTACTATTCTAGTTTTGAAAATATTCTGTAACTGCTTAAGACGTATGAATCAGCGATGTCGATTTTGATGCAGTGAAAGGGTTAACATAATTATCAAAAATAAAAGGATATCATATCAAAGAAAGTTGCGTGAAACGAAGTTGGAAGAAATGATACGTGGTGAAAGAAGGTACCGATTGTTCGAGAAAGATATAAGAATCATATGTTACGCAGACAATGTAGTCTTAATGTTCGAACTTCGTCTTCAAATAGTTTTCAAAGAATGTTGTTTAAATTCGACAAAATGGCAGAAAAATATAATATGGAAATCTCTGTACAGAAAACGCACTCCCTAACAATAGCTATAGAACTAAGAAGGTGTAGACTAGCGCTTTACACAGTATTATAGAAGAAGTTAAATACTACTTGGAAAAGGTAAGATACCGATTGCAAAAAATTAGATTCTGATTGCAGAACGTTCGATACTGCTGAATAAGCTAAATACTACTAATAGAAGACTAGATACTGCTTTCAAAACAGTAGATACTGCTTGCAGAAGGTTAGATACCGAGTGCAGATAATTAGATTCTGGCTGCAGAATCCTCGATACTGCTTAAAGAGGCTTAAAGCTGCTTAAAGAAGCAGTATTGAGTCATATTGCTAATGGAGAGGTAGATGCTGATTCCAGAGGACTAAATACTGCTGGCAGAACCTAAATTTTGTTAATGGTAGACTAGATGCTACTTGCAAAACGTTTGATACTACTTGAAAAACACTAAATACTGCTTGTAGAAGGTGAAATACCGAAGCAGAAGAGTAGATACTACCTATAGAAAAGTAGATATTGCTTTCAAAAGATTAGACTCTTCTGACAAAAAAGTTTGTATATATTAATTTTGTGTAATCAGAGTAGGTACTAATGCTACGCAAAAAGAAAAATAATAAATTGCGATAGAAGCTGTACAGACTCAGCATAACGCAACCAATGTTAGGTAACAAGTGTTGTTTGCGAACAAATGTTAGTGGATAAAGGTCGCGAATTAGCTAAACGAAATAATTCATGAAACGATGCGTTATTGAAGAAGGTACAGATTATTTGAGAAAGATATAAAAATCATATTCTACGCAGACAATGTTGTCTTAATGATTGAACTTCGTCTTCAAATAGCTTTCAAAGAATGTTGTTAAATTCAAGAAAACGGTTGAGATAATTATCATGCAAATCTCTGTACAGATAACGAACTGTCTAATAATAGCCAAAGAACCAAGAAGGTGTAATTATTAAGCACTAAATTGCTGTCTATTTTTACTGAAATAAAACTAGAACTAACACTAGACCTAGAACTAGAAACATTCGGATTTAGCCGTACGTCTCTTAAGATGGCTAAACCCAAATCATTTTAGATCTACTATATAATCTAATATATGTACTTTTCTAATATTTAACCTTGCAAGTACTTCAATAAAAATATACAACAATCCAACGCTGAATAACATTTAAAACTAGAACTGTTACTATGTAGAACTAACACTATACCAAGAACTAGCATCATTTGGGTTTAGCCGCACGTCTCTAAAGACGGCTAAACCCGAATGATTTTAGTTTTAGGTATAGTGTTAGTTCTAGTGATAGTACTAGTGTAAAACTAGAACTAACACTAGACCCAGAACTAGAAAATATCAGGTTTAGCCGTGCGTCTGAAGACGTATATTTAACCTTTCAACTACTTCAAGAAAATATACAACAATTTAGCGCTGAATAACAATTAAAACTAGAACTAACACTAGCCTGAAGACGCACGACTAAACCCGAAACTTTCTAATTCTAGGTCTAGTGTTAGTTCTAATTTTCCACTAGCACTATTACTATGTAGATGTAGAACTAACACTATACCTAGAACTAGAATCATTTGGGTTTAGCCGCACGTCTGTAAAGACGGCTAAACCCGAATGATTCTAGTTCTTGGTTTAGCGCTGCACAATAATTGCAACTAGAACTAGAAAGTTTCAGGTTTAGCCGTTTACACATTTTACTAACGTTTTATACAATATTATAGAGAAAAAAACGCAAAGTTAACGTAAAACTGAAACAATATTTTTTTGACAATAACCAGATTCAAGTACAATCTTTTTCAATTCATTTGTATGGAGCCACGTAGTACCTTTTTAACTCGGTCGTCGTCTCGTCTATATGCATTTTGAAAAACCTCGAGTATCATACGCACTTAGACCACTTTTTGCAATATCTAAACGCGGCGCCAGTAATAATTCAGTGTCGTTACGTGGCTCCTTCTCGACGACCTGAGGACCGTTTTGCCCTCCATGGGTGGTTTACAAGTTTTACCGGGACGAAGGATACCCGATACCGTCGTGTTTTCTGCCTTCGAACGCATGTTGACACATGCTGTATCTGCAACGGACGGGTTCGGAAGGGCGTTTAAAATTTTACTACAATTTCAACACGTTGCCGGGAACGATTTTACGGTCAATTTCCAGTCGGCATTGTCCTTTAACGACTGCATTAGGTAGAAAGGATAATGTGTCATTAGTAGGAAAAGACATCAAATTTTTTTTCGTACTTTTAATTGTCTCAAAGAAAAACAAAGTTATTATAAATTTTTTTTTAAATGAATTTTTGTACACGTGTTTTTATTTCCTCTGAAAATAATTCGTTTTATTGTACGCAATGACGAGACAGATATAAAAGAGAGCCAAGGCAGGGCCTGGTCTTAGAGGCCCGGATGTCGTAAATCACGGATTTTAGGATAGCAAAAAGCTCGGTTCGTTGGGCACCCGAAGACATTGTTTACGTCTGTCATCGGCACGCCACTGTGCCGAGTCAGCGCCATCCCAAGACAGATCGACGGCCAAAGCCCTGTGGTATCGTCATCCGTCAATCACGGCTTTACCAATTCCGCCCACCGCTCACCTTCTTCTCCTCCAACACAAATTACTTACAACAATAAACAAGATTAACCACTCCGGATGAAAGAGGGTTCAAATCGCCGACGCTCTTTCAATATATACCCCGTTCCTTTTGTTTATTATTGCTCTTTTCTTGTTCTGCTGAACGAAGCAAAAATTAAGAAGTATTAATTATCGCTTTGGAATTTCTAACTGAAATAATATACGACGACCGCAATCGGGGATAAAAAGTGAAAGAATAAAATTGTAGAAGGACGAACGCGGTAACCGTCCAAAACCAAAACCGACTGAACGCGGTTTGCCAGCTACATTCTTTCAGAAAGTTTTATGGATACGCTCGGTACAGTATCCGCCTTGTGTAAATAAATAGGGAAATGATTCCCAGCCTCGGCTTTAGAGCTATTGCCGGCCTGACATAACACACGCTCGCCAAGCAGAGAGCCCGCAGAAGGAGCAGGACGTGTATTAATGTCGCGTTGATTTTTACGGAACACGTGGACTTGGGCCACACAAAAATTCTAACCCTCTAATTATAGATTGCGTGTTTATAGTAATATCGTCTCGTTATAAATCACGGGGACGTTAAATTTTTAGTGTAAACTTTTTCGTGTTTGCTTAAGAAATATTTCAAAATCCACAAGCGCCATCTCCGAACGAAACGCTCAACTACACTGAGGCTTTACTAAGTCATCATTGCAGAATTCATTCGTTAACTCGAACTCTACACACAATTATAGATTCCATTTTTTGTGTGTAACTTAAATACAGATTACT
This sequence comes from Onthophagus taurus, assembly GCF_000648695.1. Lineage (NCBI taxonomy): Eukaryota > Metazoa > Arthropoda > Insecta > Coleoptera > Scarabaeidae > Onthophagus > Onthophagus taurus. The sequence continues at coordinate 215,242 of NW_019280750.1, read as the reverse complement.
AAACATCAAGATAGATCGAATGGTGTGATGTATTATTTTAGAATTTGTTAATTACATATTTTAAGTTATAGATGGTGTTTGAAAACCGATTTCGAAATTGCATGTTTCATCTTCAGCTTGATTTGTAAAAAGAATTAAAAAAGGAATAAATGAAAGAGAAAGGATTAATAAATAGCGATGGTGTCCTAATAAATATGTATAAGACAATAACTGAATTTTTTCAATTGTTTATCGTTAAAATAGCAATCCCATTTCTGAAATTGTTGCACCACATATTTGTGTGAATAAGAAGCGTTTTTGAGATGGTAAAATCGTGCATATTTGTTTTCAATATTGAACATTTCATTCGGTGTAGTGAATGCGGTGTCCATTTTATTCGTAACAATCTATGTTTCTGCGGCGGTGTTTTTGTACCGGAAATCTTTTCCTCGCTATCCCCTGCATATTCAACACATTCTATGAATTAAACCAAGACTACCTTACGAGTTCATTGTCATTACCAACTCTATCATCCATCACTTGCGACCACTTCAGGTCATCACCCCTTTACACAATGGTGCATAACTAAACCCGAATGGTTCTGGTTCTAGGTCTAAAATTAGCTCTATTTTTGGTTCAATAAAAATATACCACAATCTAACGCTGCATAGCAATTAAAAGTAGAATTAACACTAGACCTAGAACTAGAAACGTTCTGGTTTAGCCGCACGTCTCTCAAAACAGTTAAACCCAAATGATTCTAGTTTTAGGTCTTGTGTTAGTTCTAGTGATAGTGTTAATTCTAGATTTAATTCAATAAAAATATACATATACAAATAGTTCTAGGTCTAATGTTAGTTCTCTGCCATAAATATTGTTCGTAACATTTGGAGCGACCGACGTCTTCGAAGTCGGTCGAGATTATTTCTTGTATTCAGCCATCAGTCATAAGTATTGTTTGTGATACTTGGGTTGGGTTGGGTTTGATAGCTGGATATAAGAAATAATCTTGGCCGTCTTTGAAGACGCGCGGCCACACAAAATATTGTTCCTGACACTTGGGGTGGACATTATTTCTTTTATCCAGCTATCAACCTCACCCAACCTAAGTATCACAAACAATTCGTTAGTTCTAGTTTTACATTAGCGCTGTCACTAGACCTAAATTTGACCTAGAACTAGAAACATTCAGGTTTAGTCGTCCTAAGAGACGCATAGCTAAACCGAAAATCTATGGTCTAATGTTAGTTCTACTTTTCGTTTCATAAAAATATACCACAATCTAACGCTGAATAATAATTAAAACTAGAATTAACACTAAACCTAGAACTAGAAACATTCTGGTTTAGCCGCACGTGTCTCAAGACGGCTAAACCCAAATGATTATAGTTCTAGGTCTTGTGTTAGTTCTAGTGATAGTGTAAAACTAGAACTAACACTAGACTTAGATAGTATCGGGTTTAGTTCTTGGTTTAGTTTGGTTACATGTTGGTTTCTATGGAAATATATTTTTGTATATTGTATCTTAAGTGAAAGAAACCGTTCAACAGAAAAAAGGCGAAGGGTGAAACAATATCTAGTCTTCTGCAACTAGTATCTAGCTTTCTGTAATCAGTAGCTAGTCTTCGATTAATAATATTTAGCATTTTATTAGCATTATTTAGTCGTTATCAGCTATATCTCGTTTTCTGCCATCAGTATCTGCTCTTCTACATGCAGTATTTAGTTGTCACAAACAGTATCTTCTACAAACATAAGCTAGTTTTCACAAAAACTAAATTAAAAGTAAAACGATGAACTAAATATCTTTTATTCAAGTTCGGTGCTACATCTTTCAAAATCAAACAGATTTCTTCTTCAGGCACGACTGAAAGGTACAAAATATATTTCTTTTTAAATGAGAGTAAAACCTTCATAAAATGACTTATAAATACAAAATTATAACAAAAATAGATGAAAAAGTTAATATTTACCGTCAAATTAAAATAGGCACAAGTTTCTTAAATTATAAAAAATATACATAACATTTGAAACAGCAATTATACGTTAGCAAAACTGAAGAATGACTTTTTTTAAAACTTATAAAAGGAATTTCCGATGTTGGAATCAACCATTTTCAAAATTCACAAGAACTATCTAGCTCCTTACAAGTAGTATATAATCTTCGATTAGAAGTCTTTCAGTAGCAGTCTTATGCACAGCACCTAGTATATAGCGTTACCTAGTTTTCTGCAAGTAGTAGGTATACAGGGTGATTCTCAACCTATACGCATAAACTTGGGGATTTCCTCATGGCGAATAATGACTAATAGGCGAAAAAATATGTAGTAAAAATTTTTCTGTTTCATAGATATCTGTGATATATACTTTCAAAACAAGAACACAGAATATTTTAAAATAACATCACAGCAAGTTTTCGCAGTTATTTCTCATATTTTCTATCAATTGGGCTCCCCGAATCCACGATCTCCCACTAGCACAGCATAAACCAGTGTGTTGGCAGATTGTCTAGGCAGCAGCATGTACCTGATTTTGCAATATTTGGTCAGTATTAACTTCCGTGGCGTATACTATGCTTTTTAAGTGACCCCAAAGAGTAAAAATCAAGAGGATTGAGGCCGGGCGATCACTGTGGCCAGGCCATTGTACCATCTCGACCTATCCATCTTCCAAGAAACACATTATATATAATCTGTTTTTTATTTAAATCAATTGTCAAAGTGTCGTCAAGTTGGTATTGAAAGTAAAAGCGCATGTCGTGACTTTTACTTTAATTGTGTGCCACCACTGTCTATCAAATTTGTTAAGATTGATTAAAAAACAATTTTCATATAATTTTTTTGCTGCTAAATCTACCATAAAAATGTTAAGAAAGGGTGGAACGGGATGTCAACTGTCTAAACGCGAAAAAAACTCTATAATTAGGTATTGTGAAGAAGTACAGACGGAGACACCAAATACGAATTTAAAATATATATGTGATAAAGCTTCACGTATTTTTGATGTATGTGTATTGCACTTGAGTTTTAAAATTAAATTTATATTCAACATAATTGTATTAGGTTCACAGCACGACGGTTTTTAAAATTATTCAAACCTACAAAAAATATCAAACTGTAAAAAAACCAAAAACACAAGGGCGTTGTAAAATGAACTACAAAACGGATAATAATTTATATTTTATTAAAGAAGAGTTAGGAAGACAAATACAAAAATTGCATGAAAAGAAACAGTATTTTAATCTTAATGATTTNCACTTTGAACATATGTTATAAAGAGATTATTATTATTATTATGTTATTTTCTTGTTTTAGAGATTTTGTAATTTTGCATTTAAAACATTATTATTATCCGTTTCATAAATTAACATCTATTATTTCTTTTCATAAATTACGTATTAAAACTAAACAATTAAATTGTCTACTTTGACAGCTCCTTCAAAAATGAGGATGGCGTTGACAAGTATTTTAATTGTTCTTTAGTGAATATCAGCGGTTCTCAAAAGTTGACGCTAACTTATTTAAAAAATTAACATGCGATATCTATGTAACTATTAAGATTTTAACAAAACATTATTAAGAAAATCTCTTCAGTTTGACCTCAAGTACCTACCCATTTAGTCTCCTCCGTATGTTATAAATCACCCTGTATATAAAATGACTTAAAAATACAACATTATAACCAAAATAGATGAAAAAGTTAATATTTACCGTCAAATTAAAATAGGCACAAGTTTCTTAAATTATAAAAAATATACATAACATTTGAAACAGCAATTATACGTTAGCAAAACTGAAGAATGACTTTTTTTAAAACTTATAAAAGGAATTTCCGATGTTGGAATCAACCATTTTTAAAATTCACAAAAACTATCTAGCTCCTTACAAGTAGTATATAATCTTCAATTAGAAGTCTTTCAGTAGCAGTCTTATACACAGCACCTAGCATATAGCATTACCTAGTTTTCTGCAAGTAGTAGGTATATTATATAGGTGATTCTCAACCTATACGCATAAACTTGGGGATTTCCTCCTCATGACGAATAATGACTAATAGGCGAAAAATTTGTAGTAAAGATTTTCTGTTTCATAGATATCTGTGATATATACTTTCAAAACAAGAACACATAGAACATTTTAAAATAACATCACAGTATGTGTTCGAAGTTATTTTCCATATTTTTTTATCAATTGGGCTCCCCGAATACACTAGCAGAGCATAAATCAGGGTGTTGGCAGATTGTTTAGACAGCAGCATGTACCTGATTTTGCAATATTTACTCAGTACTCTCTTCCGTGTCGTACACTATACTTTTTAAGTGACCCCAAAGAGTAAAAATCAAGAGGATTGAGGCCGGGCGATCACTATGGCCAGGCCATTGTACTATCTCGACCTATCCATATTCCAAGAAACACATTATATAAAATTTTTACTTCAATATTTTTCATCTATGAGTCATTATTTATCATGAGGAATAACTTCCAAAGTTGATGCGTATAGGTTGAGAATCACCCTGTATAGTATCCTATCAGCAATAACTAGGCTTTTGTAAACAGTATTCAGTCTTCTGGGAGTAGTATCTAGCTTTCTGGAAGCAGTATTTAGGCTTTTACAAGCAGTAGCTGGTCTTATGCAAACAGTATCTAGTCTTTAACAAGTATTTAGTTTTTTGCAGCTTTTTGCGAGCACTATTGAGCCTTCCATAAACAGATTATAGTGTTCAATTGTGCTATATTTTTTAATTCAGAGGAGTAAAATGAAAAGTCATGTTTATACAATTCAATTTTTCAAAGCTATTTTTTGGGCAGTTTCAAAATCAGAGAGGATTTTAAGTAACCTGTAGTTACGAATTTAGTTACTTATTTATTTTAAAAAAATATGTACTTTTAATCTGTAGTAACAAGGACTTTTATACAATTTATATAGTAACAGGTGTTGTAATAATATGGCGGTCGGCAATCCTACTTTTTGGAGCTTCAATTTAAAAACACTCTTCCGAATTAAAAAAATAGAGTATAGAAATATTTAATCTTCTGCAACTGTATGTAATCTTCTGTTAGAACTATTTACTTTTCTGCAAGTAGTATCTACTACCACACTAGCAGTATATCCTCTGCAAGTAATATATAGTTTCCTATCAGCAGTAACTAATCTTTTGCAAATAGTATTTAGTCTTCTGGAAGTAGTATCTGGCTTTCTGTAAACAGTATCTAGTCTTCTATTAGCAATATCTAGTCATTAATAAGTATTTAGTTTTCTTCAGTAGTATCTAAGTAGTCTTCTGTCAGCAACATGTAATCTTCTTCAAGCAGTATCTAATACCCTAGTTCTGTAAGCAACATTTAGTCTTCTGCAAGCAGTATCTAGCTTTTTATTAGCGGTATGTATTCTTCAGCAAGAATTACATCCACAACACAGGCTAGTATAATCTTTGCATATCTTATTGTTTTCCAATAGAAGAAGAGTTTTCCATGAAGTGAAATATCACTATATATATATATATATATATATACTTATTAATTGGACTTTTCGCTGCAAAAGTAAATGGACCATAAAGTCTAGAAAATAAACCCAGCCGTAACTCCACATAATCTGTCATCATCAGAGATCCCTTTAAGTCAACGAAGTGACGCTTCGTTAGTTGTGTATTTCCGCTACTCCCCGACCATTTGTAACATTTACTCAAAAGCATTTATTCTTAAAAGAAACTAAAAGTGAAGGTACGAAAAGTTAATTAACCGTTTTAAAAGGCTTCTTTTTAATCTTTTCGACGTCTGTCGTCGTTTATGCTCGCGTTGCAATCGCGGCACGCCGCCTATCGGTAGCTTTCCCGAAATTAGGGGTATCAAAACGTACATTAAGCACGTCCGGACCGAAATCAAAGAGGGCCGCGCAATGATCAGTCAAACTATCGGCGCGTTGTTTGTATTTTTAGCAGCTCGGGCGGTGCCTTTGATGTGGCGTCGTCGGCGGCGGTTGCTCTTTACTCTTTAGGTGTTAACCTAATCTCAAAGCGGAGGAAGCGGGCGCCATCTGTCGGTTGACATTTACTGCGCGAACTTTCTTCGCGCCGATTCATTTGACAGATGAATCCAACATTTGTGTTAACGTAACATAAACTTATCTTCATTATGATTTTTATGATCATATTTGTCTCATTGGTTGGAAAATTATTTAGGGGCATCTTAGATTACCACTCGAAACTAATTAACGATACCCACTTACGTCACTCTATAACGAAATATAGTTTTAACGAGAAAGAGCTCCCAGCACATAATTGAGAGGACAGTAAACACGTCCAACGACTAAGTGACGTAGAAGAAGATGAAAACGACCAAGAGAAAACGGTATGAATGCGAGAGGCGAGAGAGTTTCGGGTTGAATGGGACGCATTGAAAACGTCCGACTGACTCTTGCCATTCACCAGAGTTGATGGCCGCTGAATCTCACCAAATTAAGCAACAAATGTCTTTAATCAATGGCGCGTACAGAAAGCCCGGTTAATCTCTTGCACGTTGCGGGATTAGGCGTGACTTGTAGCCACGGGGGCGCTTTGTTACTCGATAAAAGGATCGTTTAACAGGTATTTTGGGGCATTAGTGGTACCGGTGGGGCTTCGTTTTGTTCGCCACGTCATCCCCGTGAAATATGCCGTGGTAGAATGGTCAGATTTTTATCTGGTGTTTTGCCAAAACGTGACGATTTGTTAGTGATGGGTCAATAATATCCGATTAATTCTTTTTTATAAAAGAAATAATCCCACAAAAAAAAATTGTAGGTTACGGAAGTTTTGGATTTTCTATAATCTTATTTTAACATCATCATTTTTTTATTCAACAAAAGTTTTGAGAAGATTTTTTATTCCCAGAGAAAGATTTTTACAGTGAATTTCACTTAAAATGCAATATACAAAAATACTTTGTTCCACATAAAATACAACATGTCCATATAATTTGACATTACAGTAACGGATCAATACGGCGAACAATATAAATCGCTGGCGAATAACAATATACAACAATCTAGTGCTGACTAACACTAACATTAGAACTAACACTAGACCAAGAACTAGAAACATTCCGTTTAGCCGTACCTCTCTTAGGCCCACTACTACCACTCATAGTTAAAGTCTCTGATAGCGTTATCTATCGGATAGCTTAAAAATTGGTTACTATCACTGTATTTATCTTATAGATACCGCTATCCAAGGGATAACTTTTGAAATATCTGTAACCCGTAGATTGGGTGTCGGATAAGTTGCTGTCTAAGGGATAAATGCGGATACCTAACCTCAAATAGAATTTATGCTGACGTATAAAATTCGAGCGTTTTACTATTTTAGTTAAAATAAGAAAAGTAATATAAACTTAAATAAAAAACGATTAATAATTAACATTAGATAAAATCATCATGGATAATTTCTTCAACATTGGAGATGAAGAACAAATTTTTGAAGAAATTAATGAATTATTTCCTATAAGAAGCGAAAGGATAATAAGGTTTAGAGTTGACCATTCAGATGTTGAATTTATGGCGAGATTTCGTCTCTCGAAAAAAGTTTTCATCACCTTTTGAATCAAATAGAAGATGTAATAAAACCTCCATCCATGACTTAAGTAATTTGTTAATTGTTATTATTTAATATAAAATTTATCAATATTTTAGTAATAATGCTGTACCTCCTTCAAATCGTTTGTTGCTGACTCTTCGGTTTTATGCAACAGGTAACATGTTCAGTCGTTCATCATGTTAGTTATGCCATTGCATACTTAAGACCGCAATATTGTAGAATGCCGGAAGGTGATGAAATCGCAAATGCACAAAGGCAGTTTTATGATACTGCCCAGTTTCCGTTTGTTATTGGTGCAATTGACTGTACCCATATAAGAATTCAATCACTATTAATATTTTAGGTGGAGTCACAGCGGAAAATTATCGCATAGAAAGGGTTACTTTTCTATCAATGTTCAGACAGTATCTGATGATAAGATGCGAATCATTGACATCGTAGCTAGGTGGCCCGGATCAACACATAATCAAACAATATTTAATAATAGTACATTAAAATATCGTTTAGAAAACGGTGATTTTGGAAGTGGATTACTATTGAAAGGCTGTATAATGAACCTCAAATAAGAACACGTAACTTTGTTGAACGACAATATGGGAATATTGAATTTTCACGGAGGAATGAAGTGATAAATTATTTTTCTAGTTTGGTATGACATAAACTATTTCAAATGAAAATTCAACAAGATGTTCGCATTCTTCTTTTGTGAAATTGGTGGTTCGTCGCCTTTTGTCAGTCTCCATTTTCAAATTTAAATTTTAAGGTTAGAACAGGTTAAAATATTACCTAATAGTAGGTCTTTTGACCACATAGAGTCAATTTAACATAATAGACAAAAAAATCCCTAGATTTCTTGGTTATCTCAAGGATTTCTTAACTATGAGATAAATGGAGGTGGTAGTACGCACGACCCTGTTATCTATGAGATAAATTGTATCTTATAGATAGCTTAACTAATAGATAGCATTGGTTTGGTAGTAACGGGCCTTTAGGCGCACTTTTACCACCTCTTGATAAATTTATCCGATAGATAATTACCATGGTTACAACGGTTTTAAGCGCTCTCATTGGCTAAGGTCCATTACTACCATCTTTTAGATAAATTTATCTTATAGATAAAAAAGCCTTTAGATAGCCAATTTATCTATCGGTTAAATTTATCAAGAGGTGGTAAAAGTGGTTCTTAGACGGTAGATATTAGGTAGCGCTAGTCAGCATAAAACATCACTATGTTACATATTTTTATTGAACTAAAACTAGAACTAACACAAGACCTAGAACTAGGATCATTCGAGTTTAGCCGTCTTGAGAGACGTGCGGCTAAACCTGAATGTTTCTAGTTCTAGGTCTAATGTTAGTTCTCCGCCATAAATATTGTTCGTGACACTTGGGGCGATCGACGTCTTCGAAGTCGATCGAGATTATTTCTTATAATCAGCCATAAGTATTGTTTGTGATACTTGGGTTGGATTTAGGGATTGCAATCTTCTATCCCGGGTAATCCCGGGCTTTATGGGCTACATATGTAAATACAAATAAAAAGTGTTCAAGGTGTTTCTAACGTTACAGTTTATTCTAACCATAATGCAATGCATTATAAAAATATCTACCATCCATAGAGCTATTCTTAAAGAAATCCTTGAGATCCCGGGATTGCAATGCCTAGTTGGATTTATAGCCGGATATTAAAAATAATTTTGGCAGTCTTTGAAGACACTTGGAGATAGTTGAAAATACGTGGAGCATAAGTATTGTTCATGATGCCGTAAGTATCACGAGATTATTTCTTATATCCACCTATCAAACCAACCCAACCCAAGTATCATGAACAATACTTATTCTCCAACTATCTCCAAGTACATGGTGTGGATCCTTGTTGATCTTTTGCTTTTATTGGTATTTTTATTGTAAACTCTGCCTGACGCGTTTCGGCGATCTACGCCATCTTCGAAGGCTATCGTCTTGTTTTGCTAGGTTATGTAGTACATAGTCTTGACTGAAAATTCATTCTGCATTTTGTTCGCTCTCGAGAAGAAGAAAAATAAATAATCCAGCCCATTTGTTATTAAAAACTAAAAATAATCTTTGCAAGAAGCATTTTGACCTTAGCACCTAAGAAGGAAATTAATGTTTTATAAATGTACTACATAACCTAGCAAAACAAGACGATAGCCTCCGAAGATGGCGCAGATCGCCGAAACGCGTCAGGCAGAGTTTACAATAAAAATACCAATAAAAGCAAAAGATATACGTTTAATTATTTTATTTCCAAGTAGTCTTCGAAGTCGGCCGAGATTATATCTTATATCCAGCCGTGAGCCATAAGTATTGTTCGTGATACTTAGGTTGAGTTGGGTTTAATAGCTGGATATAAGAAATAATCTTGGCCATCTTTGAAAACGCTGGCCACCATAAATATTCTTCGTGCCACTTGGGGCGGACATTATTTCTTCTATCGAGCTATCAACCTCACCCAACCTAAGTTTACACAATACTTATGACGGCCGATTTCGAAGACGTCGGCTGCCCGAAGTACCAAGAATTTTACTTATGGCTGATGGTTGGATGTAAGAAATAATCCCGGCCGACTTCGAAGATGTCGACCGCTTCAAGTATCTCCAACTATCTCCAAGTAGTCTTCGAAGCCATAAGTATTGTTTGTGATACTTGGGTTGGGTTGGAGTTATAGCTGGATATAAGAAATAATCTCGGCCGCCTTAAGTATCACGAGATTATTTCTTATATCCAGCTATCAACACAACCCAACCTAATTATCATGAACAATAGTTATGCTCAAAATATCTCCAACTATCTCCAAGTAATCTTCGAAGTCGGCCGAAATTATTTCTTATATTCAGCCATAAGTATTGTTTGTGATACTTGGGTTGGGTTGGGTTGGATTTAGGTTAGCTGGATATAAGAAATTAGATTCGGTCTGCATAGGCTGAATGACCCCAACACAGCAACGCGTGGCCAAAAAAGTAGCCATAATATGTCTTCATGAGCACATCGAAAGGAACGAGCCCTCTAAGTGACCGGATAACAAATATGGCGGTATTAAGTTTTTTAGATAAATTATCAACGTGGGCTTCCCATGTCAGGCCGCAGTCAAGATATACCCCCAGATACCTGACAGGCTCCACGCATACCTCCAAACGTCTGAGAGAGAAATTCAGGTCTTGTGTCGTAGCATCATTCATGCTTAACATATTGCACCGGAACCAATTAAAGATGCAATCGTGCTATTCCATCATACGTTGCTGCAAAACGACAGCATCACTCGAAGAATTCATGACGGTTGTGTCATCGGCAAAGAGAATCACCTCTGAGTTGTATGGAACATTATTCGGTAGATCGTTTATAAATATTAGAAACAAGAGGGATCCCAATACTGAGCCCTGTGGGACACAGAAATATTGTTCGTGCCACTTGGGGCGGACATTATTTCTTCTATCGAGCTATCAACCTCACCCAACCTAACTTTACACAATACTTACCATATTTACCATATTTAATTGGCAAGCACTCCGAATCCAGGCCACCAAAGGAAACATAAGCTTTGTTCGTTGGGACTGCACTACTCTGCACGACATGGCACTCGTATGACGTCATAGTGCAATGAAGTGTAAGTCAGTGCAATGTCATGTCAACTTAGNACAAATTGGAATTTCAACGAATCACTATGAAATTATCTGCACTAATGATACAAATTATAAACTTTCCAATGAAAGAAACCGATTTACAAAATATCTTTTAGTTTTTGAGATATTAGTTTTTAAACATAACTTATTTTTCGAGTTAAGCAATCATTTTTATTCTTTTTCAAAAAATCATAACTAATTGGTATTGCAACGGATCACTATGAAATTATCTGCATTAATTATACAAATTATAAACTTTCCAATGAAAGAAACCGATTTTCAAAATATCTTTTAGTTTTTGAGATATTAGTTTTGAAAAATAAGTTATTTTTCGAGTTCAACAATCATTTTCACTCATTTTCAAAAAATCATGACTAATTGGCATTGCAACGAATCACTATGAAATTATCTGCATTAATTATACAAATTATAAACTTTCAAATGAAAGAAACTGATTTTCAAAATATCTTTTTGTTCTTGAGATATTAATTTGTAAATATAATCTCATTTCTCGGTAAAAAAGTTATTATCAATTATTTTCAAAAAATCAAAACAAATTGGGATTTTAATAAATCATTATGAAATACTTAGTACTCATTATACAAATTATAAGCTTTCCACTGAAAGAAACCGATTTTCAAAATATCTTTTAGTTTNATATTTGAAATGGACGAACAGGAGATTGTCAGCGAAATACTCGTGGAAAATGAAATTATCGCAGAATGTTTTTTAGTAGCGTTTTTTTAGTATTCATTAATTATTATTATTATTTTTTATTTTTTTCAATTATTAGCGAAATATATTTTCTATACCAAACTACTAACCCTTATTAGTTTTTTCAAAAGTACTACTTAACGTATAAAGAAATCACATGCTAAATTGCACGAAAATCGATAAGCAGTACTTGAAAAAAAAAATTTGGGGTGGTGAGGGTAGTTAACCCCATGCACCCCTAAATAAGAAAAAACACATAATTCATATTTTTAAATGTACTATAAGTGTATTTAATGAAGCCAAAATCAACAGGTAGTTTTTAAATTATTCCAAAAAAGTAGGGGTACTTTTCTACTGCCTCTACTGGTATTGAATGTACTGTGTTCTCTAATACAACAAATATTAATTGTTATAAGGTTTTATTTCTTAATATTTATATCAATATTAATTATTACAAAACGCGCTTTCAAGTATTCCGCCATTTTAGTTACACTGCACTTATTGAACTTAATCGAAAGCAGGTGCAACAAAATCTGCACTAACTTGAACCGGCTGCACTAAATTGCACTGCACCTGGCCCAACGACCAGTATGAATGCAATTGCACTAAACTGCACTATCCCCAACGAACACACAACATCTGCACTAAACTACATAGTGCAAGTAAGTGCAAGTAGTGCAGTCCCAACGAACAAAGCTATATTGTGATCTGTTTGACAAGTATGACAAGTTGACAAGTATGGCATCTAGTTTACGAATCAGTATATCGTGGGAAACGCTATCAAATACAAATGTCAAGTCGTAGAATGCGGCTGCCAAGTGATTCTTGGCCTCGAAACCGTCCTGGACAAATCTAACCAGCGCATGAACGGCATTCGTCGTGGATTTATTTTTTCTAAATCCAAATTGACCTGCACTAAACAAACCATTGGACTCTAACTAGATGAGATACAAGTTGCTCATTCAAGACTACCTCAAGAATTTTTCCAAAGATTGGTAGGATAGATATTGGCCTATAATTTGAGGGCTCGTGTATTTGGGGGCCCTTCCTATGTATTGGAATAACCTTGGCCACCTTCAGACAGTCAGGAAAAATTGATGCAGATATGCACTGGTTAATCAATTTGCAAAGTGGATAGATGGCTATATTTGAAGGTGTTTTTATTAGCTTACTGTTCAAGTTATACACATCCCTAGACGTCGAGTTTTTTAATTTAGAAATTATGTTGCGCAGCTCGTTGAATGCTATTGGTTTAAATTCAAAACCATTGGTGATAGAATTGTTTACAGGAGAACAGTGGTATGACAGTGGTAGGTAGCGCAAGTTAGCATCTGAAGCTAGCGTCTGAAGACGCACGGCTAAACCTAAAACTTTCTAGTTCTATGTCTAGTGTTAGTTCTAGTTTTACACTAGCACTATCACTAGAACTAACACAAAACCTAGAATTAGAATCATTCGGGTTTAGCCGTCTTGACAGACGTGCGGCTAAACCCGAATGTTTCTAGTTCTTGATCTAGTGTTAATTCTAGTTTTACACTAGCACTATCACTAGAACTTTTTAACCGTGCGTCTCTTAAGACGGAAATTCAGAGTTATCATAAGGACATCACCTTTTCCAAGCAAAACTTTTCCTTTGCAAAACTACCCAATGCCTGTACTATTATATATGGTTACTGCATTCATATATTGCGAATTATATAAAATTCTCGGTATAATTCCCATCAATACTAATTTAAACAAGTAATTTAATTGAACCCCATTAAATGTCGATGATAAACACAGTTTAAATGCATCACAAACTATAAACACAACTATCTTTTGAATTTAAACCAATCGAAAATTTGTTCAACATTTCGATTTGAACGTGTATCGTTCATCTCTGTACCATTCGTTGTAGAAATATTATTGAATAATACGGCGTTCGCAAATGTACATACGCGTTTGTTGTTGAGAACGTAGCGGATTTTCGCCGTTCCAATAAACACCTGATGTTTCCGTTGTCCAAACGTTCAATAAAAAAAAAAAAAAAATTGGATTATTGAAGAAATAAACGAGAAAAATTGAAACTTTTTTATGTTGAATATTAAATTTATTCAAGTCGTGATGTATCGATGATACTTCGAATCTCGTCAACGTTTTACCACCTACGTGCAAAATCCCCAGAATTAAATGCACCTTCAGAAGATTCAAGTGAGCACTTCCCGTACCCCAAAAACTGGCCTATAGAGTGCTGTCACAAGACACAATAGGAACTATCAGTGGCGACCGAATAAGGACACGATTGTCCCGCGATTCGCCCAGTCACTGCGTCCAACAACGTCCAGCAACCACCGGAGAAGACTTCCCAATCAACACCGGCGACAATACAACCAAGAGTAATACCTCGGTCTTCTTCAAGGATCACGTACAATCTGTCAACCTGTCAAAGCTTGGCAGGTATACGCGAAGACCTTCATAGAAACAATAAGTGAAAAACCAAAACCGACAAATCCTCTTAGTAGTCGACTTTTAAAAATCTTCGTATCCAATTTCATTATGAATGTAAAAGATAAAATTAAGGAAGTCGATTTCCGTTTCAAAATTTTCTAACACTTTGTAAACTGAAACAACTAAAAAAAATGGTTTTTTAAAATATCTTTTAGGTTTTGATATATTAATTTTTAAACATAATCTTATTTTCGATTATTATTATATATTTCGATCTCATTTAATAATTATGAAATTCTCAGCACTTGTTATACAAGTGCTGAGAAAATGCTGGAATTATGAGCTTTCTACTGAAATCAACTGATTTTCAAAATATCTTGTAATTCTTGAGATATTAACTTTTAATGAAAGAAACCGATTTTCAAAACATTTTTTAGTTTTTGAGATATTAGTTTTGAAGAATAAGTTATTTTTCGAGTTAAACAATCATTTACACTCATTTTCAAAAAATCATAACTAATTGGCATTGCAACGAATCACTATAAAATTATGTGCACTAATTATATAAATTATAAGCTTTTCGACGAAAGCACCCGATTTTCAAAATATCTTCTTGTTCTTGAGATATTAATTTGTAAACATAATCTCATTTTTTGGAATAAAAAATTATTTTCAAGTATTTTCAAAAAATCATAACAAATCAGGGTTTTGATAAATTATTATGAAATTCTCAACACTTGTCACACAAATTATAAGCTTTCTACTGAAAGAAACCAATTTTCAAAATATCTTTTAGTTTTTGAGATATTAGTTTTTAAACATAACTTATTTTTCGAGTTAAGCAATCATTTTTATTCATTTTCAAAAAATCATAACAAATTGGAATTTCAACGAATCACTATGAAATTATCTGCACTAATAATACAAATTATAAGCTTTCTTTATAAGCTTTTTTTATAAGCGTTTTTGAGATATTAGTTTTTAAACATAACTTATTTTTCGAGTTAAGCAATCATTTTTATTCATTTTTAAAAAATCATAACAAATTGAAATTTCAACGAATCTCTATGAAATTATTTGGACTAATGATACAAATTATAAGCTTTCCAATGAAAGAAACCTATTTTCAAAGTATCTCTTAGTTTTTGAGATATTAGATTTTAAACATAACTTATTTTTCGAGTTAAGCAATCACTTTTATTCATTTTCCAAAAATCGCAACAAATTGGAATTTCAACGAATCACTATGAAATTATCTGCACTAATGATACAAAATATAAGCTTTCCAATGAAAGAAACCGATTTTGAAAATATCTTTTAGTTTTTGAGATATTAGTTTTTAAACAACTTATTTTTCGAGTTCAGCAATCATTTTTATTCATTTTCAAAAAATCATAACAAATTGGAATTTCAACGAATCACTATGAAATTATCTGCACTAATGATATAAATTATAAACTTTCCAATGAAAGAAACCGATTTTCAAAATATCTTTTAGTTTTTGAGATATTAGTTTTTAAACATAACTTATTTTTCGAGTTAAGCAATCATTTTTATTCATTTTCAAAAAATCATAACAAATTGGAATTTCAACGAATCACTATGAAATTATCTGCACTAATGATACAAATTATAAACTTTCCAATGAAAGAAACCGATTTTCAAAATATCTTTTAGTTTTTGAGATATTAGTTTTTAAACATAACTTATTTTTCGAGTTAAGCAATCATTTTTATTCATTTTCAAAAAATCATAACAAATTGGAATTTCAACGAATCACTATGAAATTATCTGCACTAATGATACAAATTATAAACTTTCCAATGAAAGAAACCGATTTTCAAAATATCTTTTAGTTTTTGAGATATTAGTTTTTAAACATAACTTATTTTTCGAGTTAAGCAATCATTTTTATTCATTTTCAAAAAATCATAACAAATTGGAATTTCAACGAATCACTATGAAATTATCTGCACTAATGATACAAATTATAAACTTTCCAATGAAAGAAACCGATTTTCAAAATATCTTTTAGTTTTTGAGATATTAGTTTTTAAACATAACTTATTTTTCGAGTTAAGCAATCATTTTTATTCATTTTCAAAAAATCATAACAAATTGGAATTTCAACGAATCACTATGAAATTATCTGCACTAATGATACAAATTATAAACTTTCCAATGAAAGAAACCGATTTTCAAAATATCTTTTAGTTTTTGAGATATTAGTTTTTAAACATAACTTATTTTTCGAGTTAAGCAATCATTTTTATTCATTTTCAAAAAATCATAACAAATTGGAATTTCAACGAATCACTATGAAATTATCTGCACTAATGATACAAATTATAAACTTTCCAATGAAAGAAACCGATTTTCAAAATATCTTTTAGTTTTTGAGATATTAGTTTTTAAACATAACTTATTTTTCGAGTTAAGCAATCATTTTTATTCATTTTCAAAAAATCATAACAAATTGGAATTTCAACGAATCACTATGAAATTATCTGCACTAATGATACAAATTATAAACTTTCCAATGAAAGAAACCGATTTTCAAAATATCTTTTAGTTTTTGAGATATTAGTTTTTAAACATAACTTATTTTTCGAGTTAAGCAATCATTTTTATTCATTTTCAAAAAATCATAACAAATTGGAATTTCAACGAATCACTATGAAATTATCTGCACTAATGATACAAATTATAAACTTTCCAATGAAAGAAACCGATTTTCAAAATATCTTTTAGTTTTTGAGATATTAGTTTTTAAACATAACTTATTTTTCGAGTTAAGCAATCATTTTTATTCATTTTCAAAAAATCATAACAAATTGGAATTTCAACGAATCACTATGAAATTATCTGCACTAATGATACAAATTATAAACTTTCCAATGAAAGAAACCGATTTTCAAAATATCTTTTAGTTTTTGAGATATTAGTTTTTAAACATAACTTATTTTTCGAGTTAAGCAATCATTTTTATTCATTTTCAAAAAATCATAACAAATTGGAATTTCAACGAATCACTATGAAATTATCTGCACTAATGATACAAATTATAAACTTTCCAATGAAAGAAACCGATTTTCAAAATATCTTTTAGTTTTTGAGATATTAGTTTTTAAACATAACTTATTTTTCGAGTTAAGCAATCATTTTTATTCATTTTCAAAAAATCATAACAAATTGGAATTTCAACGAATCACTATGAAATTATCTGCACTAATGATACAAATTATAAACTTTCCAATGAAAGAAACCGATTTTCAAAATATCTTTTAGTTTTTGAGATATTAGTTTTTAAACATAACTTATTTTTCGAGTTAAGCAATCATTTTTATTCATTTTCAAAAAATCATAACAAATTGGAATTTCAACGAATCACTATGAAATTATCTGCACTAATGATACAAATTATAAACTTTCCAATGAAAGAAACCGATTTTCAAAATATCTTTTAGTTTTTGAGATATTAGTTTTTAAACATAACTTATTTTTCGAGTTAAGCAATCATTTTTATTCATTTTCAAAAAATCATAACAAATTGGAATTTCAACGAATCACTATGAAATTATCTGCACTAATGATACAAATTATAAACTTTCCAATGAAAGAAACCGATTTTCAAAATATCTTTTAGTTTTTGAGATATTAGTTTTTAAACATAACTTATTTTTCGAGTTAAGCAATAATTTTTATTCATTTTTAAAAAATCATAACAAATTCGAATTTCAACGAATCACTATAAAATTATCTGCACTAATGATACAAATTATAAACTTTCCAATGAAAGAAACCGATTTTCAAAATATCTTTTAGTTTTTGAGATATTAGTTTTTAAACATAACTTATTTTTCGAGTTAAGCAATAATTTTTATTCATTTTTAAAAAATCATAACAAATTCGAATTTCAACGAATCACTATAAAATTATCTGCACTAATGATACAAATTATAAACTTTCCAATGAAAGAAACCGATTTTCAAAATATCTTTTTGTTCTTGAGATATTTATTTGTAAACACAATCTCATTTCTCGTCATAAACTAATACTTCCTCCTATCCAATTTCGTCGTTTCCGCTTCTATATCTTCTAACATTTTATAAACTGACCACAACGAAGATTTCTTTGAGTAAGATCTTAAAATTCAAACAGATGGAATAGTTTCGCGTTAAACGCTTCCGGTTCGTCCCTTTTTTTAAAGCTTAATTTGTCAACGCCCTCCAACGGAATCTCCTCCAAGACTCCCTCAGGTCCCACATATCTGGACGTCGCAGACACACTGGCACCAGAGGGTCTGCTAATCATAGACGTGCCGTCGTTTCGTGTTTTATGGGGTGACGGGTCGTTTGTAACCGAGACGTTGACTTTTTTATGAGTGTGTTTACGTATTTAGGGGTAACAAAAAATCTTACGACAAAAAAGTGCACCTTTTAAAAAATGTTAACATTAGAAATCTATTAATTTTGGAAATGAATATTTTTTGTTACGCCACTGTTCTTCTTTCTTTATCTACATTCCTTCATCACAAATAACCTCAACGACAGACCACCGAGATAGAGTTGGCCTTTCCCCTTGAGATTTCACGTCGAAGAACACAAGTGGCACGGTCAAGCATCAAGTGTCGCCTAATGGTTTTCGAAGATTCCAGTCACTCCAGACTGCTTGGCACCAAAAACCAGACAGGAAGAGAGGACAATCTTACCCTCGTTCGTCATCTGGCCATAAACTATTTAATGATTAACTAACGAGCACCGTCTCCACCCATACCAACACGCCTTTTTTCTCCTTTTATACCAAAAGGCAACAAATACTTCCGATACAAAAAGATCAAATTAACAGATGTCTTTTTCGTGTCATTTACTTTAAATTAATTTATTTTAATTGATATTTTGGTTTATATTTTGGTTTATTTGCAGTCTTGTGGGTTGTATTCTAGGAGGATAGAAATTTAAGGGAGAACCACACGCAACTTGGCAATTAGCTGTTTGTTTGTGTTAACTCCCCCGAGATAAGTTGGAAGGGAACGTCACGTTGAGGAAGACAATGCCTGGAGAAGCCGCTTGGTAACTCTCAAGTTTTCCGTCGGCTTGTTATTGTTTATCGAGGAGCTGAGGCCCCGCGGGGAACTTCTTGAAACTCCGAAACTCCAAAACACGTCGCTCGGTTCGTCGTCTTAGTCATCAATTCACTTTAAAGTTTTATTGCTTATTTCAAATTTATTCAAATAAATTTTCTTAACAAATTATTTTCAGTTTTTCTTAACACTTTCATTAAATCTTTCATCTTATTTATTTAACAATGACGTCTCTACAATAGTAATATATTAAAGCGAAACTTTAAATATTAGTGTAATAATCGCATTTTTTGAGGCGCGTTCTTTGTTAAATCAACTGGACAGCTTACTAATTAGATGTTAGGGGCAGTTAGGGAAAGAAACTGATTATCAAAACCAATCTTTTAGTTTTTGACAAATTAATTTTTAAGATATGTGTACTCATTTTCGGTATAAGCAACTATTTTTACTCATTTTCAAAAAATTACACCAAATTGAAACCTCAAGGAATCGTTTTGAAATTATCATCACTTACTACACAAATTATAAGCTTTCCACTGAAAGAAACAAATTTTCAAAATGTCTTTCAGTTTTTAAGATATTAATTTTTAATCATAAGAAGGCATTTTCTCATTTTTCGGGATAAACACTCATTTTCAAAAAATCATAACAAATCAGGATTTCAATAAATCATAATGAAATTCTCAGCACTTGTTATACAAATTTTAAGCTTTCTACTGGAAGAAACAGATTAGCAAAATATTTTTTAGTTCTTAAGATATTAACTTTTGAACATAATCTCATTTTTCTGAGAAATCAATTATTTTCAAACATTTTCAAAAAAAACCATAACAAATCATGATGTCAATAAATCGTATTGAAATTCTCAGCACTTGTTAAACAAATTCTAAGCTTTCTAATGAAAGAAACCGATTCTCAAAATATCTTTTAGTTTTTAAGATATTAATTTTTGAACATAATAAGGTATTTAGGATAAACAATAGTTTTCAGTCATTTTTAAAAAATCATGAGAAATCGGGATTTTCATAAATGATTATGAAATTCTCAGCACTTGTTATATAAATTATAAGCTTTCCGATGATGAAAAAAGGTTTTTAAAATATCTTATAGTTTTTGAGAAATTCATTTTTATACGTCATAGAACTTACTAATTTTTCTGGTTCGCTATTTACATTCTTTTTTAAAAAATTATACCAAATCAGGATTTCAAGAAATCACTATGAAATTCTTAGTACTTGTTCTAGAAATTATAAGCTTTCCAACGAAAGCAACCGAATTTCAAAATATCTTTTAGTTGTTAAGATATTAATTTTTGAACATAATAAGACATTCGAAATAAACAATTATTTTCAACCATTTTCGAAAAAACCATTACAAACCAGGATTTCAATAAATCGTGTTGTAATTCTCAGCACTAGTTAAACAAATTCTAAGCTTTCCAATGAAAGAAACCGATTCTCAAAATATCTTTTAGTTGTTAAGATATTAATTTTTGAACATAATAAGGTATTTGGGATAAATAATAGTTTTCAATCATTTTCAAAAAATCATAATAAATTGGTATTTTAATAAATTATTATGAAATTCTCAGCACTTGTTATATAAATTTTAAGCTTTCCAATGATGAAAAAAGTTTTTTAAAATATGTTATAGTTTTTGAGAACTTATTAATTTTTCTGGTTCACTATTTACACTCTTTTTCAAAAAATCACTATGAAATTCTTAATACTTGTTCTAGAAATTATAAGCTTTCCAACGAAAGAAACTAAATTTCAAAATATCTTTTAGTTGTTAAGATACTAAGTTTTGAACATAATCAGGTATTCAGGATAAACAATAATTTTCAGTCAATTTCAAAAAATTATAAGAAATCGGGATTTTAATAAATGATTCTGAAATTATCAGCGCTTGTTGTACAAATTATAAGCTTTCCAATGATAAAAAAAGTTTTTCAGATTATCTTTTAGTTTTTGTGAAATTTATTTTTATACGTTATAAAACTTACTTGTTTTTCTGGTTAACTATTTTCACTCTTTTTCAAAAAGTCATAACAACTCAGGATTTCAATAAATCATTATGTAGTTATCAGCATACCTAGTTCAAATTATAAGCTTTCCAATGAAAGAAATTGTTTTTCAAAATATCTTCTAGTTCTTGAGATATCTTTGTCAATTTTTGTATTTCTTTTTGTTTATTCTGGCAAATGTGCTAAGTTTTTGGCTGCGGTATCCAGTTTCTTTACCTTAGAAGACTTAGATAAGGTATTTTAAATTTGTGTCCAATTCAAGAATTTATTTTATTTTACAACTCGAAACAACGAACTTATTAAATGTTTTATATTATTATTTCAAATAATTATTTTCATTAAACAATAGAATACAATCAATTTTGATACAATATTGATTGAATAAACACTCTTCTTGGATAAATTAAATATTTATTTTATTCAAAAACGCTTTTATTGTTTCGATTCGATAATCAATTTACGATACATTAGTATCTATCAAATTAAGCATCAACGATGTATTTATCTTTAAAAATGAAGAAATTCGTCTAATTCTTAACCTTTTTTTTTTTGGATTGAGATTTTGAACGTTTTTCGTTTAGTTTTCTTTTATCGGCGGATGTTAAAAGTATGATCAAAGCCACAAAACCCGTTGGTATATTTTCTTTTTCCGATTGCGGTTTGCTCGACGAGATGGCGTCTTTTTTATCGGGTTGAAGATGAAAAGTCCCGCTAGTGTAGCGACAATTTATAAACTAAACTCCAAACGCATACGCATACAAATTATTATCACCTATCACCGTTGCGGTGGCGCCAATCTTTACAACTTGTTGTCTCTAAAACATTTATTGGTTTTCTTTATTTTCGTTTTTGTAGTTAATTTTGTTTTGATGACAAAAAAAGGAAATTTTAGGGTGGTTACCATAAAGATTGTTAGTTTCGGTTTAGAAGTCATAAACGGTAATTTTTTTAGTTAATAGTTGGGGTAACAGCATAGTGTGACAAATATTTTGTTTATAAAATAATGATGGGACTGAACCGGGCCACACAACGAGAAATCTTCCCTCATCCAAACAACGTGTAAACCTCTCGTCGCCCGTCCAAACATGTGATAAACCGAACTTTTTTATACACTATCGAAACGTTCAGTTAGTGCTTGGGATCGCACGTAGCGATTTTATGGCGTGAAAAGGGCACTTAAACTAATTTATTATTATACCTGAGTACAAAATAAAATGTTAAAAAAAAGGCTTAAACAAATTTGTTTTGAAGTGAGGTGATTTTTAAAACGATTTAAAATTGCATAACCATAAATTACAGTGCACGCGGTCTCTGGTTAATCTCCAGTAATGTCCATTTCGACGGAATCAAACTTAAATTTAGCCGTAACGCGCGTCTAAAGCCCAAGTTAACAATAATATTTACACATATAAAGACGATATCTCGGGATTTTATGATCTATTTATTGGCGGCCCGAACTACCTGCCACGGACAGAATACGTTGCACAATTGCGATTTTCCAGTCAATTTAGCGGTAAGAATACCAACGGTTGCCAAGTATTAATTTCGCACAATGTGCGTGTTTTGAGGGATATTTTCGAGAGGACCACCCAAGCTATCCTTCGCGCAGGACAATGTCAATCATTTTCGCCCCAATAGCCGGCAATGTAAACATTAAGGGTGGAATTCCGTACGTGAAGGTTTCTCTTTGTTCGGGGGTGAATACAAAATGGGAGAATTCACTGTTTTATACCATCAACATTTTCTCACGTTCAAATTTATTTATATATCGGATATATTTTATATAGAGTACGCGTAAAATGTAATTATATCACTTTTAACTTTTCCAATTTTCTGTCTACGCATAAATTCGAGTCCAAATAATTAATGTTGTTGCGCCAATGAAACAACGCACTGAAAATATCACAACCTTATCTTATACCTTTATTAAATCAAATTAACTCAAGAACTGAAGCTTTTTAATCATTTGAAGTATCCAAACTTCTCAGATTGGTTTCTGCTATAGTTTAAAAAATATCAAAAATTTTATAGAAAAGGCATCTTCAGCGATCAAGCTCATTTTTGGCCTCTTGCCTTTGGCAATAAGCATAATATGTGGTATAAAACAGCAACCATCCCACATGAGCTTCAGGAGGCATTATTACAACTACAGAAAGTGACCATGCGATGGATTTTAAGCTGAGGTTCGTGATCGTGCCATGTTGGAAAACTATCTTATATCAAAGAAGGTAGACCATAATACTGTCTCATTCTTTAGATCTTTCGTTTCCCAAAAAATGTTTGTTAAATGCATGATTTTTTGAAAATTTCGTATTATTTTAGATTTATAACTCTGGCAATTTCTTCTTTAATATTTTTTTCTGAAAATTTCAATTTTTAAGCCATAATTTAATCATATCATAATTTTTAACAATTTTGGATTTATAAATTTGGCAATATCTTCTTTAACAATTTTTTCCTAGAAATTTCCATAATAATATCTTATAGACTTTATATCATATCATAAACTAGACTCTTTAAGCTACAATCTAACATACATATCATGTTATGATTCTTTAAAATTCAGTCGATATGATTTTTTGAAAGTTTCGCATTATTTTGGATTTATAAATTTGACCATATCTTCTTTAACAACTTTTTCCTAGAAATTTCAATAATATTATCTTATAAATTTTATATCATATCATAAACTAAACTCTTTGAGGTACTATTTAAGATACCTATCATATCGTGATTATTAAAAATACAGAAGATATGGTTTTTTGAATATTTCGTATTATTTTGGGTTTTATAAATTTGGCTATTTTTTCAACAATATTTTCCTGGAAATTTCATTTATATTATCATATAGTTTTTATATCATCTCATAAACTAGACTCTTTAAGCAAGAATTTAAGATTTATGTCATATCATGATTCTTAAAAATACAGTCGGTATGATTTCTTGAAAATTCGTATTATTTTGAGTTTTATAAATTTGACTTTTTCTTCAACAATATTTTTCTGGAAATTTCGATTATATTATCATATAAATTTTATATGATATCATAAACTAGAATCTTTAAGCTACAATTTAGCATACATATCATATCATAATTCTTAAAAATACAGTCGATATGATTTTTTGAAAATATTGTATTATTTTGGATTTATAAATTTGGCAATATCTTCTTTAACAATTTTTTCCTAGCAATTTCAATAATATTATCTTATAGATTTTATATCATATCATAAACTAGGCTCTTTAAGCTACAATTTAATATACATATTATATCATGATTTTTAAAAATACAAAAGATATGGTTTTTTGAATATTTCGTATTATTTTTGATTTATAAATTTGTCAATTTTTTCTTTAACAATTTGTTGCTGGAATTTGCAATTATATGATCATATAATTTTTATATCATCTCATAAACTGGAATCCTTTAGCTACAATTTAACATACATATCATATAATGATTCTTAAAAATACAGAAGATATGATTTTTTGAAAATTTGACAATTGTTCTTTAATAACTTTTTCCTGGAAATTACGTTAATATTATCATATAGTTTTAATATCATATCATAAACTAGACACTTTAAGCTACAATTGAAGATACATATCATATCATCATTCTTAAAAATACAGAAGATATGGTTGTTGAATATTTCGTACTATTTTCGATTTATAAATTTGGCAATTTTTTCTTTAACAATTTGTTACTGGAAATTTCAATTATATAATCATATACTTTTTGTATCATATCATAAACTGGAATCTCTAAGCTACAATTTAACATACATATCATATCATGGTTCTTAAAAATACAGTTGATATGATTTCTTGAAATTTCGT
Source organism: Onthophagus taurus (assembly GCF_000648695.1). NCBI lineage: Eukaryota > Metazoa > Arthropoda > Insecta > Coleoptera > Scarabaeidae > Onthophagus > Onthophagus taurus. The sequence continues at coordinate 189,962 of NW_019280750.1, read as the reverse complement.
ATTAGTTTGGGTTTTATAAATTTGGCTAATTCATCAACAATATTTTTCTGGAAATTTCAATTATATTATCATATAGTTTTTATATCATGTCATACACTAGAAACTCTAAGCTACAATTTAACATACATATCATATCATGATTCTTAAAAATACAGTCGATATGATTTCTTGAAAATTCGTTTTATTTTGGGATTTATAAATTTGGCTTTTTCCTTAACAATACTTTCCTGGAAATTTCAATAATATTATCATATAGTTTTTATATCATGTCATAAACTAGACTCTTTAAGCTACAATTTAAGATACGTATCATATCATGATTCTTAAAAATACAGAAGATATGATTTCTTCAAATTTGTATTATTTTGGNTTTGAGATATTAGTTTTTAAACATAACTTATTTTTCGAGTTAAGCAATCATTTTTATTCATTTTTAAAAAATCATAACAAATTGGAATTTCAACGAATCACTATGAAATTATCTGCACTAATGATACAAATTATAAACTTTAAAATGAAAGAAACCAATTTTCAAAATATCTTTTGGTTTTTGAGATATTAGTTTTGAAACATAACTTATTGTTCGAGTTAAGCAATCATATTCACTTATTTTCAAAAAATCATAACAAATTGAAATTTCAACGAATCACCATGAAATTATCTGCACTAATGATACAAATTATAAACTTTCCAATGAAAGAAACCGATTTTCAAAATATCTTTTGGTTTTTGAGATATTAGTTTTTAAACATAACTTATTGTTCGAGTTAAGCAATCATTTTCATTCTTTTTCAAAAAATCATAACTAATTGGTATTGCAACGGATCACTATGAAATTATCTGCATTAATTATACAAATTATAAGCTTTCCAATGAAAGAAACCGATTTTCAAAATATCTTTTAGTTTTTAAGATATTAGTTTTTAAAAATAATTTATTTTTCGAGTTAAACAATCATTTTCACTTATTTTCAAAAAATCATAACTAATTGGCATTTCAACGAATCACTATGAAATTATCTGCATTAATTATACAAATTATAAACTTTCCAATGAAAGAAACTGATTTTCAAAATATCTTTTTGTTCTTGAGATATTAATTCGTAAATATAATCTCATTTCTCGGTAAAAAAGTTATTTTCAATTATTTTCAAAAAATCAAAACAAATCGGGATTTTAATAAATCATTATGAAATACTTAGTACTCATTATACAAATTATAAGCTTTCCACTGAAAGAAACCGATTTTCAAATTATCTTTTAGTTTTTGAGATATTAGTTTTTAAATATAACTTATTTTTCGAGTTAAACAATCATTTTCACTCATTTTCAAAAAATCATAACAAATTGGAATTTCAACGAATCACTATGAAATTATCTGCACTAATGATACAAATTATAAACTTTCCAATGAAAGAAACCAATTTTCAAAATATCTTTTAGTTTTTGAGATATTAGTTTTTAAACATAACTTATTTTTCGAGTTAAACAATCATTTTTATTCATTTTCAAAAAATCATAACAAATTGGAATTTCAACGAATCACTATGAAATTATCTGCACTAATGATACAAATTATAAACTTTCCAATGAAAGAAACCGATTTTCAAAATATCTTTTAGTTTTTGAGATATTAGTTTTTAAACATAACTTATTTTTCGAGTTAAACAATCATTTTTATTCATTTTCAAAAAATCATAACAAATTGGAATTTCAACGAATCACTATGAAATTATCTGCACTAATGATACAAATTATAAACTTTCCAATGAAAGAAACCGATTTTCAAAATATCTTTTAGTTTTTGAGATATTAGTTTTTAAACATAACTTATTTTTCGAGTTAAACAATCATTTTTATTCATTTTCAAAAAATCATAACAAATTGGAATTTCAACGAATCACTATGAAATTATCTGCACTAATGATACAAATTATAAACTTTCCAATGAAAGAAACCGATTTTCAAAATATCTTTTAGTTTTTGAGATATTAGTTTTTAAACATAACTTATTTTTCGAGTTAAACAATCATTTTTATTCATTTTCAAAAAATCATAACAAATTGGAATTTCAACGAATCACTATGAAATTATCTGCACTAATGATACAAATTATAAACTTTCCAATGAAAGAAACCGATTTTCAAAATATCTTTTAGTTTTTGAGATATTAGTTTTTAAACATAACTTATTTTTCGAGTTAAACAATCATTTTTATTCATTTTCAAAAAATCATAACAAATTGGAATTTCAACGAATCACTATGAAATTATCTGCACTAATGATACAAATTATAAACTTTCCAATGAAAGAAACCGATTTTCAAAATATCTTTTAGTTTTTGAGATATTAGTTTTTAAACATAACTTATTTTTCGAGTTAAACAATCATTTTTATTCATTTTCAAAAAATCATAACAAATTGGAATTTCAACGAATCACTATGAAATTATCTGCACTAATGATACAAATTATAAACTTTCCAATGAAAGAAACCGATTTTCAAAATATCTTTTAGTTTTTGAGATATTAGTTTTTAAACATAACTTATTTTTCGAGTTAAACAATCATTTTTATTCATTTTCAAAAAATCATAACAAATTGGAATTTCAACGAATCACTATGAAATTATCTGCACTAATGATACAAATTATAAACTTTCCAATGAAAGAAACCGATTTTCAAAATATCTTTTAGTTTTTGAGATATTAGTTTTTAAACATAACTTATTTTTCGAGTTAAACAATCATTTTTATTCATTTTCAAAAAATCATAACAAATTGGAATTTCAACGAATCACTATGAAATTATCTGCACTAATGATACAAATTATAAACTTTCCAATGAAAGAAACCGATTTTCAAAATATCTTTTAGTTTTTGAGATATTAGTTTTTAAACATAACTTATTTTTCGAGTTAAACAATCATTTTTATTCATTTTCAAAAAATCATAACAAATTGGAATTTCAACGAATCACTATGAAATTATCTGCACTAATGATACAAATTATAAACTTTCCAATGAAAGAAACCGATTTTCAAAATATCTTTTAGTTTTTGAGATATTAGTTTTTAAACATAACTTATTTTTCGAGTTAAACAATCATTTTTATTCATTTTCAAAAAATCATAACAAATTGGAATTTCAACGAATCACTATGAAATTATCTGCACTAATGATACAAATTATAAACTTTCCAATGAAAGAAACCGATTTTCAAAATATCTTTTAGTTTTTGAGATATTAGTTTTTAAACATAACTTATTTTTCGAGTTAAACAATCATTTTTATTCATTTTCAAAAAATCATAACAAATTGGAATTTCAACGAATCACTATGAAATTATCTGCACTAATGATACAAATTATAAACTTTCCAATGAAAGAAACCGATTTTCAAAATATCTTTTAGTTTTTGAGATATTAGTTTTTAAACATAACTTATTTTTCGAGTTAAACAATCATTTTTATTCATTTTCAAAAAATCATAACAAATTGGAATTTCAACGAATCACTATGAAATTATCTGCACTAATGATACAAATTATAAACTTTCCAATGAAAGAAACCGATTTTCAAAATATCTTTTAGTTTTTGAGATATTAGTTTTTAAACATAACTTATTTTTCGAGTTAAACAATCATTTTTATTCATTTTCAAAAAATCATAACAAATTGGAATTTCAACGAATCACTATGAAATTATCTGCACTAATGATACAAATTATAAACTTTCCAATGAAAGAAACCGATTTTCAAAATATCTTTTAGTTTTTGAGATATTAGTTTTTAAACATAACTTATTTTTCGAGTTAAACAATCATTTTTATTCATTTTCAAAAAATCATAACAAATTGGAATTTCAACGAATCACTATGAAATTATCTGCACTAATGATACAAATTATAAACTTTCCAATGAAAGAAACCGATTTTCAAAATATCTTTTAGTTTTTGAGATATTAGTTTTTAAACATAACTTATTTTTCGAGTTAAACAATCATTTTTATTCATTTTCAAAAAATCATAACAAATTGGAATTTCAACGAATCACTATGAAATTATCTGCACTAATGATACAAATTATAAACTTTCCAATGAAAGAAACCGATTTTCAAAATATCTTTTAGTTTTTGAGATATTAGTTTTTAAATATAACTTATTTTTCGAGTTAAACAATCATTTTCACTCATTTTCAAAAAATCATAACAAATTGGAATTTCAACGAATCACTATGAAATTATGTGCACTAATTATACAAATTATAAGCTTTCCAATGAAAGAAACTGATTTTCAAAATATCTTTTTGTTCTTGAGATATTAATTTGTAAACATAATCTCATTTCTTGGTATAAAAATGATTTTCAATTATTTTCAAAAAATCATAACTAATTGGCATTGCAACGAATCACTATGAAATTATCTACACTAATTATACAAATTATAAGCTTTTCGATGAAAGAACCCGATTTTCAAAATATCTTCTTGTTCTTGAGATATTAATTTGTAAACATAATCTCATTTGTTGGTATAAAAAAATATTTTCAATTATTTTCAAAAAATCATAACAAATCGGGGTTTTGATAAATTATTATGAAATTATCAACACTTGTTATACAATTATAAGCTTTCTACTGAAAGAAACCAATTTTCAAAATATCTTTTAGTTTTTGAGATATTAGTTTTTAAAGATAACTTATATTTCGAGTTAAACAACCATTTTCACTCATTTTCAAAAAATCATAACAAATTGGAATTCCAACGAATCATTATGAAATTATCTGCACTAATGATACAAATTATAAGCTTTCCAATGAAAGAACCTTGTTTTCAAAATATCTTTTAGTTTTTGAAATATTAGTTTTTAAACAAAACTTATTTTTCGTGTTCAGCAATCATTTTTATTCATTTTCAAAAAATCATAGCAAATTGTAATTTGAACAAATCACTATAAAATTATCTGCACTAATGATACAAATTATAAACTTTCCAATGAAAGAAACCGATTTACAAAATATCTTTTAGTTTTTGAGATATTAGTTCTTAAACATAACTTATTTTTCGAGTTAAGCAATAATTTTTATTCATTTTCGAAAAATCATAACATATTGTAATTTCAACGAATCACTATAAAATTATCTGCACTAATGATACAAATTATAAACTTTCCAATGAAAGAAACCGTTTTTCAAAATATCTTAGTTTTTGAAATATTAGTTTTTAAACATAACTTATTTTTCGAGTTAAGCAATCATTTTCATTCTTTTTCAAAAAATCATAACTAATTGGTATTGCAACGAATCACTATGAAATTATCTGCACTAAAAATACAAATTATAAGCTTTCCAATGAAAGAAACCGATTTTCAAAATATCTTTTAATTTTTGAGCTATTAGTTTTTAAACATAACTTATTTTTCGAGTTAAACAATAATTTTTATTCATTTTCAAAAAATCATAACAAATTGAAATTTCAACGAATCACTATGAAATTATCTGCACTAATGACACAAATTATAAACTTTAAAATGAAAGAAACCGATTTTCAAAATATCTTTTAGTTTTTGAGATATTNTGTAACAACATTTTCCTGGAAATTTCAATAATATTATCATATAGTTTTTATATCATGTCATAAACTAGACTCTTTAAGCTACAATTTAAGATACGTATCATATCATGATTCTTAAAAATACAGAAGATATGATTTCTTCAAATTTGTATTATTTTGGATTTTATAAATTTGGCTATTTCTTTAACAATATTTTCCTGGAAATTTCAATTATATTATCATATAGTTTTTATATCATATCATAAACTAGAATCTTTAAGCTACAATTTAACATATATATTATACCATGATTTTTAAAAATACCGAAGATATGGTGTTTTGAGTATTTCGTATTATTTTCGATTTATAAATTTAGCAATTTTTTCTTTAACAATTTATTACTGGAAATTTCAATTATATTATCATATAATTTTTATATCATATCATAAATTGGAATCTTTAAGCTGCAATTTAACATACATATCATATCATGATTCTTAAAAATACAGAAGATATGATTTTTTGAAAATTTCGTTTTACTTTAGATTTGTAAATTTGATAATTGTTCTTTAATAACTTTTTCTTGGAAATTTCTTTAATATTATCATATAGTTTTTATATCATATCATAAACTAGACACTTTAAGCTACAATTTAAGATACATATCATATCATGATTCTTAAATATACAAAAGATATGGTTTTTTGAATATTTCCTATTATTTTCGATTTATAAATTTGGCAATTTTTTCTTTAACAATTTTTAACTGGAAATTTCAATTATATTGTCATATTATTTTTATACTACATCATAAATAAGGCTCTTTAAGCTACAATTTAACATACATATCATATCGTTATTTTTAAAAATACAGAAGATAATATGATTGTTTGAAAATTTTGTAATACTTTGGTTTTGTAAATTTGACAATTGTTCTTAATAACTTTTTCCTGGAAATTACGTTAATATTATCGTATAGTTTTTATATCATATCATAAACTACAATCTTTAAGCTACAATTGAACATATATATCATCATGATTCCTAAAAATTCAGCCGATATGATTTCTTGAAAATTCCTATTATTTTAGGTTTTATGAATTTGGCTTTTTCTTTAAAAATATTTTCCTGAAAATTTCAATTATATTATCATATCGTTTTTATATTATATCATAAACTACAATCTTTAAGCTACAATTTAACATATATATCATATCATGATTCTTAAAAATACAGGCGACATGATTTTTTCAAAATTCTTATTATTTTGGGTTTTATAAATTTAGCTATTTCTTTAACAATATTTTCCTGGAAATTTCAAATATATTATCATATAAATTTTATATCATATCATAAACTAGAATCTTTAAGCCACAATTTAACATACATATCATATCATGATTCTTAAAAATACAGAAGATATGGTTTTTTGAAAATTTCGTATTATTTACGATTTTTAAATTTGGCTATTTCTTCAACAATACTTTCCTTTAAATTTCAATTATATTATCATATAGTTTTTATATCATGTCATAAACTAGACTCTTTAAGCTACAATTTAGCATACATATCATATCATTATTTTTAAAAATACAGAAGATAATATGATTGTTTGAAAATTTCGTTATACTTTAGATTTGTAAATTTGACAATTGTTCTTAATAACTTTTTCCTGGAAATCACGTTAATATTATCGTATAGTTTTTATATCATATCATAAACTACAATCTTTAAGCTACAATTGAACATATATATCATCATGATTCCTAAAAATTCAGCCGATATGATTTCTTGAAAATTCCTATTATTTTGGGTTTTATGAATTTGGCTTTTTCTTTAAAAATATTTTCCTGAAAATTTCAATTATATTATCATATCGATTTTATATTATATCATAAACTACAATCTTTAAGCTACAATTTAACATACATATCATATCATGATTCTTAAAAATACAGGCGACATGATTTTTTCAAAATTTTTATTATTTTGGGTTTTATAAATTTAGCTATTTCTTTAACAATATTTTCCTGGAAATTTCAAATATATTATCATATAAATTTTATATCATATCATAAACTAGAATCTTTAAGCCACAATTTAACATACATATCATATCATGATTCTTAAAAATACAAAAGATATGGTTTTTTGAAAATTTCGTATTATTTACGATTTTTAAATTTGGCTATTTCTTCAACAATATTTTCCTTTAAATTTCGATTATATTATCATATAGTTTTTATATCATGTCATAAACTAGATTCTTTAAGCTACAATTTAGCATACAAATCATATCATTATTCTTAAAAATACAGAAGATATGATTGTTTGAAAATTACGTAATACTTTGGATTTGTAAATTTGACATTTTTTCTTTAATAACTTTTTCCTGGAAATGTCATTAACATTATCGTACAGTTAGATGTAATAGTACCAAAAAGAAGAAGGTGTTAGATTTAACGCGTAATGTATATAACGTTTTCACTTTCGCCCGTCACCAATCTCGCACTGCTTCTATTTATAATACCCGAGTAACCTTGCGGTAATGCACGTAAAAGAAATGTCTAAAATGATGGATGCCGCTAATGAGATGTCCCGCTGCCATGTCGCTATTATGACTCCTTTCTGTTACCACCACAACCAACACACACCTAATCAATGAACTATTTTTGACCTAAGCAAATTTCAGAGTTTTAGATTTTTCTAAATAAAGATTTTTACGTATTAAATTGAATTCGAGGGAGAGTTTCGATTCTGGAATATTGAATCCGGTGTCTTTTTGGGTGATGGTGGCGGTCGTTGGTCGGTGGAGATAATACCCCCCACATCTCCATGACAATACAACTTGTTCATCCGCGAATTTCCGGAACACTTTGATATGGAAATGTTGGCGCTTTGAGCGGCCGCTATCTCAACGCTCGAGGACATAATGATTATACCAATGCCCGTGGAATTACGACGTCGAAATTAATCGGGTATAGACACAAAGAGAGAGACACCCAACAATAACATATTCATTCCTTCATAAAGTACCCGTATAAAAATAATAAATATATAGCAATTTTAAAGATCTTAAAGTTAAGTGCCACCATATTGTTCCATGGTTCGAAGCCAACTGGTGTAAACATCGGGAAGGATCGTTTCCGCTGTCTCATAAACCTTATGGTTTGTTATATTCTCCAGGGACGCGCATGGAAAACCGCGTTGCGGCTTCGGCGACGCGGAATAAGAAAATAATCAAGCCGGAGGTTGGAAAGTATTTATTTGCGTACATCCCAATATTGTGAACATTGGGGTATTGTACCGGTCATAGTAAATAAATACTTCGGCCGATGCACAGGCCCCGTGATCGATGCTGGGAGGATGCTGGGCCGACGTTGAAAAAATAATCCCACTCAAATATTGATACGTTAGCTTTAAAACAGCGCCAAAATCCGGACCAAGTTCAACCAACTGTTCTCAAGAACACAACATTTATTTATTTATTTATTAAGGTGTTTCTTTCATTCACAACAAATGTTTCCAATTCGAAACCAACTTCCAACAAAAATAGTTAATTATTTATTTTTTACGAGCTAATTTAGAAACAATTAATGTCCGCAGGGTAAAAAGGGTCCATACCCTATATCCAGTTAGGAGATGGGCCAACGCCTCGCTAGGGGCGTCCAATACTCTGGCCGCTATTTTCACTCCAAACAAAGAAACCCATTAATTAAGAGCTCCATCTCGAGGTTTACT
>NW_019280750.1:158361-178193 GCF_000648695.1 Onthophagus taurus | reverse complement strand
ATATGATTTCTTCAAATTTGTATTATTTTGGGTTTTATAAATTTGGCTATTTCTTTAACAATATTTTCCTGGAAAATTCAATTATCTTATCATATAGTATTTATGTCATGTCATAAACTAGACTCTTTAAGCTACAATTTAAGATTCATGTCATATCATGATTCTTAAAAATGCAGGAGATATGATTTCTTGAAAATTCGTATTATTTTGAGTTTTATAAATTTGGCTATTTCTTTAACAATATTTTCCTGGAAATTTCAATTATGTTATCATATAGTTTTTATATCATGTCATAAACTAGACTCTTTCAGCTACAATTTAACATACTTATCATATCATTATCATTAAAAATACAGAAGATATGATTTTTTGAAAATTTCGTTTTACTTTGGATTTGTAAATTTGACGATTGTTCTTTAATAACTTTTTCTTGGAAATTTCGTTAATATTATCATATAGTTTTTCTATCATATAGTAAACTAGACACTTTAAGCTACAATTGAAGATACATATCATATCATGATTCTTAACAATACAGAAGATATGATTTTTTGAAAATATTGTATTATTTTGGATTTATAAATTTGGCAATTTTGTCTTTTACAATTTGTTACTGGAAATTTCAATTATATAATCATATAATTTTTATATCATATCATAAACTGGAATCTCTAAGCTACAATTTAACATACATATCATATCATGATTCTTAAAAATACAGTCGATATGATTTCTTGAAATTTCGTATTAGTTTGGGTTTTATAAATTTGGCTAATTCTTCAACAATATTTTCCGGGGAATCTCAATTATATTATCATATAGTTTTAATATCATATCATATACTAGACACTTTAAGCTACAATTTAAGATACATATCATGATTCTTAAAAATACAGTCGATATGATTTCTTGAAAATTCGTATTATTTTGGGATTTATAAATTTGGCTTTTTCCTTAATAATACTTTCCTGGAAATTTCAATAATATTATCATATAGTTTTTATATCATGTCATAAACTAGACTCTTTAAGCTACAATTTAAGATACGTATCATATCATGATTCTTAAAAATACAGAAGATATGATTTCTTCAAATTTGTATTATTTTGGGTTTTATAAATTTGGCTATTTCTTTAACAATATTTTCCTGGAAATTTCAATTATATTATCATATAGTTTTTATACCATATCATAAACTAGAATCTTTAAGCTACAATTTAACATATATATTATACCATGATTTTTAAAAATACAGAAGATATGGTGTTTTGAATATTTCGTATTATTTTCCATTTATAAATTTGGCAATTTTTTCTTTAACAATTTGTTACTGGAAATTTCAATTATATTATATGACATAATTTTTATATCATATCATAAATTGGAATCTTTAAGCTACAATTTAACATACATATCATATCATGATTCTTAAAAATACAGAAGATATGATTTTTTGAAAATTTCGTTTTACTTTGGATTTGTAAATTTGACGATTGTTCTTTAATAACTTTTTCTTGGAAATTTCGTTAATATTATCATATAGTTTTTCTATCATATAGTAAACTAGACACTTTAAGCTACAATTGAAGATACATATCATATCATGATTCTTAACAATACAGAAGATATGATTTTTTGAAAATATTGTATTATTTTGGATTTATAAATTTGGCAATTTTGTCTTTTACAATTTGTTACTGGAAATTTCAATTATATAATCATATAATTTTTACATCATATCATAAACTGGAATCTCTAAGCTACAATTTAACATATATATCATATCATGATTCTTAAAAATGCAGTCGATATGATTTCTTGAAATTTGGTATTAGTTTGGGTTTTATAAATTTGGCTAATACTTCAACAATATTTTCCTGGAAATTTCAATTATATTATCATATAGTTTTTATATCATGTCATAAACAAGACTTCTGAAGCTACAATTTAACATACATATCATATCATCATTCTTAAAAATATAGAAGATATAATTTTTTGAAAATTTCGTTTTACATTGGATTTGTACATTTGACAATTGTTCTTTAATAAAACTTTGTCCTGGAAATTTCGTTAATATTATCATACAGTTTTTATATCATATCATAAACTAGAGATTTTAAGCTACAACTTAAGATACATATCATATCATGATTCTTAAAAATACAGAAGATATGGTTTTTTGAATATTCGTATTATTTTGGGTGTTATAAATTTGACTATTTCTTCAACAATATTTTCCTGGAAATTTCAATAATATTATCATATAGTTTTTATATCATATCATAAACTAGACTCTTTAAGCTAGAATTTAAGATTCATGCCATATCATGATTCTTAAAAATACAGTCGGTATGATTTCTTGAAGATTCGTATTATTTTGGGTTTTATAAATTTGACTTTTTCTTCAACAATATTTTCCTGGAAATTTCAATTACATTATCTTATAGTTTTTATATCATATCATAAACTAGAATCTTTAAGCTACAATTTAACATACATATATCATAATTCTTAATAATACTGTCGATATGATTTTTTGAAAATATTGCATTATTTTGGATTTATAAATTTGACTATTTCTTCAACAATATTTTCCTGGAAATTTCAATAATATTATTATATACATGTTATACCATGTCATAAACTAGACTCTTTAAACTACAATTTAAGATACATATTATATCATGATTCTTAAAAATACAGAAGATATAGTTTTTTGAATATTTCGTATTATTTTGGATATTATAAATTTGACTATTTCTTTAACAATATTTTCCTGGAAATTTCAATTATATTATTATATAGTTTTTATATCATATCATAAACTAGACTCTTTAAGCTACAATTTAACATACATATTATATCATGATTTTTAAAAATACAGAAGATATGGTTTCATGAATATTTGCATTATTTTGGGTGCTATAAATTTGACTATTTCTTCAACAATATTTTTCTGGAAATTTCAATAATATTATCATATAGTTTTTATATCATCTCATAAACTAGACTCTTTAAGCTAGAATTTAAGAATCATGTCATATCATGATTTTTAAAAATATAGACGATATGATTTCTTGAAAATTTGTATTATTTTGGGTATTATAAATTTGGCTATTTCTTTAATAATATTTTCCTGGAAATTTCAATTATATTATCATATAGTTTTTATATCACATCGTAAACTAAAAGCTTTAAGCTACAATTTTACATACATATCATATCATGATTCTTAAAAATACAGGCGATATGATTTCTTATAAATTTGTATTATTTTGGGTTTTATAAATTTGACTATTTCGTCAACAATATTTCCCTGGAAATTTCAATTATACTATCATATAATTTGTATATCAAATCATAAACTAGATTCTTTAGGCTACAATTTAATATACATATCATATTATGATTATTAAAAATACAGTCAATATGATTTCTTGAAAATTAGTATTATTTTAGGTATTATAAATTTGGCTATTTCTTTAACAATATTTTCCTGGAAATTTCAATAATATTATCTTATAGTTTTTATATCATATTATAAACTAGACTCTTCAAGCTACAAGTTAACATACATATTATATTATGATTCTTAAAAATATGGGCGATATGATTTCTTCAAAATTCGTGTTATTTTGGGTTTTATAAATGTGGCGACTTCCTTAGCAATAATTTCCTGGAAATTTCAATTATATTATCATATCGTTTTTATATCATATCATAAACTACAATCTTTAAGCTATAATTTAACATACATATCATATCATGATTCTTAAAAATACAGTCGACATGATTTTTTCAAAATTCGTATTATTTTGGGTTTTATAAATTTGGCTATTCTTTAACAATATTTTCCTGGAAATTTCAATTATATTATCATATAAATTTTATATCATATCATAAACTAGAATCTTTAAGCCACAATTTAACATACATATCATATCATGATTCTTAAAAATACAAAAGATATGGTTTTTTGAAAATTTCGTATTATTTACGATTTTTAAATTTGGCTATTTCTTCAACAATATTTTCCTTTAAATTTCGATTATATTATCATATAGTTTTTATATCATGTCATAAACTAGATTCTTTAAGCTACAATTTAGCATACAAATTATATCATTATTCTTAAAAATACAGAAGATATGATTGTTTGAAAATTACGTAATACTTTGGATTTGTAAATTTGACATTTTTTCTTTAATAACTTTTTCCTGGAAATGTCATTAACATTATCGTACAGTTAGATGTAATAGTACCAAAAAGAAGAAGGTGTTAGATTTAACGCGTAGTGTATATAACGTTTTCACTTTCGCCCGTCACCAATCTCGCACTGCTTCTATTTATAATACCCGAGTAACCTTGCGGTAATGCACGTAAAAGAAATGTCTAAAATGATGGATGCCGCTAATGAGATGTCCCGCTGCCATGTCGCTATTATGACTCCTTTCTGTTACCACCACAACCAACACACACCTAATCAATGAACTATTTTTGACCTAAGCAAATTTCAGAGTTTTAGATTTTTCTAAATAAAGATTTTTACGTATTAAATTGAATTCGAGGGAGAGTTTCGATTCTGGAATATTGAATCCGGTGTCTTTTTGGGTGATGGTGGCGGTCGTTGGTCGGTGGAGATAATACCCCCCACATCTCCATGACAATACAACTTGTTCATCCGCGAATTTCCGGAACACTTTGATATGGAAATGTTGGCGCTTTGAGCGGCCGCTATCTCAACGCTCGAGGACATAATGATTATACCAATGCCCGTGGAATTACGACGTCGAAATTAATCGGGTATAGACACAAAGAGAGAGACACCCAACAATAACATATTCATTCCTTCATAAAGTACCCGTATAAAAATAATAAATATATAGCAATTTTAAAGATCTTAAAGTTAAGTGCCACCATATTGTTCCATGGTTCGAAGCCAACTGTTGTAAACATCGGGAAGGATCGTTTCCGCTGTCTCATAAACCTTATGGTTTGTTATATTCTCCAGGGACGCGCATGGAAAACCGCGTTGCGGCTTCGGCGACGCGGAATAAGAAAATAATCAAGCCGGAGGTTGGAAAGTATTTATTTGCGTACATCCCAATATTGTGAACATTGGGGTATTGTACCGGTCATAGTAAATAAATACTTCGGCCGATGCACAGGCCCCGTGATCGATGCTGGGAGGATGCTGGGCCGACGTTGAAAAAATAATCCCACTCAAATATTGATACGTTAGCTTTAAAACAGCGCCAAAATCCGGACCAAGTTCAACCAACTGTTCTCAAGAACACAACATTTATTTATTTATTTATTAAGGTGTTTCTTTCATTCACAACAAATGTTTCCAATTCGAAACCAACTTCCAACAAAAATAGTTAATTATTTATTTTTTACGAGCTAATTTAGAAACAATTAATGTCCGCAGGGTAAAAAGGGTCCATACCCTATATCCAGTTAGGAGATGGGCCAACGCCTCGCTAGGGGCGTCCAATACTCTGGCCGCTATTTTCACTCCAAACAAAGAAACCCATTAATTAAGAGCTCCATCTCGAGGTTTACTCGCTGTCATAACAAACGGAGTCCGATTCCGCGCGATTCACTCCGTCCGCCAAACGGGGCCCGTCGCAACGGCTCAAATCGAAAACCCTCCTCGAAATCAACATAAAAATAGAACCGAGTCAATCTCATTAATTGCATTCATAAATTTACTAAATAAATTCGACATTTTTTTTACTTTTATAGTTTAAATATTTTTGTTACGAGATAATTTACTGTATCGAATTGATAAAAGGGGATTTTTTATTGATGAATGTAAAAAAATCGTTACACAATAATATAATAGACCTTGGTTGGAGGGTATAAAGAATCGTTGCGGTGTGTGCATCGTTGAATTCTCATTTCACAGGCGTCAAGATCACAATGACTGTGGCCGTAGGGATGATTTAAACCCTCTGTTCGCAGGCCAAAAGGGCCATTGCAAACCGCGCTAATCCTCAGGTTTTTAAAGCGGACCACCGCCGGCGTATCGTACGAACCATGCAACTTATTTATTGTGTTACACACGCAACTTATCTATTCGCGCAAAAATATAATTATTAAATAATTTTAGTTTTTAAAAATAATTCAAATTAACATTGTTTATCATAGGGATAATAAGGAATACAACAGATGGCGTGGTGAGAGATAAAGATTGCTCCGTTGAGGTTTAAATCGTCCGAACAACCCCCATAAAAGGCGTAGGGGTGGGATGTTGTTTCACGTGGCACCCTTAGGTTGTTCACTTTATTATTTCACGCTTTTCTGCTTTTCGTTTCGTTATTGTCGAGAAAACAGACAATGCAACCTGTGCTATTATGAGCTCGTTATCGGGGGTACAATACAATTTCTAAAGCTTTTTGTAACTGATTTTACAGAACTACCGAACGTTCTTAACATTGATAGAAAAAAAGCTGTAAAAACAACTTATAACATCAATTGGATCAATTTATTAATTGTAAGAGAAAAATTACATTTATGGAATTGATTAATTTTGAGTTAAAAAGATGGTTGAGGTTATAACTCGAAAATTAGGGGTTTATGAATAAATATTTAAATCAAAAATGGTTTTAAATATCCCAAAGAATCAACCATTATAGTCCATCATTTAATATTAGTAATGAAAATCAGACTATGACGTTTTTGATTATTTTCTGTTATAACTGTTATAAGTTATAACTCAACAACTAAAGATGATAGATAAGAATTTTTCGAATAAAAAACGGTTAGAATTAACTTATAAAGCGTATCTAAAAAAGCATATTGAAAATTGAAAAGCTATTGACCCAATTCGATAATGATAAATTTCTAATTTTAACAATTTTGACAGTAATTCATGCTATAACTCGAAAATCAGGGGTTGTAGGAAAAATTATTTAGGTCGAAAATGGTTTTACCTATCCCAAAGAAACACATTTAATCAACAATTATAATCCATCAAGGATCCTTCAAGAAATTAATTTTATAACGAATTTTGAAAATTATCGATATTTTATTAAAACTTCATATATTGTTTTCTCAAAAACTAAAAGTTATTTTTCAAAACGGGTTGGTTGACTGCAAAGAGGTCACTCTTATTAACACTTTGGGAAATTTTCAAACTCATATTCCAAGAACTGGATTTTATACGAATTTTTAAAACTAAATCGGCGAAAATTGTTAAATTCGAAAAAATTATCGGTCATTTCAAAAATTTATTTCTCAAGAACTGAATGTGATTTTTCAAAACGGTTTGTTGCATTAAAAAGAGGACACTTTAATTAATAATTGGTGATATTTTCACACGGATCCTTCAAGAAATTAATTTTATAGCGAATTTTGAAAGTTATCGATGAAAATTGCAACATCTAAAATTTTATCAAAACTTCATATATTGTTTTCTCATAAACTAAAAGTTATTTTTCAAAACGAGTTGGTTCATTGGAAAGAGGACACTTTTATTAACACTTTGGGAAATTTTCAAACTCATATTCCAAGAAATGGATTTTATACGAATTTTTAAAACTAAATCGGCGAAAATTGTAAAATTCGAAAAAATTGTCGGTCATTTCAAAAATTTATTTCTCAAGAACTAAAAGCGATTTTTCAAAACGGTTTATTGTTTTAAAAAGAGGACACTTTAATTAATAATTGGTGATATTTCCACAAGGATCCTTCAAGAAATTAATTTTATAGCGAATTTTGAAAGTTATCGATGAAAATTGCAATATCGAAAATGTTATCAAAACTTCAAATATAGTTTTCTCAAAAACTAAAAGTTATTTTTCAAAACGCGTTGGTTCATTGGAAAGAGGACACTCTTAATAACACTTTACAAAATTTTCAAACTCATATTTCAAGAACTGGATTTTATACGAATTTTTAAAACTTAATCGACGAAAATTAAAAAATACGAAAAAATTCAAGAACTCAAGAACTAAAAGCGATTTTTCAACACGGCTTTTTACATTAAAAAGAGGATATTTTAATTAATAATTGGTGATATTACCACAAGGATCCTTCAAGAAATTAATTTTATAGCGAATTTTGAAAGTTATCGATGAAAATTGCAACATCGAAAATTTTATCAAAACTTCAAATATATTGTTTTCTCAAAAACTAAAAGTTATTTTTCAAAACGGGTTGGTTCATTGGAAAGAGGACACTCTTAATAACACTTTGCGAAATTTTCATACTCATATTCCAAAAAATTGATTTTATACAAATTTTTAAACTTAATCGGCGAAAATTGTAAAATTCGAAAAAATTGTCGGTCATTTCAAAAATTCATTTCTCAAAAACTAAAAACGATTTTTCAAAACGGTTTGTTGCATTAAAAAGAGGATACTTTAATTAATAATTGGTGATATTTTCACACGGATCATTCAAGAAATTAATTTTATAGCGAATTTTGAAAGTTATCGATGAAAATTGCAACATCGAAAATTTTATCAAAACTTCGAATATTGTTTTCTCAAAAACTAAAAGTTATTTTTTAAACCGGGTTGGTTCATTGGAAAGAGGACACTTTTATTAACACTTTGGGAAATTTTCATACTCATATTGCGAGAAGTGGATTTTATACGAATTTTTAAAACTTTATCGGGGAAAATTGCAAAATTCGAAAAAATTTTCTGTCGTTTTAAAAATTTATTTTTCAAGAACTGAAAGGGATTTTTCAAAACGGCTTGTTACATTAAAAAGAGGATACTTTAATTAATAATTGGTGATATTACCACAAGGATCCTTCAAGAAATTTATTTTATACCGAATTTTGAAAGTTATCGATGAAAATTGCAATATCGAAAATTTTATCAAAACTTCAAATATTGTTTTCTCAAAAACTAAAAGTTATTTTTCAAAACGAGTTGGTTCATTGGAAAGAGGACACTCTTATTAACACTTTGGCAAATTTTCAAACTCATATTCCAAGAACTGGATTTTATACAAATTTTTAAAACTAAATCGGCGAAAATTGTTAAATTCGAAAAAATTGTCGGTCATTTCAAAAATTTATTTCTCAAGAATTGATAGTGATTTTTCAAAACGGCTTTTTGCATTAAAAAGAGGATACTTTAATTCATAATTGGTGATATTTCCACACGGATCCTTCAAGAAATTAATTTTATAGCGAATTTTGAAAGCTATCGATAAAAATTGCAACATCGAAAATCTTATCATAACTTCAAATATTGTTTTCTCAAAAACTAAATGCTGTTTTTCAAAACGGGTTGGTTCATTGGAAAGAGGTCACTTTTAATAACACTTTGGGAAATTTTCAAACTCATATTCCAAGAACTGGATTTTATACGAATTTTTAAAACTTAATCGGCGAAAATTGAAAATTTCGAGAAAATTGTCGGCCTTTTCAAAAATTTATTTCTCAAGAACTGAAAGTGATTTTTCAAAACGGCTTGTTACATTAAAAAGAGGATACTTTAATTAATAATTGGTGATATTACCACAAAGATCCTTCAAGAAATTTATTTTATACCGAATTTTGAAAGTTATCGATGAAAATTGCAATATCGAAAATTTTATCAAAACTTCAAATATTGTTTTCTCAAAAACTAAAAGTTATTTTTCAAAACGGGTTGGTTCATTGGAAAGAGGACACTCTTAATAACACTTTGCGAAATTTTCAAACTCATATTTCGAGAACTGGATTTTATACGAATATTTAAAACTTAATCGGCGAAAATTGAAAAATTCGAAAAAATTGTCGGTCATTTCAAAAATTTATTTCTCAAGAACTGAAAGTGATTTTTCAAAACTGCTTGTTGCATTAAAAAGAGGATACTTTAATTAATAATTGGTGATATTTCCACACAGATCCTTCAAGAAATTAATTTTATAGCGAATTTTGAAAGTTATCGATGAAAATTGCAACATCGAAAATTTTATCAAAACTTCAAATATTGTTTTCTCAAAAACTAAAAGTTATTTTTCAAAGCGGGTTAGTTCATTGGAAAGAGGTCACTTTTATTAACACTTTGAGAGATTTTCATACTCACATTTCAAGAACTGGATTTTATACGAATTTTTAAAACATAATTGGCGAAAATTGAAATATTCGAAAAAATTTTCGATCATTTCAAAAATTTATTTCTCAAAAACTAAAAGCGATTTTTCAAAACGGTTTGTTTCATTAAAAAGAGGATGCTTTAATTAATAATTTGTTATATTTCCGCAAGGATCCTTCAAGAAATTAATTTTATAGCGAATTTTGAAAATTATCGATGAAAATTGCAACATCGAAAATTTTATCAAAACTTCATATATTGTTTTCTCAAAAACTAAAAGTTACTTTTCAAAACGGGTAGGTTCATTGGAAAGAGGACACTTTTATTAACACTTTGGGAAATTTTCAAACTCATATTCCAAGAAATGGATTTTATACGAATTTTTAAAACCTAATCGGCGAAAATTGCAAAATTCGAAAGAATTGTCGGTCATTTCAAAAATTTATTTCTCAAGAACTAAAAGCGATTTTTTAAAAACGGTTTATTGTTTTAAAAAGAGGACACTTTAATTAATAATTGGTGATATTTCCACAAGGATCCTTCAAGAAATTTATTTTATACCGAATTTTGAAAGTTATCGATGAAAATTGCATCATCGAAAATTTTATCAAAACTTCAAATATTGTTTTCTCAAAAACTGTATGTTATTTTTCAAAACGAGTTGGTTCATTGAAAAGAGGACATTTTTATTAACACTTTGGGAAATTTTTATACTCATATTTCAAGAACTGGATTTTATACGAATTTTTAAAACTTAATCGGCGAAAATTGCAAAATTCGAAAACATTGTCGGTTATTTCAAAAATTTATTTCTCAAGAACTAAAAGCGATTTTTCAAAACGGCTTGTTGCTTTAAAAAGAGGACACTTTAATTAATAATTGGTGAAATTTCCACAAGGATCCTTCAAGAAATTAATTTTATAGCGAATTTTGAAAGTTATCGATGAAAATTGCAACATCGAAAATTTTATCAAAACTTCAAACATTGTTTTCTCAAAAACTATATGTTATTTTTCAAAACGGGTTGGTTCATTCATTTTGGAAAATTTTCATACTCATATTCCAAGAACTGGATTTTATACGAATTTTTAATACTTAATCGGCGAAAATTGCAAAATTCGAAAAAATTATCGGTCATTTCAAAAATTTATTTCTCAAAAACTAAAAGCCATTTTTCAAAACGGCTTGTTACATTAAAAAGAGGACACTTTAATTAATAATTGGTGATATTTCCACAAGGATCCTTTAAGAAATGAATTTTATAGCGAATTTTGAAAGTTATCGATGAAAATTGCAACATCGAAAATTGTATCAAAACTTCAAATATTGTTTTCTCAAAAACTAAAAGTTATTTTTCAAAACGGGTTGGAAATTCTTTTAAAACTTAATCGGCATTTCAAAAATTTATTTCTCAAGAACTAAAAGTTATTTTTCAAAACGGGTTAGTTCATTGGAAAGAGGTCACTTTTATTAACACTTTGGGAGATTTTCATACTCATATTCCAAGAACTGGATTTTATACGAATTTTTAAAACTTAATCGACGAAAATTGCAAAATTCGAGAAAATTGTCGGTCATTTCAAAAATTTATTTCTCAAGAACTAAAAGCGATTTTTAAAAACGGCTTATTGCATTAAAAAGAGGACACTTTAATTAATAATTGATGATATTTCCACAAGAATCCTTCAAGAAATTAATTTTATAGCGAATTTTGAAAGTTATCGATGAAAATTGCAACATCGAAAATTTTATCAAAACTTCAAATATTGTTTTCTCAAAAACTAAAAGTTATTTTTCAAAACGGGTTGGTTCATTGGAAAGAGGACACTTTTATTAACACTTTGGGAAATTTTCATACTCATATTCCAAGAAATGGATTTTATACGAATTTTTAAAACTTAATCGGCGAAAATTGCAAAATTCGAAAAAATTTTCGATGATTTCAAAAATTTATTTCTCAAGAATTAAAAGTGATTTTTCAAAACGGCTTTTTGCATTAAAAAGAGGATACTTTAATTAATAATTGGTGATATTTCCACAAGGATCCTTCAAAAGATTAATTTTATAACTGATTTTGAAAATTATCGATGAAAATTGCATCATTGAAAATTTTTCAAAACTTCAAATATTGTTTTCTCAAAAACTAAAAGTTATTTTTCAAAACGTGTTGGTTCATTGGAAAGAGGACACTTTTATTAACACTTTGGGAAATTTTCATACTCATATTCCAAGAAATGAATTTTATACGAATTTTTAAAACTTAATCGGCAAATATTGCAAAATTCGAAAAAATTGTCGATCATTTCAAAAATTTATTTCTCAAGAACTAAAAACGATTTTTCAAAACGGCTTATTGCATTAAAAAGAGGACACTTTAATTAATAATTGATGATATTTCCGCAAGGAGTTATAAATGTGTCGACACATTTATACACTCAATTTCCTCCAGTACATAATGAATTTGTGATTGTTCTCATTATTTTATTCGTTTGACGAATTGGGAATTAGAATTTATTCGAATGACTTTTCAACTTTAACAAAGTTCATTTTTGTGAACATGCTTACATTGTTTAAGCGAAACATGTCAAATTAGAACTTAATATTCCAATCAATATATTTAATTAACCAGTTAAAGTGCAAAATAATTATTTATAATCCTTTAAATGACAAATAAAGTTGTATTTAATGAAAAAAGTCCTATTGGGGTTGAACTTGATTATTATCTGCAGAGTCCAACACCTAATGCAGATTTAACAAACGAAGCAACGACAGTTCTGTTAGTAATGAATGTGATGATGAATTATAAGCGAAGAGAATAAAACTAGAAAAAACTGCAACAAGAGATTTTAAAAGATACTAATTCCTGTGAATGGTGGAGTACTAAGTAATATATTAATATTACTATATAGGATAATTGCCAGATATCCGTTCCACTACTAGTTTTAGCTATTGAACAAATTCGAAAATGATAAATTTCCAATTATAACCATTTTTACATTGTTTGAGGCTATAATTCGAAAATGAGGGGTGGTGGAAAAAATTATTTAGATCAAAAATGATTTTAAATATTCCAAAAAAACATAATTAATCAACAATTTTAATCCATCATCTAATATTAGTAACCCAATCAAAGAAATTGAAACTTTAACGTTTTTGATCATTTTCAGTTATAACACTTATAACCCAATAACTAAAGATATTGGAAAAAAACTTTTCGAATAAAAAACGTTTGGAATTAACTTATAAAATGTATCTAATAAGCAGATTTAATCCATCGATTAGTTTTAGCTATTGACCCAATTCAAAAATGATAAATTTCTAATTTTAACCATTTCAAAATCAGTAGTTTTAGGAAAAATTATTTAGGTCAAAAATGGTTTTAAATATTCCAAAGAAACATATTTAATTAAACATATTTATTGTTTATAATTAATATTAGTAACCCAATAAAAGAAATTCAAACTTTGATGTTTTTGACCATTTTTAGTTATAACTCAATAACTAAAGATGATGGAAAAAAACTTTTCAAATAAAAAACATTTAGAATTGATTCACAAAGTCTTTCATAAAATCAATAAGCTGTTGGATTAGTTTAATAACCAATAATTATTAAATATGTTGTTAGTTTAGTATTTAAAATCTAAAATGAAATAGCAACATTGTGAATAAAATAAATAATAGTGTTGACAGGTTGTATAAATGACCATTAAGTTAAGCGAACCTAAACGGTACCGTCACAAAAGCTGCGCGGACTCCGCAGCATGTCACCACAGCGGGGGCCAAACGGCAGCAGCAAAGGATCCTCGGCCGCTAATTCTGTATCGTCTGACGCTTCGTGTTTGCACTGTAAACACCTAACCGAGCCAGTTTAAACAGACCAAATTGTGGGTCAATTATCAAATACGCTAAACCTAAACTACGTGGTTCCGGTAGTTGAGGCAGGTCTTCGACGCACTTAATTGGCAATGACATATTGCAGTTTACACTGGCGAACGTTTTGTTTGCCCAAGTGAATCCCCGAAGCGAACCATCGTGGTCTGTTTGGGCACCCACAAACGATATTATTCATAGTGTATCCTATGATAGATCCACAACATAAGGTTTGTTTATCAAATACAAACATCAATTATTGTTGAGTGATATAGTAAATTAATTATTATTGAAATAAATAATTTAACTTCGGAGATTTTGAAATGATGAAACAGAGATGAAACAATCCGTATTTATTTATTTATATAAATAATTTCTTAAAAGTAAACCGAAACTTCCTTATGTATTCGGAGAAAAATCAAGGGAAAAAAGATGAGTAAGCGAAGAGCACAACACTATATTTATAAGATCGCGGAGGCCTTAAGCCCGTCGACGGGCGCGTTGTTCGAAACGAAATCGGCTTTGAAAAAAGCGGTTTGTTTACGGGCGGCTTTATTTCCACGGTGGCGTACACAGCGTTTTCGTGGAAGAATCTCGCGGCCGCCACCCGGTGACGGAGAAGGAATCGAAACCGTCCGTTTACTTTGGAAACTATTTATAAGCGACGTGGAATTATGGTGGGCGCATGCATCTTCATACATAATATGCTGACGTTTTGTTTAAAAAGGACCGTAAACAGCTTGGGTGTGTCCTGAGAGTTGTGTGTGCTCATAGATTTACTCGGGAACGAAAGCTCTGACCCAAGCTGACTTTTTTTATTTGCTAAATATGTCAGTGAGTTTTTTTATAAAGATGCTAAAAATTTGATAAATCGTGACAAATGAAAAAATTGTTTCATTTTATTTTTTTGCTGCATAAACTCTTCATTCAATGTAGTGTAGTCTTAAATCCTTATCAACTCTGTTTCTACCAAATAAAAATTCCTTGAGTTGAGAAGGATTACCAACCCAATAAGTCATCGTTGAAGTTTAATACTGCAATAACACAACCTTAATCAAGTTTGAAATATACGATAAAATGCTTACTGTTGAAGTCTTTGGCTACGATGAAATGCCAACAGATAGCAACAATCTAATTGCCACTTTTACCATCTTCTTGTGTGTGACGAACAAAGACTCTCTGTGAATCCTAAGAAGACAGAGTTGATTCTTTTCACACGGATGAGGAAGGTTGGCAAGCCCAGAATGCCATCCCTTGCTAATACTCCATTGNTATAAAATCCACTTCTTGCAATATGAGTATGAAAATTTCCCAGAGTGTTAATAAAAGTATCCTCTTTCCAATGAACCCATCCGTTTTGAAAAATAACTTTTAGTTTTTGAGAAAACAATATTTGAAGTTTTGATAAAATTTTCGATGTTGCAATTTCCATCGATAACTTTTCAAAATTCGCTATAAAATTCATTTCTTGAAGGATCCTTGTAGAAATATCACCAATTATTAATTATAGTATCCTCTTTTTAATGCAAAAAGCCGTTTTGAAAAATCACTTTTAGGTTTTGAGAAATAAATTTTTGTAATGATCGATCATTTTTTCGAATTTTTCAATTTTCGCCGATCAAGTTTTAAAAATTCGTATAAAATCCACTTCTTGAAATACGAGTTTGAAAATTTCGCAAAGTGTTATTAAGAGTGTCCTCTTTCCAATGAACCAACCCGTTTTGAAAAATAACTTTTAGTTTTTGAGAAAACAATATTTGAAGTTTTGATAAAATTTTCGATGTTGCAATTTTCATCGATAATTTTCAAAATTTGCTATGAAATTAATTTTTTGAAGGATCCTTGTGGAAATATCACCAATTATTAATTAAAGTGTCCTCTTTTTAATGCAATAAGCCGTTTTGAAAAATCGCTTTTAGTTCGTAAGAAATAAATTTTTGAAATGACCGATAATTTTTTCGAATTTTGCAATTTTCGCCGATTAAGTTTTAAAAATTCGTATAAAATCCAGTTCTTGGAATATAACTATGAATTTTTCCCAAAGTGTTAATAAAAGTGTCCTCTTTCTAATGAACCAACCCGTTTTTAAAAATAACTTTTAGTTTTTGAGAAAACAATATTAAAGTTTTGATCAAATTTTCGATGTTACAATTTTCATCGATAATTTTCAAAATTTGCTATGAAATTAATTTCTTGAAGGATCCTTGTGGAAATATCACCAATTATTAATTAAAGTGTCCTCTTTTTAATGCAGTAAGCCGTTTTGAAAAATCGCTTTTAGTTCGTAAGAAATAAATTTTTGAAATGATCGACAATTTTTTCGAACTTTTCAATTTTCGCGGATTAAGTTTTAAAAATTCGTATAAAATCCAGTTCTTGGAATATGAGTATAAAAATCTCCCAAAGTGTTAATAAAAGTGTCCTCTTTCCAATGAACCAACCTGTTTTGAAAAGTAATTTTTAGTTTTTGAGAAAACAATGTTTGAAGTTTTGATAAAATTTTCGATGTTGCAATTTTCATCGATAACTTTCAAAATTCGCTATAAAATTCATTTCTTGAAGGATCCTTGTAGCAATATCGCCAATTATTAATTAAAGTATCCTCTTTTTAGAGTTGCTTTGTTAGTTAAATCAGCATCAAGAAAGTTCATTTTGTATCTTGGATCCAAATTAGTTGACATATGTTATCAGCTTTCTTATTAATTTCATTTGTATTCAAATATCGCAATAATGTGGCAATATAGGGTATCACTTCAAAAATGCACTAGAAATATATGCCGGATATCCGGCCGAAGGGGATGCCGTATATCCGGTATCCGGCTTTTCGCAAAATCATTATCCGTTCCATCACTAGAGTTTAACCTATACTAAGAGACGTGCGACTAAACTCGAACGTTTTTAGGCGGCCGGCAACATCTCGAATTTTCCTAGTTTAATTTTTGCTCAAAACTGACCAATAGCAACCCTTCTTGTTGGCGCTTCAATTTGAAAACTTTCCTCCGAATTAAAAAATAGAGTATAAATAAAAGAAAAAAATAAAGTAAAGTTCTTAAAATAGATGTATGTTGAATTAGCCTAAATAAAGTTGCAAAGTGGCGAAAATGGATCCGGAAACANAGAGCCCACCTAGATAATAGAGTTAAAAAAGCGTACGTTGCATTCGGTCAATGCCGGAGGGCTATAGGTAAGACATGGGGTTTGTCACACAAAAATGCCCTCTGGATTTACACGGCTGTAATCCGACCTATGCTTACATATGGTGCAGTAGTATGGTGGTCAAAGACCCTACAGTCTACATCTACTGCTGCACTTATTAAAATACAGAGACTTGCGTGTTTGTATGTTACAGGTGCGCTGCGGACTACCCTCACTGCAGCCATGGAAAACATGTTAAACCTAACGCCACTTCATTTGTTCATCCAAGAGGTGGCATTGGTTGACCATGTTACGACTGCGAGCAGTAGGAATTCTAATTGGTGAGAGATGTAGTAAAAATGCCATTCTCTGAAATAAAACTAATTCTAGAATGTATAACGGACTTCACACCCCTACAACACACTTTTGCGAAGAAATATCTCACCCACCCAAGTTCTACAGAAGTAGGGGTAAAAAACAGCCTTAAAATCTACACTGATGGTTCAAAGAGACGGCAAGGAGCTGGAGCCGGAGTGTTCTCGTACGATCTCCGACTCCACGTATCTGAACCTCTAGGTAAAAGTACCACCGCCATACAGGCGGAATTAATCGCCATACAACTTGCCGCTGACGTTATTGTCAGATCCAACTTGGTAGGTAAGACTTTTACAATTTATACTGACAGTAGATAAGCTATTTTGGCCCTGAGTAGAATAACAATTACTTCAGGACTTGTTATGGGTTGTCATCTGACATTGGAGAAGGCCGCAGTGCATAACTGTGTTATACTTCAATGAATAAAAGGACACTCGACTTGTTCAGGTAACAAGCACGCTGATAGGCTTGCCAAAAGGGCTGCCATGTTCGCCTGAACAGATAATCGCTCCGTCCTTATCAACTCAGATTGAGATAATTAAAGATTTTACCCACAAAAAGTTTATGAACTGGTGGGATAGGGTTAAGGGCTGTCATCTGTCTAAGGAAGTATTACATTATCCTTCAGCAGAGGCAGCCTTGTCTTTCGTAAGGCTTGTTAGAAATGCTCTACGAACTGTAACGGGACTCGTCACGGGTCACTGTAAGGTAAACAAGCATCTTTATAACCTTAAGCTTGCTGTTAGTCCTCTCTGTCGCCTCTGTAAAGAGAGCGAGGAGACGGTCCGACACATCTTGTGTAAATGCCCCACTCTGCAAGACCTCAGAATGAGAGACTTCGGAGAGGAATGGCCGACCACAGATGGCATCAGGAACACACCTCTGAGCTGTATCCTAGGCTTCGGAAATTCCTTAGGCTGGTTGATGTAGCCGGAGAGAGTGTAGGAGGACGTACGGCCCCGTTGGGGCCTAGGTGCTGTGTGCGGAAGCATACCCTCCGCTTTCCTACATACATACCATCTTCTTGTTAAAGTTATCTGACAACCATTTCTAATAAGTAGTTGTTAACCAATGACACAGGAAATTGCATTGTTGGCACTGAGTTTTAAGATTGAGTTTTGTTTAAAATCACTTGATATGCAATGATGATGATGCTGAATCAGACAGACGTCGGTGGGCATGGAAAAGAGCTTGAAAAAGATATATCTTGGTTTGTATTGATGACAGACTTCCATTTTATGGTGAGTCAATAGTATATATTATGCCCTTTATGGACACTATGGCAGCACGAGATTTTCATGCATCATTATGCGTTGAGACTTGTCAATGAGCATAAAGATGAAGACAACGAACAAGACTGTGTGAAGAATACTCATACTTCTTCACATTCATCACATATTTGTGGTGCGTGATGCGACGTTGCAATCCATAAATTTAAATAGCACCGCAATACTGGATACGGCTTCAAGCTGGATGAGTGCCAACAGATTCTTGCTAAACAATGACCAAACTCAAACGTTGGTTTTTTTCCATCGAGAAATAAAATTCAGTGTAAAGTTCTTGGGTCTGCACGTCGACTCTTCCCTCAGCTGGAACCTTCATATTTCGCGAGTGCAGCTTATCTAGTGCGGAGGTTAAGGTATTGTGTTGCCCTGGAGGCCGCAAGAGCTGCGTACTTCTCCTGCTTCCAGGCCATTGCCGGGTATGGAGTATTGGTTTGGGGTTCAGCTCCTGGTATAAAGAGGGTCTTTCTCCACATCTGATCTCTCTCTCTGATCATCTGATCTGAATCTGATCCATTGCTATCTAGTTTACGAGAAACATTCTCTTGTTTGAAACCAGTAAACACAGTTTTTCATTCTAACCAAAAACCATTTATTCATAAAGATTTATTCATTTCAAAATTTGTTTTGGTCAAAATTAATGGGATTCAACCCTCTTTAACACCAAGATATGAAGGCCCATTTAAAGTGATAAAAAAAATCCGAAATATTTTGTAATTTTCAAAAATAACAAGGAAGTAGCTGTAGCATCAACAACCTTAAACCAGCATTTCTTCTAAAAGAAAATTCAACATGTCACCACAGCGAGGCAATCAATTCTGATAATATAAAAATTCAAAAAAAAGTTACTTTCAATTTTTAAATATGATTTCTTTTTTCTTTAAGGATACATACATATATATCCTGCCCCCGACGAATTTTTTGACCCTATCCCAGCGATTACTTTATACCTGCACCCGAAGATTAGCTTGAACCTGCCCCCGACGAAATATTTGAATCTGCGCTCTACCCATACCCAATAAAGTCAAACCCAAGCCATATTACGTCAATTGACAACAAGACGTCAAGTCATTCCATCAAGTTAGAACAAGCGCCAGCCCAGATTAATAATATTTTATCTTTG
>NW_019280750.1:34119-153268 GCF_000648695.1 Onthophagus taurus | reverse complement strand
ATTTGAAGTTTTGATAAAATTTTCGATGTTGCAATTTTCATCGATAATTTTCAAAATTCGCTATAAAATTAATTTCTTGAAGGATCCTTGTGGAAATATCGCCAATTATTAATTAAAGTATCCTCTTTTTAGAGTTGCTTTGTTAGTTAAATCAGCATCAAGAAAGTTCATTTTGTATCTTGGATCCAAATTAGTTGACATATGTTATCAGCTTTCTTATTAATTTCATTTGTATTCAAATATCGCAATAATGTGGCAATATAGGGTATCACTTCAAAAATGCACTAGAAATATATGCCGGATATCCGGCCGAAGGGGATGCCGTATATCCGGTATCCGGCTTTTCGCAAAATCATTATCCGTTCCATCACTAGAGTTTAACCTATACTAAGAGACGTGCGACTAAACTCGAACGTTTTTAGGCGGCCGGCAACATCTCGAATTTTCCTAGTTTAATTTTTGCTCAAAACTGACCAATAGCAACCCTTCTTGTTGGCGCTTCAATTTGAAAACTTTCCTCCGAATTAAAAAATAGAGTATAAATAAAAGAAAAAAATAAAGTAAAGTTCTTAAAATAGATGTATGTTGAATTAGCCTAAATAAAGTTGCAAAGTGGCGAAAATGGATCCGGAAACATAACTCAAACCTTGTATTATAGTGGAACGGAAGCGATGGTTTGCCGAAAATCGTTTCTGGACTCGATTATACGGATCCTATTTTGGGGGTTACTTGCGAAACACTTCCTGCTCAACACTTCGCACATGTTCGACGAGAGATGTCAATTTTTTTTTTAATCGCTTCTTTCTTTATCTTCTCGTTACGTCATCTTACGACTTCGAAACGGTCGCCGTAATTTGTTTATAGAATCCTTCGGCCGCGCAGATGACCGTCCATCAACGCTTCTATTTCGTAATCGTTAGAAGATGTATAAAGTTTTTTTCTTTAAGTTCAGTTCATCTTTTAAAAAGTGAAAGTTCACGTTTTTAAATACAATAATTATTTGAGATTATTTAACGGAAATATGATACATAGAATTCTTCTCAGTGGTCTGAGAAAGTGTAGGAATTCGTTTTTATTATAATAGTTTCATCCAGTTTCTTTCTTTCTTTCGAGCATCTTGATCTATCACCTAATATCAGTTTTATATCAATCACAAAAAATGCAAGAGAAGCGTTACATTAATTAGAATTATTTTGACTCATACCAACTAGCTTTTCACATATTTTAGTGCCACCTAATAAGAAGATAAAAAAGGACCCAACCGAGAAGATAGTAAGGAAGATGAAAGAACTGGTAAAATTCTCAGGAATATCAGCAGAACAACAGAAAAGCTAAAGGACCCAGTACCCCCAAGGATATATGGATTGCCTAAAATCCATAAACCATCACTAACTATCAGC
The DNA here is from genome assembly GCF_000648695.1 of Onthophagus taurus. Classification (NCBI taxonomy): domain Eukaryota; kingdom Metazoa; phylum Arthropoda; class Insecta; order Coleoptera; family Scarabaeidae; genus Onthophagus; species Onthophagus taurus. The sequence continues at coordinate 151,868 of NW_019280750.1, read as the reverse complement.
TAGCAAAACACCTTGCCTAGATTCTGTCTCCTTTTACAGATAAAACAGAGTATGTCAGAGATTCCACACATTTTATGGAATCAATCAGGAGTATGAAGCTAGATCCTCCTAGTAAATTTCGACGTGGAATCTCTATTCACCAGAGTACCAGTCAAAGATGCCGAGGATGGTCTTTGCCAGAAACTCATCTTGGAGGGTTTGTCAAAGTATATCCCAGGACTAGTGGAGTACTGCGCCGACAAATTTTAGCTGGAAGGGAGAGTTCTACGAGAATTCAGGCAGACATGGTGATGTTTGAAGCTTCCTCTTCAAACATCGCCATGTTAAAGGAGTGGAAAGCGAAGCTATGGCTCCGTTACGTCGGTGACACTTTGGTAATGTAGAAACATGGAAAAGAGCAACTCCAGGAATTTCTAGACCACCTCAATTCACAGCACCCCATGATAAAATTTACCATAGAAACAGAAACTTCAAAACAGTTGCCATTCCTGGATGTGTTGGTCATTAAGAAGATGCATGGAACTGGAAGTATATCGAAAGAAGTTGCATACGAATAGGTACTTGCAGGCTTCATTCCACCACCACCCAGAACAGAAGAGGTCCGTATGTGATAAAGAGAACCTGAGGAAAGAAGAAAAATTCCTAGAAGCTGTACTGCAGAAGAACGGCTATACGATGATGGATATCGAACGAGCCACCAAACCACGCAAACAGAAGGAAGTGGTACGATACGGTATGGTCAGCAAAATACAAAACGCTCTTTCGATAGCCAAAGACAAACTAACCTCATTAAAGGGAGCGGGAGTCTATCAGCTATCGTATAGTTGCGGGAAATATTACGTGGGCCAAACTGGACATATCATCAAATGCCACATCAAGTAACACGAGAGAGATGTCCAACTAAGTAAAATCCAACAATCTGCAGTCGCACAGCATTGTCACAAATAGAGTTTGACAAAACTAAAGTGCTAGCAAGAAACGGACATTACTTCCAAAGATTAACGAGAGAGGTTATAGAGATTCATCGACATGAGAATAATATGAATAGAGAAGACATCGACATGGAAGATGCTAGTTGACAATTAGACACTAAAATTTTTTCAAAAGACGCACGGCTTAACTCGAAAGTTTCTAGTTCTAGTGCTAGTGTTAGTTTTAGTCATCTTCAGGTTTCCAATGTTCACCAGCTTGGAGATCAGAGTCGGAATTGTGCAGAAGAGGCTAATGGTATGCAGCCTCTTTAAATCGCTTCACTACTTTCTCAGGATCCCATTTAATTATTCTAATTAAGTTTTCCCATATCATTTTGTTTATTTTCTTTCTCTCAAGTAATTTGAAAATATGTTGACTCAAAAGAAGTCTTTTTATTTTAATTCAAATCAAATGAAAATTCTTTTTAAATTTTCTTTCTCAACAGATAGCCTGTTAGTTAGCTCGAAAAGTGGCTTTAAATAAATGAGTCAGAAGCAGCGTCGAGGTGTAAATTGAAGAGTTGCAGTATTATCAAGGTATTCTAGTCCGAGGCTACGGGCCAAAGTAAACAGAACTGAGGCAAAAATGAGCGTCTTCTGTCTGAGATGAACGGATGCATCGAAGTTGCCTCTCAACACACGATGCGTTTCTTCGCTCACCTGCGTCGCGACGACGCCGATCGACGTTTAGTGATGCACCGCAAACGATCCCGTCAGATGGAAAACAAGGACGGTCCGGAAATAGCCAACTTCAAAGGTGCTATTTAATCGGCATTAAATCCATAATTTATTGCGCCAGAGTGGACCGATCGTTCGAAACATCAAAGTCTTTTGGCATCGATAAAAGTTTTTGATTTACTTCTTTGACCGAATTATGATGTACCGTCGAAAAAATGTTTTCGGAGATGTTAATTCGTGCGTTTCGCGCTTCGAAAAAGAGGACGGCTTCACGTCAACATAAACGTCAAATGGAATGGGGAAACTGGGAACAAATGATTTTTTTCAACGCGAACAAAGGCTGCAAGGCGAGACGTAAAGGTGTATTTTTGGACCCCCGATGCATGGAAGTGTAACTGTTATGGGCGGGTTTAATGCCGAAGTTTACATTTTGTTTGAAAATACCGGTTATTTATTGTCAACATTTTTGTTAGATGTATTGATTTACGGGTTTGGGTTTTTTTGAGCTATTCAAAGTTTGAAGAAAAATTTTCTTTCAAATCTAAAAAATAAATGTTATGATGTATTTTCTAATGGAAAATAAAATCATTGGTGAGTCAGAAAGAGTCCCATAATGCGTTTAAAATATAGCCAGCACGTTGCACTAACGAGGCAATAAGAACACATGTTCTCGCAAGTCCGCGTTTAAACTTAAATTGTTTACGTTATCGCGTCAAATGTTAAAAATTTTCCACGATAAATTTTGCAAAGCACCAATAGGATCCCCCATCCTATTTATGCTTATATTTATAGACCTTTTCAGGAACGGTATATCCATCGGCTGGATGCACGTTCGTGCACTTCACGCCCTCGCAAAATCTCAATCGCGATTTCAATTTACGACATTTGCAAGCGTTCCCGAATTCGTTGGAAGGCCATCAGGACGGGGACGTAACCGAATTTCAATAACCAAACGAACGAATCGAACGAGTTTCGTTTTGTGTAGACACGCGAAAATTAATTCTGCCTCGGCCATCGGAAACTGATGCAGCCGAATATATCTCTGCAACGAAAACAAACAGATGTCTCTCCGGCAGAGAGAGATTTCTCCGTCGGTGATTGATAGTGTGTTTGAAAACGAACCTGATGCATTGTTAACCAATTGCGACATGTTTTGTTACAGTTTTATAACAAAAACGTACTTACACTTAAAATAATTTTTTTATTTAAATNACACAAAGTATTAAAATATATTTATCTTATTATATTGTGATACCCACAGATATGTTACATTAATAATCGAACAACTCTTAGATGATGATGCACAAGTAGCCAGAAATAATGATTACAAAAAGATTTCCAAATCTCTTACAGACAACTATAGATCATTTAACCATCAATTATAATGCAGAATTTATTTCCAATTTAAAAGCATCTATTAAAGTAATCTTTAAATAATCACAGCGTTGTAAACATTTGCGCTGGTTGAAATTAGGTTAAAAAATTAAAAAAAGGGTCGATCCCGTTTATTTTCCTAGTGTGTAAAAAAAAAGTTGACGTAACATTCCCTGACCTAGGATAACGACGCGGGCATTAGCTCGAAAAAAAAGTTGACGATGGAGCTCACGGTGAGGCCTTGGTTAAATAGATAATTACTTATCCGGTGTTTATTTAAATTGCGCTCGCTTATTTTTTCAATAAAATTATTGTTCGCTCGCCCTATTTTTAGTCCATCTCCTCCGTTTCGGCCCGCGATCGAAGCTTCGTACGCTTCAGGCTGTTACGACATTCTGTTACTATGCGTATAAATCTCACCTCGTTTACTATTATTTTGCACTTTTTTTCCTTCACTACCCCGTATACGTTCGGTTAATCCGGTTTTTTTTTCAAACCGCCTAAACATCCAGGTCAAATCAAAATAAACATTTCTTTTTGATCTTTCTCTTAAACTATCTTCACATAATTAGTTTTAGAGAAAAAAAAATCAATCGGGATTTTAATGATGACTTTAACGAATATCTAAGAAGAGGTAAACGGATTTGATTTAAAATAAACTTGGTTTTCCTAAAATTTAACTTTTTATTCACCCCCTCAAATATCGAAACGGTTATAAGAGGCGGTAGCTGTGGGGGCTAATACAAAACCCATATTTGCACAGCTCTTTCGTTAGGCCCGCAGTGTCAACACAATAAAGCTCGCCACGCCTCGGGGCGTTTCCTCGACGACAACGAAAGCCAATTTAATAATACCATCTAAATTTCCCTTATCTTCTCGCCGCCGTCAATCCTCGTTTAAATCCATCCATCGAAACCCAGAGGGTAAGAAGAATTTTCTAAAAGACGCCGATTAGGATTATGGTAGGTGGAAGTATTCAAAATAAAATTAGGAGGAGTAAAATGAAAAGTCACGTTTATACAGTGTAATTTTTCAAAGCTATTTTTTGAGAGAGGATTTTAAGTAAACTGTAGTTACGAATTTAATTATTTATTTGTTTAAATATAATAAAAACCAAGGCGTTTAAAACTAGACTAATACTAGCACTAGAACTAGAAACATTCCGTCTGAAGACACACGGCTAAACCCGAAACTTACTAGTTCTAGGTCTAGTGTTAGTTCTAGTTTTACACTAGCACTATCACTAGAACTAACACAAGACCCAGAATTAGAATCATTCGTGTTGAAGTACTAGTGGTGGAATATTTATTATATTTATTATATCCGTCCATTTTTTTACCAAATATATATTATCCAAGTGATCCATGTTGCAAGTTACTGTTTTAAATTAAAACAAAAGAGAAAAACTTTTTATTTGCGTGTTTTATTAAATTAATATCAGTACCGGTTTCGAATTAAAAAATTCATCATCAGATGAATTGTCATAAAGGTAATATAACAATAAAATCACACGAACATTACAACACTTTAAAATTTTTTATGAAATAGAATAATAGTAAATAAAAATCTCATTTTTATTATTAGTNACATGTTTTGTTACAGTTTTATAACAAAAACGTACTTACACTTAAAATAATTTTTTTATTTAAATTTGCTACTTTTCAGAAATAACCAGTCATTAACGGATTATCTGGGAAGAATCAAGATATAAGTAAAAATCAAACTGCAAATATTACTGAAATCGAGAGAATAATACACCTCCAAAGTGCCTAAAAAGATTATTTGGAAGATGTGCTCCTAGACCAAGAACAAAAAGTTTGCTGGAAATGGTCGCAAGTAGTGACGGACTGATATCCGGTTATCCGGCATATCTATCCTGCCATTATGGTTATAATTTTGTGTACATTTCTGAAGTGATTGCCACATTATTGCGATATTTGAATAAAAATCCAATTAATAAGAAAGTTGATAAGATATGTCAACTAATTTGGATCCAAGATACAAAATGAACATTTTTGATGCTGATTTCACTAACGAAGCAACTCTAAAAAGAGGATACTTTAATTACTGATTGGTGATATTTCCACNGAAAGCCAATTTAATAATACCATCTAAATTTCCCTTATCTTCTCGCCGCCGTCAATCCTCGTTTAAATCCATCCATCGAAACCCAGAGGGTAAGAAGAATTTTCTAAAAGACGCCGATTAGGATTATGGTAGGTGGAAGTATTCAAAATAAAATTAATACTTATTATACTCTATTTTTTTAATTCGGAGGAGTAAAATGAAAAGTCACGTTTATACAGTGTAATTTTTCAGAGCTATTTTTTTGAGAGAGGATTTTAAGTAAACTGTAGTTATGAATTTAATTATTTATTTGTTTAAACATAATAAAAACCAGGGCGTTTAAAACTAGACTACTACTAGCACTAGAACTAGAAACATTCCGTCTGAAGACGCATGGCTAAACCCAAAACTTTCTAGTTCTAAGTATAGTGTTAGTTCTAGTTTTACACTAGCACTTTCACTAGAACTAACATAAGACCCAGAATTAGAATCATTCGTGTTTAAGTACTAGTGGTGGAACGGATATGCGGCAACTATCCGGTATCCGGCCTATCCGGCCATTTTTTTACCAAATATACAGGTGTCTCAGCGAGACCGGTCATTAGACGTTTCTAGGGTTCTGGCCAAACAAAAAATTTGAGAATGCAGACTTAAGTATTATCAATTATGTTCTCTTCATTTAAAATATTTTCAGATTTCTAGCACTTCCGGTTATACCGGAAGTCGCCACCTACTTTATTTTTTTAAATGGAACACCCTGTATATTTTTACATATTTGGATTTGTCTGTTTTGAAGGTTTATAAATAACTTTATTTTTTGCAATTTGAACCAGCAGTTCTCGAGTTATTCGAATTTTTCTAGAAAAATCTGCTCCAACGGACATTTGTTCAAAAAATCATAGAACACTCAATTTTTGAGATATCCATTTAGGATTCAGAACATGCTTAAACAACATGATGGAGTATGTTTTGGTGCCGAGAGCGGCAGTCTAGATCGTTTGGTCACTTTACTATAACACGTTAACTTTTCGAAATTTGGAAGCACCATAACTTCATTTTTTTAAATGGCACCCCCCATATTTTATTACTTAGTCGTCTTCGGCGTCTCATTTTACATCTTTTATATTAGATATGTCCTATGCCTAACATTAATAGTTTGAGAAATAATTAGGGTTTTTTGAAAAATGCTCATATATCATATCGATATTAACCTAGTGTGCCAAGGAAAACAAATGTTTAATGACTTATTGATAAACGTCAAAGTCTGATTTACGTTGTTTGATGCTTGTGAGTATAAAACCAGTTAAAATGGATACTAATAACGTAAATAATGTTTATACAAATGAAGAAATCCATAATTTATTTTTTGTGCACGAAAAGTGTGACAAAGTTCTTAGTAGAACTTACAGAATGTTTAATGAAATTTATCCACATTTATCTCCGATGACAAAAGGTAAATTTAGAAGAATAGAAGCAATTTTTTTGCATTTTAGACGAATTAATCACGTGTTAAACTGACCAAAAAATGTAGTAGATAATGCAACGGAAGAGGTGAATACCTTGGCTTATTTCGAGCCCAGTCCCAACACCTCAATTCGAGCTGCCAAAGAAGATTTGGGAATCATACTACGAACTTTGTCTTGCTTTTCATCCATAAAAAATAAATTAAGAATTTCTTGATTTGTGTAAATATTACTTTCGTTATTGTTATCGATTTTAACTCTTTTCAGTACTAATATTAAAGGACCTAACAGATAATTATTAGCTCACATGCATCAAGTGACGTAAACAAGTGAGTCTTTGGCAAGAACTCATTGAAAAGGCTTGTTTTTCATGGCACACTAGGCTAAATATCCATATGATATGTGTGCATTTTTCAAAAAACCCTAATTATCTCCCAAACTATTAATGTTAGGTATGGGGCATATAGGATATAAAAGATGTAGAATGAGACACCGAAGACGACTAAGTAATAAAATATGGGGGGTGCCATTTAAAAAAATGAAGTTATGGTACTTCCAAATTTCGAAAAGTTAACGTGCCATAGTAAAGTGACCAAATGTTCTAGACAGCCGTTCTCGGCACCAAAACATACTCCATCATCTTGCTTAAGCATGTTCTGAATCCTAAAGTGATATCCCAAAAATCGAGTGTTCTCTGATTTTTTGAACAAATGTCTGCTGGAGCAGATTTTTCTAGAAAAATTCGAATAACTCGAGAACGGCCGAATCAAATCGCAAAAAGTAAAGTAATTTATAAACCTTCAAAACAGATAAATCCAAATATGTAAAAATATACAGGTGTTCCATTTAAAAAAATAACGTTGGTGGCGACTTCCGGTATAACCGGAATTGTAAGAAATCTGAAAATATTTTAGTCGAAGAGATCGTGACTAATAATACTTATGTCTGAATTCTCAAATTTTTATTTTTTCCAGAACCCCAGAAACGTCTAATAACCGGTCTCGCTGAGACACCCTGTATATTATCCAAGTGATTCATGTTGCAAGTTACTGTTTTAAATTAAAACAAAAGAGAAAAACTTTTTACTTGCGTTTTTTATTAAATTAGTATCAGTACCGGTTTCGAATTAAAAAATTCATCATCAGCTGAATTGTCATAAAGATAATATAACAATAAAATCACACGAACATTACAACACTTTAAAATTTTTTATGAAATAGAATAATAGTAAATAAAAATCTCATTTTTATTATTAGTNATGTTGCAATTTTCATCAATAACTTTCAAAATTCGCTATAAAATGCATTTCTTGAAGGATCCTTGTGGAAATATCGCCAATTATTAATTAATCAAAAAAGTTCATTTTGTATCTTGGATCCAAATAAGTTGACATATCTTATCAGCTTTCTTATTAATTTGATTTTTATTCAAATATTGCAATAATGTGGCAATGTAGGGTATCACTTCAGAAATGTACCAGAAATTATAACCATAATGGCCGGATAGATATGCCGGATAACCGGTATCCGGCTTTTCTCAAAATCTTCTTGTTCTTCTCTCTATTTAAGTGATATTTGCTATTTGGGCTTATATGGCTTTGTCGCGGCGTAATTGCTCTCTTAGGTTAGGCTTGATTTTTACTTATATCTTAATTCTTCTCAGATAATCTGTTAATGACTGGTTATTTCTGAAAAGTAGCAAATTTAAAAAAAAATTATTTATAAGTGTAAGTACGTTTTTGTTATAAAACTGTAACAAAACATGTNAGTTTTGATAAAATTTTCAATGTTGCAATTTTCATCGATAACTTTCAAAATTCGCTATAAAATGCATTTCTTGAAGGATCCTTGTAGAAATATCACCAATTATTAATTAAAATGTCCTCTTTTTAATGCAACAAGCCGTTTTGGAAAATCGCTTTTAGTTTTTGAGAAAAAAATTTTTGAAATAATCGTCAATTTTTTCGAATTTTGCAATTTTCGCCGATTAAGTTTTAAAAATTCGTATAAAATCCATTTCTTGGAATATGAGTTTGAAAATTTTCCAAAGTGTTATTAAGAGTGTCCTCTTTCCAATGAACAAACACGATTTGCAAAATAACTTTTAGTTTTTGAGAAAACAATATTTGAAGTTTNACAAGAGATTTTATATATCGTATTGAAATTGTTATGTAAGATTGCTAATGACATACCTGATATAAATAAAGTTGTATTCAATGAAAAAAGTCCTATTGGGGTTGAACTTGATTATTATCTGCAGTGTCCAACACCTAAAAGAGTAATAATAGTAATACCTAAGTAATAGGTTTTTAATATCCGGCTAAAGCCGGATATTTGATAAAAAAAACGGTCGAATAGGCCGGATACCGGATAGTTGCCGAATATTCGTTCCACCAATAGTCACAAGTATTTAAAAAGCACCTAGTTGTGAATAATACGCATCTTGTGATAATTACAGCTGCTAAGTCAAGAAGCACAAATGCAGATATAAGGGACAATATTCCAGAACAACAAAGACTATGCTGAAGTTGAAAAAATTAAGATGTCTGTGACATATGAATAACTACGNTAATTTTATAGCGAATTTTGAAAATTATCGATGAAAATTGCAACATCGCAAATTTTATCAAAACTTCAAATATTGTTTTCTCAAAAACTAAAAGTTATTTTTCAAAACGGGTTGGTTAATTGGAAAGAGGACACTTTTTTTAACACTTTGTTAAATTTTCATACTCATATTCCAAGAAATGGATTTTATACGAATTTTTAAAACTTAATCGAAGAGAAAGAAAACTAGGCGAAACTGCAACAAAAGATTTTGTATATCGTGTTGGGATTGTTACAATGAGGTTGCTAATGACATACCTGATATAAATAAAGTTGTATTCAATAAAAAAAGTCCTATTGGGGTTGAACTTGATTATTATCTGCAGTGTCCAACACCTAAAAGAGATACAAATTCCTGTGAATGGTAGAGTAGTAAGTAATAGATTTTTAAAAATGGCCGAATAGACCGGATAGCAGATAGTTGCCGGATATCCGTTCCACCACTAGTCACAAGTATTTAAAAAGCACCTAGTTATACGTACGGCGATATTAAACAACGCTGAATGGCTTATACGTATCTTGTGATAATTACAGCTACCAAGTCAAGAAGCACAAATGCAGATATAAGGGACAATATTNCTGCAGATAATAATCAAGTTCAACCCCAATAGGACTTTTTCATTGAATACAACTTTATTTATATTAGGTTTGTCATTAGCAACCTCATTGTAACAATTCCAATACGATATATAAAATCTCTTGTTGCAGTTTCGTCTAATTTCCTTCTCTTCGCTTATAATTCATCATCACATTCATTACTAACAGAATTGTCGCTCTTATCACTTTAGATTATTAATTAAAGTATCCTCTTTTTAATACAACAAGCCGTTTTGAAATATCACTTTTAATTTTTGAGAAATAAATTTTTGAAATGGTCGACCATTTTTTCGAATTTTGCAATTTTCGCCGATTAAGTTTTAAAAATTCGTATAAAATCCATTTCTTGGAATATGAGTTTGAAAATTTCCCAAAGTGTCAATAAGAGTGTCCTCTTTCCAACGAACCAACACGATTTGCAAAATAACTTTTAATTTTTGAGAAACCAATATTTGAAGTTTTTATAAAATTTTCGATGTTACAGTTTTCATCGATAATTTTCAAAATTCGCTATAAAATTAATTTCTTGAAGGATCTCTGTGGAAATATCACCAATCATTAATTAAAGTACCCTCTTTTTAATGCAACAAACCGTTTTGAAAAATCACTTTTAGTTCTTGAGAAATAAATTTTTGAAATAATCCACAACTGGATTTTTGAAAATCTAGTTCTTGGAATATGAGTATGAAAATTTCCTAAAGTGTTAATAAAAGTGTCCTCTTTCCAATGAACCAACCCGTTTTGAAAAATAACTTTTAGTTTTTGAGAANATAATTACAGCTGCTAAGTCAAGAAGCACAAATGCAGATATAAGGGACAATATTCCAGAACAACAAAGACTATGCTGAAGTTGAAAAAATTAAGATGTCTGTGACATATGAATAACTACGTCTTAGCTAACAAACCCAAATAAGATCCCAAACCTCATGAAGCGTCAAATAAAAAGAAGAAATATACAACGTTTTTCAATTAAACTTGTGTCAAGCAATCCAAACAAGAACAAACGCATCCAAAGAGACAAATTTTCTTCCCTTCTGGTGATATTATCAAATCGAAGAAAGTTTTTCAAAAAATAATTCTTTTCATGCAGCCTGTTTTTAGATTGATTTCCAATATTATTATTCTGGGTTATACTTAAAATTGTGCTCACAATATAATATCATAGCACCTTTGAAACATTTTCAAAAATCGTTCAATTATTCTTTCTTCATTTTTCTAACATCTTCTGCTTTTGTTAAGTAATCTGAAGTTATTTTTAATCGATTTGAGACATTTGGACACACGCCAATTACCTCTTCCTATTTCCTGGTATCTTTGAAACACTTTCAAAAATCATCAAAATGTATTTTTTATTTTTTTTTGTCTTTCCTCAGTATCCTAGAAATGTTAACTACTAAAGTAATCTAACAATGTTTTTAACCAATGTGAGTCATTTTGACAGACACCAATCAAGGTTTTCTATTTCCTGGATTTTGAAAATACTTCCAAAAATCATCAAAATACTTTTTTTTAATTTTTTCATTCCAGTTAAGTATCCTGGAGATGTTTTGAATGGATTACGACAATTTTAGCTCATACCAATTAGCTTTTCCCATATTTTGACATCTTTGAATTTTCTGGAAAACGTTTCCTTTAATTTTTCTAACATATTCCACCTTTGTTAAGTAATCTAATATCATTTTTAATCGATCGAAGTCGTTTCGATACACACCAATCAATTTTTTCTATTTCCTGGTACTTTTGAAACACTTTCAATTCCTACTTATCGCATGTAGTGTTGCTTTACTATATACTCTAATATACTTATATAATCTAATATTATGTACATACTTTTCCAATACGTATATTTAACCTTTCAACTACTTCAATGAGAATATACAACAATGTAGCGCTGAATAACAATTAAAACTAGAACTAACACTAGACCTAGAACTAGAAAGTTTCGGATTTAGCCGTGCGTCTTCAGACGCACGGCTAAACCCGAATGTTCTAGTTCTAGGTCTAGTGTTAGTTCTAGTTTTATACTTGCTCTGTTACTATGTAGAACTAACACTATACCTAGAACTAGAATCATTTGGGTTTAGCCGTCTTTAGAGACATGCGGCTAAATCCAAATGATTCTAGTTCTAGGTATAGTGTTAGTTCTAGTTTTAGTTCAATAAAAATATGCAACATAGCGAAATTTTATGCTAACTAGAGCCACCGACCAGTCGTCTTAAGAGAGGTGCGGCTAAACGGAATGTTTCTAGTTCTAGGTCTAGGGTTAGTTCTAGTGCTAGTGTTAGTCTAGTTTTATTTGTTATTCATCACTATATTGTTGTAGATTGTTATTAAGCTCATTTGAAAGGATTTTTAATCGATTTGAGTCATTTTGACACACACCAATCAAATTTTTCCATTTCCTGATACCTTTGAAACCTCTTTCAATTGCTACTTGTAAGCTAAAACAAACTTAATAATTGAGATGAAACATTTTTAATTGAAAAATCATCTTTTTTTTTTGATTTAAGAAAGTGCTAACAAAGAAAATCTTATAAGAATCTCATTTTAAGTCGATACCTAAACATACCGGATCCGAGTAATAAAAATATTTACAAAGAAAATGCTGGGAAATTTGAGTGCAAGCACCGCCAGGTGTAATTACGTTGTATCAAAAAGCGGAATCGCGAATCGGAGGGAGTGTAACGGACGCAGTTTAAGGTTTTAAGAAACAATAATATTATGTTTCGTATAATATGCATTTCATTATCCGACCATTGGCGGAGGCGAGCGAGGGCGACGTAGACGAAGAAATGCCCCGGATTTCTCGGTTCTTTGGACCGGAGAAAAAGCACCCCATCCTCTTTCTCTAGACGCCATCGAACCGATGGTTTTCTCTTCTCGGATTTTCCGAGATCGTATCCTGCCTACACCCAATTACAATTTTAAATTTACCACGGACAGAATAACCAAGGGTTCGCTTTACTTCTTTTTATTAATGCTTTATCTCTTACAATATTTTAAATGATAATGCAAAATCAGTGTGAGATAAAAGAAAATAAAATAAAAATTGGGTGACTTTCCCTCGGGGGAGAGGGGGAGGCGTATAAAGTCCAGTTTGAAGGCTGTTATGACGATAGAACTAAAATTAGACCAAAGGGAGTTGGGACGGTCGTTTTTCTCCGAATCATTTTCTGTGAACTGGGTGCGAAGAGATGTGACCGCGTTCACTGTAAACAGCGGCGTCTGGTTAGCGTCGCTCGACGCCTGAAAACATTTTACAATGTGCAGCGCCCTCTGCGAAGGCGTCGGCGTCGATGCGCCGGACGCGCCATTGAAGAAAAAACATCCGAGACGACTTCCGGAAAACGATAACAAATTCGCGAACGAAACCCGACTGGAAAAATAAATTTTTCGTTAATTATTACCCTCGGCGCAAGGGTCGCTGTTAAAACAATGCGATTTCGAAGAAGTGTTTACCTGAACGTTTAATGAGTTCTACAACCCACAAGTACGTTTTAAGACGTTTAAGATGAAAAAAAATTATATAGTTGGAAGAGAAGCTGAGTCAGAAAATTCAAGGATATAGCTGAAAATTTTTTCAGATGATTCACAACAAAATTTATATAAACACCATTTGAAGTGTTAATTTTCGTTCGTTCAGGTTAATTAGGTACCTATTTACGCGCGTCGCGGACACAACAACGTCGGCTTTGTTTTATCTGGCACGTATTTGTAATTAGCAATTATTTCGTGTTGCGCGCTCATCGGACCTTTAAAATTGCCCGGCATCATTGAAAACAGTCCCGTTCCGCCTTTCCTGTATATTTTAGGGCAGAGTCGCAACGCGCCCGACCCGCCAAATTAATGCAAAACTCGCAAACAAATACACACGTTGTAATTAATTCCGTAGATGGGAGCGCGTGTTATTGTTTCCCTTACGCGACCGCTCATTATACAATAATTTACGAACAAAGTCCTCCAATTAATTGTGGACACGTTTTGTTTCAAGCCGTTGTGTTTATCGGACCGTAATTAGTTTTCTAACAACAATTTTCTTCCATAAATAGACATATTCACATAATAATAATAATTTACAAAAAGTAACTATACAGTATGTCCCCGGATCGAGTTACAAAGAGGAAAAAAAAATTTTTTACTGATTTTTCAAACTTATCTCAGCATAAATAATTAGTGTTCAAATCATTAAATCGCACGAACTTTATATTCTAACTGTAGAAGTTAACTAATTATTCCTATTTTTATGTAAATATTATACTTTTCCTAAATTAAAAATTTTTCAAGTTCAATTTACGATATGTAACCATAGAAACCAATAAAATAAAATAAAAGGTACCACTCAAGTTAGTGAAAAATATAATATATGGAGAAATCAAATTAAAATATGGCTAATTGAATAATAGTATATTATTCAACAAGCGTATAATGGCGGCTGTTACCCACGAAGATGAAGTTGTTGATGTAATCTGAGTGGGTAACATCCATTATACGCAAGTTGAATACTATACTTTATCTACAACTATTTAATTTTGAAAAAAAAATCAAAAAAACGAAAAAAAATAAATTCGATAGACATTTCAGACACAACCTCAATATAAGAAAGCTGTCATTTCTGTTGATATTTTATTTTTTATCGCCAACCGGCAGCAAAACCATACTTTATGCTATCCATTTGCGGCAGTAAAGTGACACTTTGTGCTACTATCTAGTAAACTGTGCATTTAGCGGCAGACAAANTTAGTCTCTTTGTCTGCCTCTTTATGGATAATACAAAACCCGTTTTCAAATGTTTTTCATCACTTTGCGAGCCCCACATGAGATATTCTTGTGTCCGGATATTTTTGCTAGAATTTTTGTATAACTACACGAAAACATGATTCACTAGTACTATAGTACAGTACTAAATGAATTCTCTCTTTCATGGTTAACATTGCATGAAAAGACTTAATCTCACCAACATAAGTTGTAAGTTTGATGGTTTCTATGGTTACATATCATAAATTGAACTTCAATTTCAATTTAGAAAAAAGTCCAATTTTTACATAAAAATTGGAATAAATAGTTAACTTTTACAGTTAGAGTATAAAATTCATGCGATTTAGTAGTTTGAACATATCCGACGCATTATTTATGCTGAGATAAGTTTGAAAAATTAGTAACAAAAATTTTTTTTCTCTTTGTAATTCGATCCGGGGACATACTCTATATGCATATAACTCGCAATATTTGAATGCAGTACCTAACCATAGTTACGAAACTACTATGCACATGCACTGCACTAATTGAGTAGTTTTGCAAAGGAAAAATTTTGCTTGGAAAAAGGCAACGTCTTTATTATCCTTATGATGATGAGTTTTGAGCCGTCTTAAGAGACGTACGGCTAAAAATCCGAATGTTTCTGGTTCTAGGTCTAGTGTTAGTTCTAGTTTTCGTTCAATAACAATTAATACTGGAACATTCGGATTTAGCCACACATCTCTCAAGATGGCTAAACTAGTTCTAGGTCTAGTGTTAGTTCTACAGTATGTCCACGGAAAAGCTGTTGAATAGGAAAAACTTTTTTATTTTTAATTTTATCGAAAAAAGTTAATCTTGATAAAAAATTTTGCTAGTTCTTAGAGTGAGGTTGGGATAGAAACATTTAACATATTTTATACGTGGTGTTCAGAAAATTGAAAAAACTTTAAATGGTACAAGAGTAAAGTGCATTTATTTGAGAAGATAAGGAAATAAGTTACTAGGAAAAGTTGTTCAAAAGTAAAAGGTAGTCTCTAATACCAATTTTCGAAAAAATCGGTCTACTTTTATTTATTTGTGATCATTTTTGTACTAGTAGGCGTTGATAGTGACGAGCTTTATTGACACTTCGCTTTTATACTTTATTAGCCGTAGTATTGTCAGCTTAAAATGCATACTTTACAGCAAAAAAATTACTCGGAGCAATGTTATGGGAAAGGCGAAAAATATTATCGTCGAGTTATTCAGGAATTTATAATTTCTGGTATATTTCTAAAGTGGCAAAAATGAAATTTAATAAAAAAGCTGATAAGATATGTATAGTGGACATATTTGGATCCAAAATACAAAATGAACTCTTTTGATGCAGATTTAACAAACGAAGCAACTGAAAGTGATAACAGCGACGGTTCTGTTAGTAATGAAGGTGATGATGAATTACAAGCGAAAAGAAGAAAACTAGAACCCTAGAGAAGAAACCTGAAATAAATTGTATTAAATGAAAAAAGTCCTATTGTTGTTGAACTTGATTATTACCTGCAGTGTCGAACACTTAAAAAAGATACTAATTCCTGTGAATGGTGGAGTACTAAGTAATAGGTTTTTAATATCCTGCCAAAGCCGAATATTTGATAACTATCCGGTTTCCGGACGAAATGTTTCTAGTCCTAGTGTTGGTCTAATTTTATTTGTTACTCAGCGCTAAATTGTTGTATATTTTTATACAACATTATATAACGTTATATTTTTGATCCATTATATCGAGGTTTTATTGTAATGTCAAATTATATTGACTTGTTGGTTTCTATGGAAATATATTTTTGTATATTGCATCTTAAGTGAAATTCACTGTAGATAGAGTAGTTCTGAACAATCGAAAGAGGTGTTTCGTAAGACTTGAAATGTTTCCATGGCGACGTAAGAAATATACAGCATCCCGTGGGAGCCATCACCTGCTCCATTTCGGAGACTTTTTTGATAGGGGATTGCCCATCATTGTGACAAGTATAAAAACGAAGTTTTTTAACCTTCAAGAATTTTTAAGCTTTTAAATTCTATTAAAAAACTAAAACGGCTCTTCACAATGTAGAAAACTTAAACCATCATATTTATATTCTTGTAATGTCTAACAAGATACATGATTGTGTAGAAAGGAAATTACCCTGTTTAGATCTTTCGCTATAAAATATTTTAAAGATGGTTGCCACTTCCGGTCCAAATACGCTAAAAAATTGATTTTTTTAATGAAATGTTATGGTTTTTATTATATATTCAAATTTTTTATGAAAAAATGAGTTTTCGTTTTAACTGTTCAAAAATTGAAGAAGATTTGATATTAATGAGACAATTTTTATTGTAATTAAATCCGAGGCCGCTTCAGGCTGAGGCGCCACAATATGATGACCAGTTTTTCCGGAAGATTTGTCGTTTATGGAAGATTCTTTTCAAGTGAATATTATAAGTTTTTCATAGAAAAAGTCGAAAATGTCAAAATCCTAATTTTTAAATCCTCATGTCTGATTCTGGCTGGCACCAAGCATAGCTCACTCTTATGCTCTCTACACGACCTTAAACTGGTTTGTTCTCTTTTTTGAGATCGAAATACTGCAATGTTTTAATTAGTTTTGGATTGATATGATAGCAGTTATAAAGCCTCGCTTTCAAGCGGCCTTTGCTTAGGCCCAGTTTATTCACCTTTGGTTACATTTAACTACAGGATGTTATCCATGGTTACTGTAATTTCACTTGCCATGATTGGCTATTTGACCAGTAACTATGGTAAAAATTCTATAATTAAATTTAAACAAAGGTGAATAAACTTGGCCTTAATCAGGCAAAATCATTCATTTTCCAGCCAAACTTTGCCGAAGTGGGTGTGCAGCCGAAACACTGCAGTGTATCTCCTTATTTCTTAGGAGTTAACACCGGCGGTAATTTTCTTCATTTTGGAATATTTATTTTCAAGTTTAACGGTGAAATATCTATTTTTAATATAATCACTCAACAGAACAAAGTATATACTGTTTTGGCATTGTAATTTTTAGTTAGTTTCCAACCCTGGGTGCCAGAGTTTATCAAATGTTCCTTCAACATCAAGAAAAACTGTCGCACAGATTTGCTTTTCTTCTAATGTCTTTTCAATAACGTTGGTTATTCTATGCACCTGATCTATTATAGCATGCTTGTTTATAAAACCAAATTCATGGATTAAACGTTTCAGAAATAAGTTTTCAAAAAGTTTAGATATGCTCGGGAGTAATGAGATTAGTCTATAAGAGCTGGTCTCGTTAGGAGATTTTCCTAGTTTAAGTATCATAATTACCTTTGGGATCTTCTAACATGTTTTAATCGGAACTATACGTTGAGCCTCGCTCTCAAACGGCCTTTGCTTAATCAGGCAAAATCATTCATATTCCAGCCAAACTTTACCGAAGTTAGTTTGCAACCGAAACACTGCAATGTAAGTCCTTATTTCTTAATATGGAAGAGATGAGTTCCTTAATTTGTTATTATGTAACCTCAAACTGGTTTAACATATCTTTACTACGTGTTCTTTCCTTAGTGATTTCTGTCCTACTTTTTTCTTTGTGAAAATCACCTGCGTGGATTTATTTTCGTTTAATTTTATTTTCCATCAAGTTTTGTTGATAGTTTCTGCAATGTTTTTACTTATAGCACGTAATGAAGTATCATTTGCAAAGGTAGCAATCACCGCTTCAGATGATTGTGGCAAATCTCTCGACAACAGATAATAAGATTGTACTTAAGACACTGTCTTAGGAAACACCGACGTTAATTTCCTTCATTTTGAAATATTTATTTTCAAGTTTAACGCTGAAATATCTACTTTTAACATAATCACTCAACAGAACGAAGTACTGGATTCTGGATTCGCGGGAAGG
Organism: Onthophagus taurus; assembly: GCF_000648695.1. Classification (NCBI taxonomy): domain Eukaryota; kingdom Metazoa; phylum Arthropoda; class Insecta; order Coleoptera; family Scarabaeidae; genus Onthophagus; species Onthophagus taurus. The sequence continues at coordinate 133,473 of NW_019280750.1, read as the reverse complement.
AAGGCTGCACCGCCCACAGCATTTTGACCTCAACAGATCCCTTGTACTTACTTCCCTCTTTTGGTCAGCATTAGGGTCCTTCCAGCCATATTACCTTGGAGGCAAAGGCTTGAATTGGTCCTGGTTGTGCTTACCTGATTCCACTCTTCGAATCTGGATATCTTCAAAAATGGATAACCTTAATGTATGGAGGGCCACGTAGTCACATAGAATGTGTTCCGCCGATTCCTCCTCCTCACTGCATCCTCTGCAGATGTCGATGTCACTTATTCCCATGTTCAGTAAGTGCTTCTGTAGATGCCAGTGTCCAGTGATTAGACCTATGACCAAACGTAGGTTCTTCCTGGACAGAGCCTGTTTTGGCATTGTAATTTTTATATTGGTTTCACACAGATTTTCATTTCTTCTAATGTCTTTTCAATAACGTTGGTTATTCTATGCACTTGATCTATTATGGTATGCTTGTTTATACAGCCAAATTGGTGAATTAAACGTTACAGAAATGATTTTTCAATAAGTTTAGATATTGTGGAGGTATATATGTGTCCACAATATAAATAAATATATATTTTAATAATATTAATATTTTAATAAATGATAACATGGACTACATTGGAAGGACTGATCGATTGATTATAATAATTTGATTGATAATAATTTTATATGGAAACGTTGTTTTGTTTTGTACATGTCGTGTGCACAGCATACTACAGCCACTTCCCCTCCTATAAAGATTAATAAAAAGAGGAATATGGTGGTTAAAGAAAAAAGAAATCATATTTAAAAATTGAAAGTAACTTTTTTTTTAATTTTTATATTATGAGAATTGATTGCCTCGCTGTGGTGACATGTTGAATTTTCTTTTAAAAGAAATGCTGGTTTAAGGTTGTTGATGTTAACAGCTACTTCCTTGTTATTTTTGAAAATTACAAAATATTTCGGAAATGTTTTTATCACTTTAAATGGGCCTTCATATCTTGGTGTTAAAGAGGGTTGAATCCCATTAATTTTGACAAAAACAAATTTTGAAATGAATAAATCTTTATGAATAAATGGTTTTTGGTTAGAATGAAAAACTGTGTTTACTGGTTTCAAACAAGAGAATGTTTCTCGTAAACTAGATAGCAATGGATCAGATTCCAAAGGGTGTTGAATATTAACAAAAAATTCTCCTGGAAGCCTAAGTGGTTGATCAAGTGTATACAAGTTCGGCAGATGAACAACCTAGGTCTTTCTTAAGAGATGATCTGAGGCATAGGAGTACCAAGAGAAGATCATTGTGGATATATATGTGGTCCACAATATAAATAAATATATATTTCAATAATATTAATAATATTTTAATAAATGATAACATGGACTACATTGGAAGGACTGATCGATTGATTATAATAATTTGATTGATAATAATTTTGTATGGAAACGTTGTTTTGTTTTGTACATGGCGTGTGCACAGCATGCTACAGATATGCTCGGGAGTAATGAGATTGGTCTATAAGAGCTGGTCTCGTTAGGAGATTTTCCTAGTTTAAGTATCATAATTACCTTTACGATCTTCTAACATGTTTTAATCGGAACTACATGTTGAGCAATTTTGTTCACTTTACAATTCCTTTTCTTGGCAATTCTTTTAACTTTTCTAGTTATTAAGTCATAGCCCACTTTTCTACTGTTAATCTTGTTGTAAGTTGTTTTGGGGTAATTAAATCAATTTCTATATCTTCTTGTTAACCTTTATTCGTCATCATATTGACGTCATCTGGTGGATTGTTAGGTTGAAATGCCTTCTCCAGGTAATTATCAAACGCTATTTTTCTTTGTTGCTTTTTGCCCTGCTTCTACTTAGTTTCTTTACCGATTGGATTTGGGTTGGTGATCGCTTTGACTTTTATATCTTTATCGTAAAACAATACTTAATTAGTTTATTAACATTGATTCAACAAACACCTGAAAAGATCACGACGTTTTTGGAAACTTAGAAAAAGAAGCATTTAGTCTAAGGTGAACTTCGTTTACGAGAAGTAAGCGCAATAATAACCAAGCAAAGTGCATTGTCTTGGAATAACGCCAGAACATTCGAAGTGTTGCTATTTCTCCAAAGACTGAAGATTACGCTGAGTCTTGAATATGAAAATGCACAGATTTTTTTAATTTATATAATCCCAATGGTGTTCGCAATTCATATAGATTTTAGAAAAATAAATTTATAGTGGATGTATGTAATTATTTTGAATTGCTTATATGAGAAAATAAATATTATCATAATCACGTTTTATGTTGAAAATGTGTAACACAAAGCGAGTAAAAATGAAAGATTAATAAATAAAAACGTGATAATAATCCGTTTATCTATTAGTTCGTAAATCGGTTTATAAGTGGTTTTGCGGTGCCATGTTTTTTCACCACACAATATCATTACAGAGCAGGGGCGTAAGCGAAATCATTTGCGGGGCATAATAAATATTTATTGTAATAACATCATAATGCCGGGGACAAACGTCCTGTTTCCGCGCAAAACGCATACGATCGTTCGTCCGGCAATTCTCGCCGCCGAATTAAATATAATAGAACAAACAGCATCGACGGTTTTTCCATTTCGAGGATTTTTTTTGAAACGCTCGTCCGCTTTTTGCAAAAATGACAAAACGGAAAAAGCGAAGCTCTCCGCCAAAATCACGTCCCCGAGTTGTTTGGTAAATAAATAGCGACTTTTTGTGGGGCCGACCGCGGCGTTAATGCATACACAAACGGAATTTTCATATTTTTTATGTAACCTCGGATTTTTTTTCCCGACAGTTTCACGTACACAGAGATTAATACCCAACCTAACTCCCACATTTTTTTTTTAATTCTTTATAGTTAAAATAATGAAATGAATTAATGGTTTAATCGGTTTACCACAAAAGAGGTTTTAGTTAGTTTCAACCGCATGTTGGCGTCGTGTGAGGTTTTACACACTTACTCTTTTTCAAACAAATCATAAAATCGTCTAAACATTCTAGGTGTACCAATTTTAAACGGGCATTAAAACGCTGGAACCGTCTATCATTAAAACGGGCCGCTATTCGTGGCCGAAATATTTTTTTTTCTTACACGCGCGACCGAAAATTATTATTATTATTATTATTATCGTGATGTCGCAGTCTCAACCGACTGATTTATTACTATTTACGTCGGCGATAAATAAATCGAGGGTTTAATGTAAACCGAGCAAAACGTAAAAAATGTAAATGTAAACTAATAACGAGAAGAAAAAAAAATTTAGTAAGAAAACTTTTAATGTCCTTTAATGTTTCTTTTGGATGTAGGTACCTATTTGACTTTGATTTGCAAATTTTTTCTCTCGTCTTTCTTTGTATTTTATAAATATTTAGATTAAAAAGTGATTTTAAAAAGATTTAAAAGAATATTTTTCTTGTTTCTTTTTTTCCTCTTTTTGATGGAGATGTTTGTTTCATTTTTTTTTAAGATGTGGTCTTGTAAAATATAATATCTTTTTTTATGTTATTTATATTGTCATTTCCTACTGTTTCTCATAAAAATATACTAAATCTAAAATTTAAAAATGAATTCATTTTATTTCTTAAATTAAATGAAATTTACTTTTGAAGTAGACAATTTTAAACCACAACCATCACTTTTAATGTTGTTGATGTATCTTTACTTCTTTCATTAACTCTTTAATTATGGATCAACTTTGTCCTTTGATTCCTTTGCTTATGTATTTGCTTATATATATAACATCGTCATCTGAAAACAGATTAAACTAATCCTTTTGCCAAATATATGGTCCATCAGATCTCAAATATTCATCATTCCCAGTTGTTTGCTTTATTTACAATTTTCATTAATTCTGCCTAAACCTCTGAACTAATATATCATTAACATTAATGAATAAAATTTATGTAGGAGACTTATTTGCATTAAAATTCAAATAAGTAAAGAAACTGTGAAGAATAAAGAGAATTCGCTGTCAATATTTGAAAGAGTTGGAACGAATATGGAGCTTAGTAGGAGTAATTCTAAGAAATTTGAAGTTGATTTGTCACAATCTCTTTGACACAGACTTCCTAGTGTTATAATTTACAGCAACTTTAAACCAAATGATGACAAAAAGTCATCGTAGCACCAAATACCATATAAAGGATAATGATTATCACAACTAAGATAGTGAGTACACTAAGAAGTGCTCAATGAATCTTTTTTATATACACACTATCTACTTTGTATTCCTGTACACAATTACAATCAGCATCCGACAATATATTATAGTACATTTTGACTTCATCAACACACATTAACGCAAAGCTTTGTAAAACTTCAAGTAAATCGTTAATAAAAATAGTAAAGGACCCAGCGTATTTCAAAGTATATTTTATATTACAAAGGTTGTAAAACTTTGTGATTCATAAATAAGACAAAAAAACAAGTTTAACGAGAACAAGATACGGCAATTTGATAAATCAGGAATATTGTGTCCAAAGTTGCCCCCTTTATTGTAAGAAAAAATAACACATTAAGAAATTATAATGAATTTGTAACAGTTTTTACCACTGGAGAACTCTCGTAGATTTAAACGCATTACCTCGTGAAATAAGTCAATAGAAGGTCAAGTCTAACGATTCGACTAACTGAAAATTGATGTTGAATGGCAAAAATTGTTGGGCCAACGACTGAAATGGTCAGAATGTGTCCCATATAGCATAAATTTCCTTTAGAATATTATTAAATTCAACATCCTTTGTGGCCTTATGTTGCAGTATTTTTTCCTTCAATATATTCCGAGAGTGATATTATCATATAAATAACAAAATTATTGAAAAGACATTCAAGAAAACACTTTGAGTAGCTTTGGGTTGACGTTCAATTAGATCTTGATTATGGATGGTTATCTTATCTTCACGGTTAACATCAATATCAAATGAATTATTTTGGACGACTTATTTTACTCTGTAAACTTACATCAGATTATCAAACGACGAATTATAGTAAGAAATGTATGACTTATTCTCTACAATTACTATCACATCAACCCTAAACTGATTATTGTATTGCTGAGTCGCGGCTTTAATTTAAGCCGCTTGCGGTGACGCTCTACAATTAATATTGTATCAATCCGTAACTGACCATCATATTGCTGCTCCATAAGATGAAACATTTTGTTCTAAATCTTTTAATTCTCGAGATATAAAACATAATTGTTGTTAAAATTAAGTTGCTATAATTGCTTAATGAAACAAATCCAGTTACAGAAAATGCATATAGAATTAATAACGAACATTTTTTATCTAAAACATTTTGTTCTAAATCTTTTAATTCTCGAGATATTAAATATAATTTCTGTTAAAATTAATGATTTTGACACTTTTCGTATTCACATCCGTTAAGTTGGTAGAACTGCTTAATGAAATAAACACGATTAAAGGAAATGCATTTAGAGTTAATAACAAACATTTTTTATCCGGAACATTTTGTTCTAAATCATTTAATTCTCGAGGTATAAAATATAATTTTGGTTAAAATTGATGATTTTGACACTTTTCGTATTCACATCCGTTAAGTTGGTAGAACTGTTTAATGAAATAAACCCAATTAAAGAAAATGTATTTAGAGTTAATAACGAACATTTTTATCCGAAACATTTTGTTCTAAATCTTTTAATTCTCGAGATATAAAATATAATTTTTGTTAAAATTGTTGATTTTGACAGTTTTCGTATTCACATCCCTTTACTCTGTAAACTTACATCAGATTATCAAACGACGAATTATAGTAAGAAATGTATGACTTATTCTCTACAATTACTATCACATCAACCCTAAGCTGATCATTGTATTACTGAGTCTCGGCTTTAATTCAAGTATATGTGTGATTTCAACAAATTAAACCGAAGATCGCTTGCAGTGACGCTCTACAATTAACATTGTATCAATCCGAAACTGACCATCATATTGCTGCTCCTTAAGATGAAACATTTTGTTCTAAATCTTTTAATTCTCGAGATATAAAACATAATTGTTGTTAAAATTGATGATTTTGACATTTTTCGTATTCACGCCAATTAAGTTGGTATGATTGCTTAATGAAACAAATCCAGTTAAAGAAAATGCATATAGAATTAATAACGAACATTTTTTATCTAAAACATTTTGTTCTAAACCTTTTAATTCTCGAGATATAAAATGTAATTTTTGTTAAAATTGGTGATTTTGACATTTTTCGTATTCACGCCAATTAAGTTGGTATAATTGCGTAATGAAATAAACACGATTAAAGGAAATGCATTTAAAGTTAATAACGAACATTTTTTATCCGAAACATTTTGTTCTGAATCTTTTAATTCTCGAGATGTAAAATATAATTTTTGTTAAAATTTGATGATTTTGACACTTTTCGTATTCACATCCGTTAAGTTGGTATAACTGCTTAATGAAATAAACCCAATTAACGAAAATGCATTTAGAGTTAATAACGAACATCTTTTATCCGAAACATTTTGTTCTGAATCTTTTAATTCTCGAGGTATAAAATATAATTTTGGTTAAAATTGATGATTTTGACACTTTTCGTATTCACATCCGTTAAGTTGGTAGAACTGCTTAATGAAATAAACATGATTAGAGGAAATGCATTTAGAGTTAATAACGAACATCTTTTATCCGAAACATTTCGTTCTGAATCTTTTAATTCTCGAGATATAAAATATAATTTTTGTTAAAATTGATGATTTTGACAGTTTTCGTATTAATACCAATTAAGTTGGTATAACTGCTTAACGAAATAAACCCAATTAAAGGAAATGCATTTAGAATTAATAACGAACATCTTTTATCCGAAACATTTTGTTCTAAATCTTTTAATTCTCGAGACATAAAATATAATTTTCATTAAAATTGATATTTTGACACTTTTCGTATTCACGTCCGTTAAATTGGTAGAACTGCTTAATGAAATAAACACGATTAAAGGAAATGCATTTAAAGTTAATAACGAACATTTTTTATCGGAAACATTTTGTTCTGAATCTTTTAATTCTCGAGATATAAAATATATTTTTTGTTAAAATTGATGATTTTGACACTTTTCGTATTCACATTCGTTAAGTTGGTAGAACTGCTTAATGAAATAAACCCGATTAAAGGAAATGCATTTAGAGTTAATAACGAACATTTTTTATCCGAAACATTTCGTTCTGAATCTTTTCATTCTCGAGATATAAAATATAATTTTTGTTAAAATTGATGATTTTGACACTTTTCGTATTTACATCCGTTAAGTTGGTAGAACTGTTTAATGAAATAAATACGATTACAGGAAATGCATTTAGAATTAATAACGAACATTTTTTATCCGAAACATTCCGTTCTGAATCTTTTCATTTTCGAGATATAAAATATAATTTGTGTTAAAATTGATGATTTTGACACTTTTCGTATTCACATCCGTTAAGTTGATAGAACTGCTTAATGAAATAAACATGATTAGAGGAAATGCATTTAGAGTTAATAACGAACATTTTTTATCCGAAACACTTACTTCTAAATCGTTTACTTTACGAAATATAAAACATAATTTTCATTAAAATTGATGTTTTGACACTTTTCGTATTTACATCCGTTAAGTTGGTATAACTGCTTAATGAAATAAACACGAGTAAAGGAAATACATTTAGAGTTAATAACGAACATTTTTTATCCGAAACACTTTGTTCTAAATTTTTTAATTCTCGAGATATAAAACATAATTGTTGTTAAAATTGATGATTTTGACATTTTTCGTATTCACATCCGTTAAGTTGGTAGAACTGCTTAATGAAATAAACCCGATTAAAGGAAATGCATTTAGAGTTAATAACGAACATCTTTTATCCGAAACATTTTGTTCTAAATTTTTTAATTCTTAAGATATAAAATATAACTTTGTTAAAATTAATGATTTTGACGTTTTTCGTATTCACGCCAATTAAGTTGGTATAATTGCTTAATGAAATAAACCTGGTAAAAGGAAATGCATTTAAAGTTAATAGCGAACATTTTTTATCCGAAACATTTCGTTCTAAATCTTTTAATTCTCGAGATACAAAACATAATTGTTGTTAAAATTGATGATTTTGACATTTTTCGTATTCATGCCAATTAAGTTGGTATAACTGCTTAATGAAATAAACCCAATCAAAGGAAATGCATTTAGAGTTCATAACGAACATTTCTTAATACGATAAGTGATTAATATCATATTAATCCAGAACTGATCATCACATTGCTACTGGTATAATGATATTTGTAACTCGAATTATATCAAAATTTTCAAAAAATCGCAATAAATCGGGATTTCAATAAATTGATGTGAAATTATCAGCGTATCTAGTTCAAATTATAGGCTTTCCAACGAAAGAAACGGATTTTCAAAATATTCTTTAGTTTTTGAGATATTAACTTTTAAACATCACAAGATATTTACTCATTTTTCGGGTTAAGTAACCTTTTAGATTCATTTTTAAAAAATCACAATAAATTGGAATTTCAATAAATCGTTATGAAACTATCAGTAAATCTTGTTCAAATTGTAAGCTTTCAAGTGAAAAAAACGGTTTTGCAAAATATCTTTCAGTTCTTGAGATATTAATTTTTTAAGATAATCTCATTATTCAGAATAAACAATTATTTTCAATCATTTTCAAAAAATCATAATAAATTAGGTTTTCAACAAATCATTATGAAATTCTCAGCACTTGTCATAGAAATTATCAACTTTCCAATAAGAGAAACGGATTTTCAAAATATCTTTTAGCTTATGAGATATTAATTTTTAAACATCACAAGATACTTAAGATAATTATAATCATTTAGTTATTTACAATCGATCAGCATACTGTTCCACTTTACAGCTGTTTTATAATAATTGATGACCTAATTGAAGCAAACCTCAACAGAAATTCTAACACTGCAGAACTTTAATCGCAAACTTCTCATCACTTTGATGATGATCTTTCCAATGCGTAATATCTTATGGATATTATCCGAAGACGGATGACACCCAAGAAATCACCAATCTTTTCATCAATCAGATAAAATATAAGGCACAATAAAAAATTAACTGATAATTTTTGAAAGAAAAATAAGACTTTAAATTAGTTTAGTCTTTTGATGATGGCAATAAGAACCAAAACTGGTGAATAGTAGAATAAATTTTTGTTATTTAATGTAATAAAATTTATTTAATAAAAATATTTGAAATAAAAATTAAATGTTTTGATTTAAATAAATATTAGGAAAAATTGGTAATAATATTAAAATAAAAAGTCAATATTTTTTAATACGACCGACAAAAAGTCATTTTATTTCAGCTCTCAAATAAATAATTAATATGTACTCACGCTCGGATTCATATCATCGATAACGACAACATACATATCTGCCTACTTAGCCTAACGCAATATAATACAAATACCGAATAATTTATATACATCGCACACAACGTTATTTATTTTTTTATTATTTTTCTTTTATTTCTCTATTAATTACAGCCGAAAAAAAAACGGCTTATTACAGTTACAACTATTACACTATTGCCTTCGGCCGTAAATGCGTGGCGACGGGAATGGCGCATTCACTCGTATTTTAGGAACGTAAACTATAGCACTGGACTGTACTCGGGGGGTATCACAATGAACGAATTTAACGAACGAAAATCGAACTCTAATTTACTACTTAACAGTCTTCCTTTAGTATTTTTGTCCGATGCAGTCTTGTTGGTAATAAGACGTCGGCGTCGGTCTGTAACTCGGTGGACTCGGTGAAACGCCGGCACCGTGTCGAAATCCAGCTAATTGACAACTCGGTGGGGCCCCATCGAAAATTATATCACGATAAGTCGAAGCCGTTGTTGCGGATTCCGGTGATGTTTCGGGACTGTACCAAGGACTGTATCTCGGGGTTGAATCTTCGATGTATTGTTGAGGAGCGGTCGGACAATAATACATCCCCCCTGATGAATGAAGTCTTGGATTTGTATAATTATGAGATTGATCCGCCCTATTAGTAATAAGACTATCAACACTGAAAGTGGTCGGATCCATAATTGAGGCGGCAACATCGCCGATTATGTGTTCTTGATGAACGATAACCGATTTGGCGTTCATACATTGGGAAAGTTCGTTCGGTTCTCGTTTCGGTTTGCATTCAAGTTTAGTTTTTGTTTCTTCGATTTTTTCCGTTTCTCGTTTTGGTATGATTTCGCTTTGAAGTTGTTGCCGTTTCAGGGCTTCCTCTTTTTCTCGGAGGGCGTCTTTTTTCTTGAAACGCCTGCGTCTACGCAAATATGAGCCGTTATCGAACATGTTGTACGAATCGGGGTCTAAAGTCCAATAACTCCCTTTTCCCGGTTTTTTGTCGTCCCTTGGGACTTTAACGAAACACTCGTTCAAACTAAGATTATGCCTGATGGAATTTTGCCAACCTTGTTTATTTTCTCTGTAGTAAGGGAAACGTTCCATGATGAATTGGTAGATGCCGTTAAGGGTGATTTTTTTATCCGGTGCGTTTTGAATTGCCATTGCGATTAATGCGATGTAGGAATAGGGAGGTTTGACCATATCTTTGGCGGAGGTGAGTTGATGTTGTTGGTGAGGCCAAGCCGGATATCCATATCTGGAGTATTGTTCGTACGTGTAAGGATTGGTGGCGGTGACGGCCGTGGCATATCCGCCACCGTGGCGATAGTAAGCATTCTGGGTTTCGCTAAAAATGGTGTGCATCGTGGGGTTTTCGAGCGCCGGGGGGCCGAAGGGTTTTCTGTTTTCGTTTGGCTCGATCTTCCGAAAACAATTTAGCGTTCACTTAATATTATGATACACAACATGGGCCGGTTTACTCAGAGATTAAGTAAAAACACCGTATGTTGCTTCTTGCCGGGACGCAATGTTACTAATGAAAACAGACGTTGAAACGGCTGGTCCTGTTGAAGCGCGCAGCGATGTGGCGCAGCACCTCCTACGGGATCCCAACCAATAGGATGGCAAACTCCACCGCCTTCTTCGATCAATTCGCAACCGTCCTAAGGGGGCCTTCGGCCTATGCCTATAGTGAACAGTTTTTTTTGCCCGAATCGAAAGGGCTATAACAGGAGAATCCTTCGCCGTTCCTGGAAAACCCGATTGTTACCCCTATTCATTTCGCTCCTATTTTCGAAATCAACACACGTGGGGATGTTTTGTGTACCTTGGCACGGATGGTCGGAGAGACGTCCAGAGAAAACAGCGTCGAGGCGCTTGTGGATCGCGACGCGACGCCTCAGTTTGCTATCGGCTTCCGAACCACGTGTTCTGCGCGGTTTTTCCACCGACCACCTGTTTAGAAAAAAAGTGCGCGATTAGTTAATATCTTCTTCTTGGAGAAGTCTTCTCGGCGAAGACGTCCCGGTGAGAATTCTATTGTCAAAGATCACGTACTGAATTATCTCGGTTTCGAATGCCGTTCACATCTGGTATGACCCGGTGCGAGTCTAATTTACTGCTTTTCGGGCACACCGCAAGCACTAAAACGTTCGCCGCAGGCTTCCGCAAACTGAAATAACAACGAAGCCGCGCGTATCTTGACGGTTTTTCAGCGCGAGTGCCGACAAAGGATCTCTCTATGGCGTCGCGAGATTACAAGATTCTTTAAGTAAACACTACCATATTGGTTACTTCCGGAAAAAAAGTTTTATGGTCACTAACTTATTAAGAAAATTTAAAAATAAAATTTCTAAATTAATCCATTAACAACTGGTTCCTACTTTTCTTGAACTCTGCGAAAATATCTAAGACATCATTGCAAAATTAACCTTCATTCGATGAACACTCTTCTCAATGAGCTACAACTTCGTATTTATCAAAAAATTTGATTCCAAAATACACAACACTTAACACTTTCACTTAACACTTTTAAAGAAGTTAAGAAATATCATCGTAAATTATATTGTCCCAATAGAAAGATTAATTACATTTATAACATTTTGATTACACATTGTATTATATTGAGTTATAAGAGATTGATCAATCTTTGTAGTCTCTAATATAATTTTTGATACATTCTTGCAAAATAAATTTCGTAGTTTCTAAACAATCGTTCTTGAAGAGCTCTATTTACGAAGTGTGTTATGTACTCCACTCCATTGTGATGTTATTAACAACAACGATGCAATGACAAAACTGAAACTCAATTTGTTTTAATTATAAAAATGAATTCAGTGTTTCCTTGATGGCGGTAGTTGATGATAACTTAAGGCTTATTACCGTTCATGTTAGAGCTTTAAAGGTTTGAAGCTTTAAAGATTTGAGTAAGATATCCTGAAACGATTACAAATAGTTAATTTTCAAAAAATCGTATCTTACTTATTTATGAAAATGAAGAGTCGATATACAGGGTGTGTCAAATGTCTGGAATATAGCCAATAACTTCGCTATTTGTGGTTTTAAAGAAAAATTTTTCAAATACAAGTATCATTATTAATCGTGGCGCATTTTTTGTTGGTATTTGCTTGTTTGTGTTGTTTTTTGTTTCATTGCTATGGCAACCAATATTGTTATTTTAAACGGGATGCATATGTTTTTTTTTTGCATACTTTGAACATATCAAATCATATGGTTGTATAAGAAAAAAATCGAGAAAAATGCGTTTTCTAAAAATATTAAATCAGTAATTTACAATCAAAGTAGGCACCGAAATAATGCCATTGACAGCTTTAAATGTCAAAAAATGACAGTTTCAACAATTATGAATAATTAATAATGTATGGGTACGGTGACACACATTTAATGCAGTTTCGTCATTGGTAGCTGTCTTCAGCCGTCCACTTTTTGGAAAGTTAACACTTTCGGTGTTAAGAATTTTTTTTAATATTTTGGATACTGTGGATTGTATATCCGGGTAAATATTATTGAACAGTGTACAAAATTCACTTTGAGTACATTTACAGCATTAATATTTGGATTCTTTGTTGTTAGCTTAATTGCGCCATATTTGTTTAAACTGTTAATTTTTTGACATTTAAAGCTGTCAATGGCGCTATTTTGATTGTAATTTGCTGATTTAATATTTTCAGAGAACTCATTTTTTCTTATACAACCATATGATTTGATATGTTCATCGCGTAGAGGGATTTATCTTCTATCAAAATATGCAAAAAAAACATATGCATCCCATTTAAAATAACAATGTTGGTTGCCATAGCAACGAAACAAAAAACAATATAAACAAGCAAATATCGCCAAAAAATGCGCCACAATTAATAAAGAAACTTTTATTTGAAACATTTTTCTTTAAAACCGCACATGGCGAAGTTATTGGCTATATTCCAGACATTTGACACACCCTGTATATTTTAAATAAAGGCTGAAGATGTACTCTTTCGAAATCTGTATAATATTCAAAAATGTTATATAAAAAGTTTATAGAAAAAAATGACGTTTTTTAGATTACCAAAAAGTAGTTGAGGTTCAAAAAATCATTACATCTTTATTTATGACAATGAGGAATTGATCTATATCTTAAATTAAAACTGAAGATGTACTCTTTCGAAATCTGTATAATATTCAAAAATGTTATATAAAAAGTTTTGAGAAAAAGATGTATGAATACAATGACGTTTTTTAAATTACCAAAAAGTAGTTGAGGTTCAAAAAATTATAACTTCTTTATTTATGACAATGAGGAATTGATCTATATCTTAAATTAAAGCTGAAGATGTACTTTTTCGAAATCTGTATAATATTCAAAAATGTTATATTAAAAGTTTTGAGAAAAAGATGTATGAATACAATGACGTTTTTTAAATTACCAAAAAGGAGTTGAGGTTCAAAAAATTATATCATCTTTATTTATGACAATGAGGAATTGATCTATATCTTAAATTAAAGCTGAAGATGTACTCTTTCGAAATCTGTATAATATTCAAAAATGTTATATAAAAAGTTTTGAGAAAAAGATGTATGAATACAATGACGTTTTTTAAATTACCAAAAAGTAGTTGAGGTTCAAAAAATCATAACTTCTTTATTTATGACAATGAGGAATTGGTCTATATCTTAAATTAAAGCTGAAGATGTACTCTTCCGAAATCTGTATAATATTCAAACATGTTATATAAAATGTTTTGAGAAAAAGATGTATGAATACAATGACGTTCTTTAAATTACCAAAAAGTAATTGAGGTTCAAAAAATCATAACTTCTTTATTTATGACAATGAGGAATTGATCTGTATCTTAAATAAAAGCTGAAGATGTACTCTTTCGAAATTTGTATAATATTCAAAAATGTTATATAAAAAGTTTTGAGAAAAAGATGTATGAATACAATGACGTTTTTTAAATTACCAAAAAGTAGTTGAGGTTTAAAAAATCATAACTTCTTTATTTATGACAATGAGGAATTGATCTATATCTTAAATTAAAGCTGAAGATGTACTCTTTCGAAATCTGTATAATATTCAAAAATGTTATATAAAAAGTTTTGAGAAGAAAATGTATCAATATAATGACGTTTTTTAGATTACTAAGAAGTAGTTGAGGTTCAAAAAATTATAACTTCTTTATTTATGACAATGAGGAATTGATCTATATCTTAAATTAAAGCTGAAGATATAGTCTTTCGAAATCTGTATAATATTCAAAAATGTTATATAAAAAGTTTTGAGAAAAAGATGTATGAATACAATGACGTTTTTTAAATTACCAAAAAGTAGTTGAGGTTCAAAAAAATCATAACTTCTTTATTTATGATAATGAGGAATTGGTCTATATCTTAAATTAAAGCTGAGGATGTACTCTTTCGAAATCTGTATAATATTAAAAATGTTATATAAAAAGTATTAAGAAAAAGATGTACGAATACAATGACGTTTTTTAAATTACCAAAAAGTAGTTGAGGTTCAAAAAATCATAACTTCTTTATTTATGACAATGAGGAATTGATCTATATCTTAAATTAAAGGTGAAGATGTACTCTTTCGAAATCTGTATAATTTTCAAAAATGTTATATTAAAAGTTTTGAGAAGAAAATGTATGAATATATGATTTTTTTAGATTACTAAGAAGTAGGTAGCAAAATTTCAAAATACTATACATATATTGTGATTCCTGAAGATGGTTATCTACCGAAATCGGTCGTATCAAAAACTGTCACAAAAAATAAATTTATTATTATGCATATGCTATTTTGTAGAGTATCTCAACAATTCTACTATACTAAACATAGATTAATAGCCTTTTTTTAAATTTTATTAGAATTCATTCTAATCTAATATGTCTAATCTAATATACAAATTGTCTTGAATTTAACATAAAAATCTTTCCCTGAAACGAGTTATTAAATAGTGAAAGTTTCAAAAACAGGTGGTGGTCAGTTATGCTTATAGAAACTTCTAGCGATCCCAACCAAAAGCTCATCCTTGAGGGCTTTACGTAGTCCTTCAGTGTTATCTTAGGCTAGTTAGGTCAAAGTTTACCTAAGACCCTTCCGATAGCCACCTCTCCAATAATGAAAAAAAATCCCCAAGAGATATTTGTGGTTCAATTCTAAATCCCTATTACAAAATCAACAATGATAAATCCACAGATTCTAGATCGTATTGATCTTGCAAGTTAAATTAAGGAAATATAAGAGATATGTTAAAATGTGCGTTATTGCATCCGAGAAAGGACGGCGTCACTTCGTCGTAGAGCGGATCCGGAGCAGATGTAACGCGTCAACGTCATTTCGGACGTGTTCTGGACCTCCTGTAGACGTGGAATGAATCTACCATTTCACTCCCGGGTATATTTAGGTTAGTAATTTGATCATTTGTTTTATTTTTTGCCGGTGAACGAGCGGCGTCTTGGGCCTAATGCGTCCGCTAATGTTCCACGACCCCGATGCCCGCGTCCGGAGGCGTAGGCGACGCGCCAAACCCGACCAAGGAACGCACCGGGCCAATACATAATAGCCAGAACACGAAACTGTGAAAATATTATTTCGAAAGTTCGAACAAACATATCTGTGCGTTTAGAAAAATAATCACTTCGAATGTGATGACTAAATGTTGCACTTTCAAGATTGAATGGATTTGAATTTCTTTTTTCTAAACTTATATTTATAACGGGAAAATTTCAAAATGTAGCAATCTTTTTGTTCGATATGTTTTGCTCCGGGGGAAGCTTCATGATATTGATTCTCCACCTCTCTTCCTACTCTCGATCCACCCCGAGAACCTTGCGCAACGAAATCCGAAAAAAATTGTGATTTTCTCCTCAAAAGCACCTATAATAAATTAACCAGAAGACAAAAGGAGTCTTTAAGTTTTATCCGGGATATCAACGCCAAGTCATAAACGTAATGATTAATAAGCGCGCCTGTACAAACACCATTTCGAGGGCGTCGCGACACGGTCACGGCAGTTCGGTTAGAGTGATGGTGCCCTCATAAGGCCCCCGAAAAGGATGCTCATAATTTGCGGCTAATAAGCAAGGAAAACACGCAGCGTTCGTCTCGGCGTGACGTCTTGTCTTCTCCACGTGGTCGATTTGCTTAGAAACTCGGAGTCTTCTCTAAATCGGTACGCGTGTCGCTGTAAATATCGTGACGACGTCGTCGTCAAGCGTTCGATGACGGATTACCCGGATTTTTCGTTAAGATCAACGTCTTTTAAGCGATTTTCTCTTTTTTTTTCGTAATAGGACAAAATTTATCTGGATATAAAAGTCTATTTAAAATATAAAAGAAAAAAGTATTAAACCAGAAATTAACGCATCGTGAACCCTGAAGATGCTTATGAAACCTACGAAACCAGTAAACGCATAAAGCTCTACCCGCCAAGTAATGCAAATTTCGTCGAAAAATGACTCACAGCCTAGTTCAATCACTACCGAAGCGGAAAATCGAAACTAATATTTCCCAATCCAGAAAGAATTTGGTTCTTGACGCTCTCAGGTGGCAGAGAGGCCGAATCCCACATACTAGACCACCGGCAAGACCATGTAATGGATTACATGTTATTGAGATGTAGTACCAAAGAAGATCGGTTGATTCTAACTATAAGCTTTATAATGTTTATAGTTAGAATCATCATCTTCTTGATGGTGCTCATACTGCGTAACAAGCGTGCTGATCATATCACTCTTTACAACACGGTTTATGGGAAGTGGTCGCTCTGGACATCATTTAATTGTACGCATACAGCCAAGATAGTCAAAGAGATTAGCGATTATAGTGATATATCTCGTTAAGTGGAAGTAGTTCGAGCCCGTTTCGTGATTTGAATACTTTTATGCCATCTTGTCTAATAAACTCAGGTGCAGTTTCAAAGTATTGAGTAAGACTTAATGTTAAGTACTAGAACTGTTTAACCTCTCTTAGCTCTACTCCTCCTTTACACATACTAACGCGATCTGGAGAATCATTCTTATAAGCACTCGGCAGACATAGTGCAACTGTCTTGACGCTAACATTTTATCCAACAAGTTTAGAAACACCGATTGTTAGAAGAAGAGCTCCAACAATTTTTATTCGCTAGTCACCAAGTGATAGAGAGAGAATAGCCACAACACCCTCATTTAACTTGATTTTCCATGACTTGTGGAGTTGCTACTATTGTTAACTGATGTTTATAAATGTATTGCCGCTTTTACGTCATCTTTGCCCACACTCATATACAGGGTGTCAGATAAAAAACGCCCCAAGCTGTAACTGTGTCATTTACATTCCGATTTTTATGAGCGAGGTATCAAATGAAATGGTTTGATGAATATTATGATTCATGCTACAAATAAACTTTTTCCAACGCCAGCTTCAATTTCAAGCGATTATTAGCTTTTGTTTTTCATATTGCTCCATATATTTTTCTTCACGTCATTGGATAGAGATTGTTTTTCTGAATCCATTGATGTACAATACATCCATTTTAAATGTAATTTTAACAGAGAAAAGGCAGCCTGTATATACAGGTTGTCACACAAGAACGCCGCAAGCTAACATTAATTGTAATTTTAGCAGAGAAAAACATTTTCCGAACATTGTCTTAGTCACTTCTGCAATACTGTAGTGTGCCATAGAAAAAAATAACGTGCAAAACTGATAACAGTCATTAAATGATATTTCAATGCCTGAAGCAGTTGTAAATGATTATTTTTTCCCATGGCACACTACAGCATAACACAAGTGACTTTAAGAGAATGTTCAGAAACTGTTTTAATGTTTTTCTTTACTACAATTTTATTACAATTAATGTTAATGTGTTGTACAGCAATGGGTTCAGAAAAAAATCTCTATTCAATAACATGACGAAAAACATACCGAGCAATTTGAAAATCAAAAGTTGATAATCGCTTGAAATTGAAGATGGCGTTGGAAAAAGTTTATTTGTAGCATGAATCATAGTATTCATCACACCTTTTCATTTGATATCACCCTCATGAAAATCAGAATGTAAATGACAGAATTACAGTTTGGGGCGTTTTTTATCTGACATCCTGTATATTACTTATATACCGGGTGTCCCTCAAAAGTGGCTCACCCCCATATTTTTCTTTATTATTGGTGATATAAGAAAACCATTTGGAATGCATAGTTAGGTCGCTAAAACGGATTATTACGACATGAAATCATTCTTTTTGTACTTCCGGTTACACCGGATGTGAGTACTAATTTCGCTATTTTTTTAAATCTATAATTTTTTTTTCTTCAGTTGGGTAGACAGTATAACTTCACATAACTTTTACTTGAAAAAATTTTCACGAACGCTAATAATTTTTGAAAAAGAAATTATTTTCATTATTTTTTAACGTTTTCGGAAAATGTATACAACTTTTGACGCATAGTAGCTAGGTTAATAGTACAAACTACGTTATGTCCCTCTTCATTTGCTATTCCTCGAGCAGTGATCACTGCTATGCTTTAGTTAGTGGTTCTTTTTTAATAATGGTGTAAATTAACAGTTGTATTAAATTAGTTTTAAAAGAAAAACGCTATCCAACAATTAAATTTAATTCAATTGTAAGTTCAAAAAAACTAATTTTCTAAATTTACAAAATGCTCCCGCCTCGATTTTGACATAATTGTATCTTGCGTATTGTCGATCTAACGACTCGACGTTATTCCTGCGGAGATACTTAGGTAATACAATTTCTAACTCGATTTATTTTCCAATACCTCACGAGACCTTACTGGTGTATTATACAGCTCAGGTGATCTGAGAGGTTTTAACCAAAATAAAGTAAACAATCCAAATTATAATGTACAATGGACATTGTAAGTTACTATCAGCTACAGAACATTTAGTGTAAAAGAACAAAAAATAAAGAAAAAAATAAAAAATAATTGAATTAAACTTAATTGTTTGATCGCGTTTTTCTTTTAAAACTAATTTAATACAACTGTTAATTTACACCATTATTAAAAAAGAACCACTGACTAAAGCATAGCAGTGATCACTGCTCGAGAAATAGCAAATCAAGAGGGACATAACGTAGTTTATATTATTAACCTAGCTACTATGCGTCAAAAGTTGTAATACATTTTCCGAAGGTACTAAAACGTTATAAAATAACGAAAATAATTTTTTTTTCAAAAATTATAAGTGATCGTAAAAATTTTTTCAAGTAAAAGTTATGTGAAATATTACTATCAACCCAACTGAAGAAAAAAAAATTATAGATTTAAAAAAATAGCGAAATTAGAACTCACATCCGGTATAACCGGAAGTACAAAAAGAATGATTTCATGTCGTAATAATCCGTTTTAGCGACCTAACTATGCATTCCAAATGGTTTTCTTATATCACCAATAATAAAGAAAAATATGGGGGTGAGCCACTTTTGAGGGACACCCGGTATAGTAAGTAGAGCCCTTGTACACTGCCTTGTCGTACTCCTGAGTTAAATGTTTTAAGTTCAGAGATGAACTTGATGAACTAAGGAACTTGGTTCAGTTGGCTATTTTGTAATGAAGTTCCTGATGCCAAACTCTATCAAAATTTTCATTTGGTAGTTTTCTAGGTTTTCGGATTAATGTTTTCTTTCGTTTCTGTTACTATTTCTTTTGAAATAACGGATCTGTTTTCGCTTTCCCCTGGGTAAGATTCCTCAGTCAAAAATATTTCTACCCGGATTTCACCAGAAAGTCTCTTCAAGATATTCAGCGTGGCTTTTTGTGTATTACTTTTGCCCACGTACCGCCTGCGTTTTTAATTAGTAGATTTTACTTAATAAACTCTCCAGAGTAAATAATAAATCAGCTTTACTATTATTTGACAGATTCCTCAGGTAGTCACTGACAGAGTTCTCTTTAATTTTTTGACTTTCTCTCTTGAGTAGTTAGTTGTGACAGTATTTATTATAATTTTATCTGCTGATGCCAGTCTTCTTTTTTTTCAAAAATAGCTAAAGTATTAACCCTTGCAAATTGTTGGCTAGCTGTAATAAATGATTCCATTTCATTATCCAGCTATTCTTAATTTCTTAGAGGCACTGATAAAGTTATATTCTCTTCAAGTTTAATTCCAACGCTTCTCCAATCTGTCAGTTTAATTACCAATCTAAGGACTAATTCTTTTCATATAATACAAAGTATATATTCCAAGGTTGTGTATTTCCATCTGTGTATTTTTGGGTCTATAGGTCAATATAATACAATATATTTAGTTCATTGCCTACTTGAAGAAGCCTTTTTTCCTTTTGTAATACTTAATCTATATCTATGTTTATTTAGGCAGCATCCTACAAGACAAGACTGGTGAAATTTGTAAAGCAGTATACAATTAATAACAAATTAGTATTACATACCTTTTTTTACAAAATCATTTTTCCTCATTATCTTGTTTTCTGACTAAAATTATTATTATTACTATGTATATTTGATTGTATTTACCTACATTACCGCTGATATGTAATCCATTAGCACACACGAACATTGACAATCTAAATGGGGGTGTGTAAAGTGTTAACGTACGGTGATGTTATTTCTGCATGCTCCCCTATATCGTAAAAAGCCGCGCCTCGTCATATTTGTTTAATTAATATTCGGCGCGGTGTGAACGTCGCCCCTAGGATGACAAGCGGCGGCTGATGCGACGATGGTGGCAGTTGTTGGAGTGTTGTTTCATCATTTCCATAGTACGTGGCGAAGTGTACCCGAAGGCGGCGCGTGTGTTATATGCGTGCGACGAATGCCAACATTTCCACTACAATCACCATGACTCGCAATGGATAAAAATTGAGATTTTGATTTTTTTATTTTTGGACTTATGGTGGAAGTTGAAAAAGAGATACTTGAACGAACCCCGTATGAAAATTTACATATACACACGCGGTTCACGTATTTACATTAGCTTCGGTAGGCATATGTAATAAAACGTGAAAAGATTTCGGGTTTTGAGACTGTGGGAACCGAAACCTCTCCGGTTCGTCGTGTTTACGTTCGGTCGCCGTTCACCTCTTTCCGTTCACACAGATATATGTATATTTCTAAGATTTTTTTTACCTCTAAAATATGTGAATTCGGCGAGTATGTGTGAAAATATGACGCCGCGCTCATAAGTCACCGAGATTTATCGCGTGAGAGAAACCTTATTTTTAAATGACCGTCAAGAAACGAACGAAGAGAGGCAATTTAAATACCACCTAAACACGTACAGTGTAGACACTTGACAGTTCGCGGCTGAAGTGTGAGATTTAAGAGGTGTTTAGACAAGCGGGTGGTTCCTGATATTTACGGTTGTCGTCCAATTACTCTTTCGTGTATTCTAACTTTTCGATGATGTTTAAAAAAGTAAAGGAATAAAACGCATAATGATGTAGGGTTTGTGGAGAATTTGCCTGAAAGTTTGTCTAATTAACACTAACGGGTTGGTAGCCGCAGAAGCTAGAGTAGAATAGGCTCCGGCCCACGGTTAATTGTAATTTCTACGGAACAAATTGCATTGCAAATAGAGAGTGGCATTAGCCTGGCTGTTTGTACGGGGTTGCGAGGGGAAAAGGGGTGATGGGGCGTAGTGAGAGGGCGGCGGCGTCGGTCTGTTTATTCAGAGCCCCCGGAATTAACCGTCCAACTCCCGTCGGTCTCTCTTCAAGCGCTCACCATCTCCGTCTGAGTTCGGAATACCGATAAAACCGCTTAATTCTCTCATTTTCATCCTACGAAGAAGTCGATATGTAACATTAATTATTTTTAAATTATAATATATATATTTATTACGACACTCTTTATCTTTACCTAAAATTAAATTCACATTTCTTAAGTTTGTTTTCTTAGTGACCTGGAAAGTGGCATTTCTTGAGAGTGTCGGTGGCGTCGGCGTCGGAATCGTCGTCGTCACGACGTCGTCTCTTGGAAACGAATCGTCCGTCTGAGCTAGTAATAACAATTAAAACGGAAGAGGAACGGTCTTGGCCCGAAAATAAAAGGGTCGCGGAGTTCTAATTTAAAAGGCGGGGCGCAAAAACGAAAAAGTCTTCAAGTCGTCCGACGGAGGAGGCAGAACGACGTTCGCGCGGAATGGATTTATCTATTCCTTGTCTTCGCCCGTTCTACTCCCGCGTTAAGCTTGTTTATTCAGCCGCGCTGCTGCTGCAGCCGCAATGTCCCTTTACTTCTCTTCACTAACCATCTATTTTTCTATTCTTTTTACTTCCCAACGATGACTTAAATACGCATTATAGTCTAAAATCAATTATAAACTAAATAATATCAACTAAGATAAATAAATTTAATTAAAATAAGTTCTTTGTTTATGATTATGAGATTTATGTTGATTAAATTTAACATGATTGTGATAATGAGGTTGATTAAGGTTGACATCTATGAAGTGTGAGATATTATTGAGAAATATCGAATTTTACACCGAAAATTTTGAGATGAGAATCTCGGGTTGCTAACAAAAATAAGGCTGTTAGAGTATCTTAATGTAGATCTATTCTCTGGGGATAAAACAAACATAGATATTCATTTCATTTATTACACTTGTATAATTTAATGAAATGGAGAAGCTTGTATATAGAACCACATTGTACAATGAAGCGTTAGTATAATTACAAATTAGTACTAGAAAACGAACCTCATAAGTACTATACTATGAAGAAGACAAAACAAAAATAAGGCCAAAAAAGAATCAAACAAATTTAGTTCGAACCACAACCTCTAGTTATTACAATATTTCCACAATTTTGAGAAGTTGGTAAAGAAAAAGATTATTAACTTAGAACTAATAAAGCATTCAATTTGGATAAAAGTAGAAATACAAATTTCTATAAGCCTGGTGGTTTTGATAAAATGATTAAAACAGTAACTTAGTAACGGAGCTTCATGAGAAAGTTGTGGCAACATTACTTTTATGCTCAAACATGCTCCTAATGATTCAAAAAGATTTACTCATCCTAGCAGCTAGTTTAACCACTCTATTTTATACAATATCTTAACCCCTTTATATTTAGCATTCATATTTCATGCCAAGTGATTTTGAGATAAACCTAATCATGAAACTCGAAACCGGCGAGGAATGATGGCTCTGTAGTTATCTTTCCAACGATCCATTTGATAACATTAACTCCTCTAAGATTTTAAAGAAATTGATTTCTCAGAAAAAGCTTAAAAGTGATTGGTAACTCAATTTACTCGAATCGGGTTCGTTAATAAGGCAGATTTATAGATACAGTTGGTGCACATCTTGTATTAACGCAACTATTCGTATTATTAAATCGTGAATGTAATGACAATACGTGAGAGATAAAAATATAATAGTGTCATGATCGTTTCGATCGTTGACTATGATCTTCGGATTACTTTTATTACGGCAGTACGATGTGCTGACGGCTCAAATCACGCTCTAAGATTTTTTTTAGCCAGTATGGACTAGATAGCATTTGAGCTTTCGGCGCTTTATGTTATTCGTCTATACTCTATTCGGTTGATTTTCTAAATCACCGTAAAACTGCTTCATTCGTGATTCTATCTACCCGGAAAAGCTGAGATAACATGTCGAGAACACGAAACCACCAAAATACTTAAGTGATAGAATGCTCTCATTCGAAGAACTTGTAATCAAAACAGCGGAGAATCTAAAATCAAAGAACAATATTATACAATACTATATGATCTATGGATCATGAAAGGGAGCATCGGTCTTCACCCTGTTCTCAATACTCCTGATCCTTGTCTTCTGAACCGCTAAATACTGTGCACCAATATAGCTTTACAGTCCTCCAGACACACAGAATCGATGTTCAGCTCAATGCCACAATGGAAATGATCGCAAAGATTATCAAATCTACTCCACTGCAATAGCTCTATACACCGTTTCCAAACTTGCGCCATATAAATGCTCTCATGAGAAACTACAAAAAGATCTTAAGCAACCAAAACCTACCAATACATGGGGAGATTGGCGCCAACCTCACCCAAAACAACAGCCCCTGCCATAGATGAAATACTCAGCCGGACTAACGTTTGGCATCAATAATGGGTTACAAATCAGAACAATCAGATCTCATGTATTACCGAAAAGCCAAACAGAATACGGACATAGAAATGTTGATGCGCTTACTTTCTGCAAAAATGGTGTAAGACATTGACGCCCTACTGCGAATGCGGTGAAAATCAAACCGTGAAACATATTATAGAGTATTGCCCTAGAACTCCAGAATCAATATCTTACATAAAGAGCTAAATGTCTATTTGTAATCGAAACCGTGAGTGTGATTTTAATTGCAATTTTAATGATATAGTAATGTTATAAATCTATTTATCCAGCCTTCTTAAAAATCCTTCCACATCTCAAATTCATTTCAATAGGGGTCCGTTAATGTCCAGAATTCAACCTCGTACAGGGAAAATATAGCATCTTAGCATTTTTAAATCGTTGTTTATGTCGTGTATATGAAAGATTTGCCTCACTTTTATTAACGTTGTTCGTGTTTTGATTATTCGACTCTTAATTTCCTCACAGATTATATTCTGTTTATTCGTTGGAGTTAGATGCCGTTTACGTAAATCCATGATTCTGATTGTTATTACTTTTCCTTATAATCATATATGTATTTATTTTTGCTGGTGTTCAGTGTCAGATAGTAATTTTTGGAGTAATGAACTCCAAAATTATTAATAAATTATTGGACGGTTCTGTAGTTGCATTTCCAAACTAATAAAGACCAAGGTATCATCTGCATAACGAATTTGATTTACGATTTTCCCATTCATTAACCTCATCGTAAAAGATAGAAGATCAATGGTGACAAAATGCAACCTCTTTTGATTTCTACTTCTTCTGAAGTTTGGTTCCAATATAAATTTGTTATTACTCTTATCTCTTTGTCATTAACTTCTGTATCTTCTAGCACTTGTAGCATCTTATCATGTTGAACTTTATCGACAGCTTTCTCAAAACAATATATACGTCATGATTTACATCGCGACATCTTTATGCAGAAGAAGTCCATGTCTATAGTCTTCTTTTAGGCAAATCAAAGAATACATTACGAATAATAAGATTTTTCTCATTTTTGACACTCACTCTAAATTCAGCAATAACGGGATCCTTTCTTCCTTTGCTGATCTTAGCGTCTATTCGATTTTCTCTATCAGTCTCCTCTTCTATTTGATGGTAAAAATTCTCCAATTTTTAGTCAGCAGTCACATGGCGGAGCAAATACCTGCACAATATTTATGTTTGCTTCGTTTTAACTACTCCATCATTACTTTAGCATATAGTTATATAATATTATGTAGTATGTATTATTTAGTATTATGAATTACTCTGGCCTCCTCTCTACTAAATGGTATGATCGTCAATTTCAATTTGTTGACGGTGAGGCTATCTCATTTCTTTGATTGTGTCATGTATCTTTCCGCAAGAAAATATATGGTGAAGTATATTAAACACGAGTCACGATCAATTCGCAGAATAAGTAGCTGTATTTTAACATGGTCTTAATTTATTAAATCAATTACTTTGATCTTTCATATGCGAACTAGATTTGGAAATATTATAAATATCAGCTTATAGATTATGCATAAGTACTTACTTAGATTTTAAAATAGCAAATCAAACATCATTAGTATGCTTTGTAGTTTTCTTGGTGTATGTTTAACTAACGAGCGATTCAATTCTAGTAGGCAAATTATGTATCATAGTAATAATTAGTTTAACTAAAAAAGTTAAGATACCATATTTTCATTTATAACTATAATTTTATCGATTATATCGTGTTAATTTAACAGTTGTTTTGATTGTTAAGATTTTCATTAAAATACCACTGAAATCTTTACCTTTTCCCTGAAATCCTTTCGAATCGCTTAATCCATTAATAATAAAGTCATACAGAAATGTGAAGAACGAAGCTCGATAATGAGGGCTTAATGAATAATGACACCTAGGTAAACGGTCGTGACGGTAGTCCATGGTCGTTTGAAAGGTTCTGGTGGGGTACGGAGGGCCACGCGTCAGGTGCAATAGGATGGTAGAGTAGAAAGGTAGACAGAGGGACGACAACGGGGAACGCCAAGAATCCGCCAATATGGCCGTGTTCGGCCAATGAGGACGAAGAGGCAACAATGCCGGGGCAGAGCTAGCGGCGCGACGGCGGCACGGTAGCAGTGAGGGGCCCCTATGTGTTCTACTTCGCGCGACCGCAGCGACAGCCTGCGTCAATATTATTTCAGCATTTCCCCCTCGCACGTCACCCTCCGACAACCCTCTCTCAACGTATCAGTCGATGCTCCCCTCGGTGGTCACGCGTTGCACCATTGTGTCCACTTCCTAAAGTTATAAGTAGGATAGCATTGTACGATTTTCTACCTGAAATATTATATTGAATTTTATTAATATGTAAATTTTAATTTATAAATTTTTTTGCCAATATTAACTTTGTATCTCTTTAAGTTATTTAGATTTACAGGATCAAATCAAGCAACATACCGGGAATTTCATATAACTTACAATATATGAATGCAGTAATAATAGTTGGAAAAACATTCGGATTTAGCCGCACATCTTTCAAGAGGGCTAAACCCGTATTATTCTAGTTCTAGGTGTTGTGTTAAGTGCAAAACTAGAACTAACACTAGACCTAGATCTAGAACATTCGAATTTAGCCGCACGTCTCTCAAGACGACTAAACCCGAATAATTCTAGTTCTAGGTCTTGTGTTAGTTTTAGTGATACTGACAGTACAAAACTATAACTAACACCTAGACCTACAACTAGAAAGTTTTGGGTTTAGCCGTGCGTCCTCAGACTTAAGAGACGCATATCTAAACCCGAATGGTTCTGGTTCTAGGTCTAGTGTTAGTTCTACTTTTCGTTCAATAAAAATATACCACAATCTAAAGCTGAATAAAACTAGAATTAATACTACACCTAGAAACATTTAGGTTTAGCAGTGTATTAAGAATGTAGTGCACAAAATGGATATACTAGAAATGTGCTAATGAGAACGTTGTGTTATATTATCACACTACGGTATATGAATATGATGACTAAAATTTGTTTATACACAGTGCTTAACATTTCTAATTGTCGTTACTAAACTAATTTTGTAATAACATGTATTGACTAATTAGGAATTATCCTTTGTATAGATCGCTAATAGATAAGTTTATGGTAGCTTACAAGTATACAGGTAGGCAGCCAACTGGTTGTTGGAAGTGATGTCCTTGCTCTTGTGTGAAGTCCGTCGAATCCCGTTCTTTCTGATTCCTTTTCGAGCCATTAGGCAGATGTTGAGAATTCACTGCATTCATCATTGCACTTTTATAAATAGACTTTAAATCCATTTTTCTCTGGCTATATGTACCACTATAGTATACATACCTAGCGCTATGTTAATGATGGGAATTGAAAGCGAGCCCCCTGAATGTGGTTGTAACAAAAGATTCAACGTTAGGTATGGAGACATCACAGTATAAGTTCTCTAAAGTGTATTGCTGGAAATAGTTATAAAAAATGATTAAAATTAGTTAATTTAGGAAGAAATGGCTGACTTTAAAACGTCAAAAAGAAAAATTAAATATGGTTGCCACCGCTAGATGGAGTGGCGATTTTAATTTAATTTAAAGGATTTCTTAAAGATTTACAATTAACGGATATGACCCACACTCAACTATTATATAACCTGATACACTTTCTCACAATTAAATCCGTTTAATTATATAAAATTATTTATTTTTTTAGCCATAATTTATTCATAATATTAACTTGGCACAGTCTAAATGAATTTCCATATAGAGTTGCTAAGCAACCATCGCCAAATTAAAAATGCGCATGATATACGTTGCTCTTTTTGAATTAAATGTCTTTTTTATGCTAATTTAATCAATTACTTAAAAAAGATTACATAAAAGGTTATGTTACCTAAAACGGTGTAAAATAGGATATCTTCTTTGCTTAAATTTTCAATATTCCAAGTATATGTAGATTGTTTCGTTATTTTCTCATCTTCGCTTCGATTCTACGTGAGCAATGTTGTGTTAGAAAACAGGATTTGGTCAATCCCCCTGTTTTTATAACGAAAAAAATGCAGTCGAACCACATGCCCGTTACAGAATTCAAAAATTTCTCAACTTTTAATACGCACCAAACGCGCCATCTATATTACAATACCCCAATTAAACACGATTATTTAATCACTATTTTAATTATTAACTTTTTATGCAATTTTAAATTAATTATATTATTTTTATGTAAATTAATCATAAATAAATAAATTTTTAATAATGTTGCTTTAATTTTAATTTATAAAATTGCAGTTTCCTTGACATGAAACGTCAAAATCCTAACCAAAAATTTTTGTTTGTCAATATGACGAAATTCTCAAAATATAATGTACAGAAACGCAAGTAAAGTTAAAGTGCCTCTTAGGTATCTCCTAAGAAATGCGCAAAATCAAGAAAAATCTCCCAATACCACCCTTCCAACGACCATCTTAACCAAAGGGATTTGTAGATGTTTAAGCAGCAATACTAAAGTATTTATTACGCATCCCCAAATGTTGTGTTTACTCTACAATTTATTTTTTAGATCACAAAAACTATAAATAACGAATTCAATGCTGTTTGTAGTCTTATAAAACGATCCGGTCTTGATGACATAACCAAACTTCCAAGATACCTAAACACACGGCAGTTTCATAAAAGTACTTATAGAAGTAGCGCAACTGGTCCTACTGATCCCAAAAAACGACCTGATAAAAACGAAAATAATAATGACGATGATGATAATAAAATTTCATCGTTATTGGCCAAAGCATTTCTTTGGATGTTATCAGCTTATATGGTTATTGCTATTATATCGTTAATGTTTCCAAGTAGTAATCAACCAGAAGTAAATGTTAAAATTATTTTATTACATTGATTTTAAAAGAATTAATTATAGGTTGTGAGGTACGTTTCGTGGAATGAATTTTTATATCAAATGTTGGCTAAGGGGGAAGTTGAAGAAATCATCGTCCGACCTGATGTGGAGATTGTTACTATTATTTTATTTGATGGAGCGGTTATTAAAGGAAAAAAGGTTTGTATAAATAAAATAATTTTTATTAAAAAAATTGTCTATTTTTAATGAAATAAAAGTAGGACTAACATTAAACCTAGAATTAGAAACATTTGGAGTTAGCTGTATATCTCTTAAGACAGTTAAACCTAAATGATTCTAGTTCTACTATATAATTTAATATATGTACTTTTTTAATAGGTATATTTAACCTTTCAACTAATTCAATAAAAATATATAATAATCTAGCGCTGAATAATAATTAAAACTAGAACTAACACTAGAACTAGAAAGATATTTTCTAGGTCTAGTGTTAGTTCTAGTTTTACACCAGCACTGTTACTATGTAGATCAAACACTACACTTACAACTAGAATCATTTGGGTTTAGCCTCACATCTTTAAAGACAGCTAAAGACGAATGATTCTAGTTCTAGATCTAGTATTAGTTCTAGTTTTACACTAGTACTGTTACTATGTAGAACTAACACTATACTTAGAACTAGAATCATTTGGGTTTAGCCTGACGTCCTAAAAGACGGCTAAACCCGAATGATTCTGGTTCTAGGTCTAGTGTTAGTTCTAGTTTTAATTGGTAAGTAGCGCTAGACCAAGAACTAGAATCATTTGGGTTTAGTACGTCTCTCAAGACGGCTAAACCCGAATGATTCTAGTTGTAGGCCTTGTGTTAGTTCTAGTTTTACACTAACACTGTTATTATATAGAACTAACACTATACCTAGAAACATTCGGATTTAGCCGCACGTCTTGTGTTAGTTGTAGAGACAGTGTTAGTGCAATAAAATAAAAGGTCAAAAAGTTCTGAAGCAATTAATTTATTTGTTCTTAACTACCGGTTTCGGAAAATACTATTTCCGTCTTCAGGTTCGTTGCTATAAAAGGAATCTAAATTTAACAAACATGATAGATTTTCTTTTTTACCGTCAACTAAGCACGCACTGTAACAAATATTACTTACTTTAAACGAAAAAAAAAATTGAAATACTTGACTTGGCCACAAATATACCTATATTTATTGATGAAAAATACAAAGTTGAAGATTTAGCTATAGATTTAGAAAGCCAATTGTATAGACATAAAGATTTTTTCAATATGAAAAAAGATTTAATACCAACTCTCAAAACTTTAAAAAGAGATATAAACTGCTCAGTTGGCAAAAAGCACAAAAGCCAAATAACAACCATTAAAAACTTAAAAAAAAGAATGTTAACGAATAATGTCATTATTACACTTGGGGATAAAAACGAAGGAATAGTATTAATTGATAAGAAAGAATACATTAATAAAACCGAACAATTTTTTGAAGAAAATGACATAAATATTATAAGCAAGAATCCTATTGATAGCTTTAATAGAAAAACGAAACAAATAATCAAAGACTGTAAACAGATCCTTTCTAAGTTTAACATAAATGTAAACAAAATAAATATGAACCCACAATCGCAATAATTTGATTGTGGGTCTTATCAAACTACATAAACCAGACAGGTCAATGAGACCCATAATTAATAATAATAACATTAATAACACACCAACATAAAACATCAGAAAAGTTATTCACAATGTAATTCAAAATAAATTCAAATTCGAATCAAAATATTCAATAAATCATATTAAAAATGTTGAAATTAATAATAAAACCCAATTAATATCCTTTGACATAAAAAAACCTCTACACAAAAGTGTCAATTAGAGAAACATTAAATCTAACTAAATAATTCCTCCTAAATAAATATTCAGAGCTAGAATTTCTTACAGAACAAGACACTTTTTAAATTTTACAATAAAACTTGTAGAATGGTCAATGGTCTGCCCATGTGTTCTTTATTATCAGGGTTTCATTGGAGAAACAATTCTCAGAAAAATATAACATTTTTACTAATAATATCAAGTCGTTACGTTGACGATATCTTAATAATCCATGAAGGCCCAAATTCAAACATTGTAGCTTTTATAGTATTTATAGTATTTTAAACAACATTGGTGAATTAAAATTTACAATCGAAAAAGAATCTAATAATGTCATACATTTTCTAGACTTAGTTTTACAAAAGAACGTTGATTTTAAGAGGATAGATTTCAGTGTTTACCACAAACCAATTACAACCAATGTTATCATTTCGAAAAACTCTTACATTAGAATCATAACGAGGCAATTTTTAGATACATGATAGACAGAGCCATCAATACCCCTACAAATGAACAAGATTTCAACAAAGAAATAAAATACATAATAAAGCTGGGCCTTAATAATAACTGCAGCGTTGCATTTATACAAAACGTTTACAACAAGATACAGAAACGTAATGTAATGAAATACATCTATCCTGCGTATAAGAACGACGATAATACATCGATATCTAACAATAAACTATTACAATTCGTTTAATAAAATTAAAAATTTATTACAAAGATATGATATAAAATTAGCTCACAGAAGTAACATAAAACTAAACAATCTAATTATTAACTCTAAACAAAAGATCGAAGAAAAACAAAAGACTGGTTTATACATCGTGAACGCAGTTGTGAGAAAGTATATACAGAGTGTTCATTTCAAAACTTTCCACCTCAATTTCTGTAAATCCGGAAGTTTAAAAAGAAAATCGCTGAAATAGGTAAAGAATAAAACCAAGGGGGACAACTTTTTATGCAAAAATTGACTCACTCACTTCAACCCCCCGCCTCCAGAAACCAACTCCTTAAAANCGTCGAGTGAACGAGCGTAAATGCGATAGAACTTTATTTAAAAATTAATTTGAAAAACAATAATAATAGTGACATTTACTGACATTTAAACGTCAAAAATATTTCTGACAAAGATTGCAAAGCCTACCAAGATTTTTTCATTAAAAATTCATTCCAACTTTTGATCAACAACCCCGTTGTTTAACGGGCAGTGTTTGCTTTATTATTTTTTTTCTCAAAAATTAGTCATTTTTGGAAAAATTTCAGAGAGACAAAAAAGTTTTAGAATACTTTCATCAATCTATGTAAAATTTTTCTAATGTATTTATCATCTATTACGTTTAGTAGTTTAGAAGGGTAGGTTGAAAGTGCAAATAAGGTCAAAACGTGCCCTATTATGAATTAAACATATTCTCCAAATTTCATTTTCCTAGCTTTTATGGTTTTTGAGAAAGAAAAATTAAACCAAAATTTTCCGCCATTTTTGAAGGGGTGTAGCTCCTTAGGGGAGCCGAAGTCGCCCATGGTTCATATATCAAAGTACCCTTAAAATTCACTAAAGAATAACCCCTTGAAGTTTGTTGCAGTCATTCAGATACACCCTGTATACATAAAGATTTTTTCAATATAAAAAAAGATTTAACACCAACTGTCAAAACTTTAAAACGCACAAAAACCAAATGACAACCATTAGAAACTATTAACTAACTAACATTATTATACTTGGAGATAAAAACGCAGGAATAGTATTAATTGATAAGAAAGAATACATTTTAAGCGGCCTTCACATGATTAATATACAGTGTGTCCCAGGATAGATGTTACAAGAGGTATAATGACTTAAAAATGTTGGAATTTTATTTTAAGGCTAAGGAATTAAGCCCTGCTAGGTGTGAAGAGAATATTAAGAATATTTTCAAAACAAAGGCGGCTTTGACTGACAAGGGAAGTATCAGAACTGTCTCTCACCGATTTTGTTGAAATTTGGTACAGCGATAGTATGACCAAAAATAAGTTTTACGGATTTTTTATACGTGTTAATAAAGCCCCTGGGGCGAGTTATAAGGGTTGGAAATCGGGGCGAAATATATATATTCGCTTATAGGTTGAAAGCGAAAATAGCTATCGAAATGTAGTAAATGTAAACTGATATTCATTTTCAAAGAGCTTTCCATTGATATACCACACATATATCTGAGGGCTTCAGGAGGTAAACTACCCCTACTTTTTTGGAATATTTTAAAAACTACCCTGTCGATATTAGCGATATTATGTATCCTTATAGTACGTTTAAAAATATTAATGACGTCTTTTTTCTTATTTGCCTCTGACCATCCCCTGCAAAGTTACGGGGTATGATAGATAACCCCTTTCCTTAATAATAAGGTGATAAACTGTTACACTTTTGAACAATATTTTGAAGAAAACCATAAATTAGTTGTAAATTAAGATTTTTTCTTCTATAATTCGAGAACGGGTTGCGATATCGTGATGCGGTTTTCACTAAAATTTAGCAAATTTTAAGGTGACTAAGAATCTGTGAAGTAAATAGTATCGTTCCATTTAACTTTTCTTCAAAAATATGTAATCGCTGCAGATAACGCCCTCTGGCTTATTTGTTTTAAAGCAAACGGTCTTATTGAAAATATCTTTAAAAAGAGCATAAAATGCTCTTTCAAACAACACCAAAAATATTCAAATCGGTTGAATGGTCCAGGAGATATTAAAATGTAAACATATGAAAACGCATTGGCCTCCCCCTCCCTTATTATGACAGATATGAGAAATATCGCAAAACAAAAGCGATGCGGTATTATCCAAGCTATTAAATCATGTTGTCAAAATTATAGCTCATCGTCTAAGTTTCTGAGATAGCGGGAACTTTATGTTTCTCAATGGCAGTTACGCCCCCTAGCGGTCGAATTACGAACTCCAAAATAATTTCCAGGTATTTCTCTTGGTCACTTTGCTTATAAAGATTTTTTTCCCAAACCTGTAGACCTTACCGTTGTCGATATACAGCCGCTCCGTACGCTTAACGGGACACCTGTATAGTAACTGAAATGTGAACTAAAACTGAGGAATAATACTATTTATTTGTCAATATTTGCGACTACTTAAATCATTTTTTTTATGGCATTTTTCATTGTCTTTTTTTCTTCACTCTGATCTAATCTATAATATGGTGGTTTAATCAATGTAGGTAGGTCTTTCTGAAATTTTGCCATAATTTCTCATTCTGAACAACTTTTCTTAATGATATTTTGCCATATCATGAACAAAAAGGTTACTTTACCTGAACTCAAAATAGTTTTCGCTTCACTATCAAGGCCGAGTTGATTTTCAAAATATGATAATATACTTAAACCCACACCAAGCAGGGCATAATTCCACAGCCTTAAAATAAAATTCAAAATTTTTTAACTCATTATACCTCTTGTAACATCTATCCTGGGACAAACTGTATATTGTCAATATGGCCAATAAACATTGACAAACTGTAGTTGCTTCAGACTATCAATATTTATTGGCGATCTACTAAGGCCCACTTTTACCATCCTCCTGATAACCTATCTAGAGGATAGTTGCCATGGTTACGCCGGTTTTAAGCGCTCTCATTGGCTAAGAACTGGATTTATCTATCGGATAAATTTATCAGGAGGTGGTAAAAGTGGGTCTTAGTGTTGTGTTTTGCGCTGGCAGTCAAAGATGTCATACCTTCAAAAAGCTTGTGTAGCTATTATTGGATAATACATTCGTTACATGCATTTTTTCATTATTTTATTTTTTATGTATTATACGCTTCTTTGACTTGCGCAAATACTATTGTATGTCGCCAATAAAGAGTTATTATTATTGTCAATACTCAGATACTGACAATGTATGTATACTGATCGTGTGAAGGCCGCTTTAACTGACACTAGACAGTTCGACAACATTCGGATTTAGCCACACGTCTCTCAAGACGGCTAAACCCGAACGATTCTAGTTCTAGGTCTAGTGTTAGTTCTAGTGTTACACTAGTACTATCACTAGAACTATAACTTATACTAGACCTAGAACTAGAAAGTATCGGGTTTTAAAAAAAATCATTTATAGGCTGATCATAAAACTTACCACATGAACGTAGTGGATATCCAAAAATTTGAAGATAAACTACGGGAAGCCGAACGAAGATTAGGAATCACAGATGGTGTTCCGGTAGTTTATGAACGTGGTGGAGATTCAGCGGGGAAATTAGTTTTATCATTATTCATCGTAGGTTTATTACTTTCGATCATAGCGAGAAGTAGAAATATCAGAACAACAATTAGTATGGATGGGTTTGTAAGCTTTTAAATCTTTTTTTTTTATGTTTCAATATTAAAATAATTAATAATTATAGACGCAAATGGGGAAAGCTAAATTTACCTTGGTTGATCCTCTAATTGGAACAGGAAAAGGTGTAAAATTCGCCGATGTTGCTGGTCTTCGCGAAGCTAAACAAGAAGTAATGGAGTTTGTTGATTATTTGAAACGACCCGAACATTATAAAAGTTTAGGGGCGAAAGTACCAAAAGGAGCTCTTTTATTAGGACCTCCCGGTTGTGGAAAAACGCTTTTAGCAAAAGCTGTGGCTACGGAAGCTAATGTACCGTTTTTATCAATGAATGGATCAGAATTTATTGAAATGATTGGGGGATTAGGAGCTGCGAGAGTACGAGATCTTTTTAAAGAAGCGAAAAAGCGTTGTCCTTGTATCATTTATATCGATGAAATTGACGCGATTGGACGAAAAAGAAGTGGGGAATTAGCTGGAGCTACCGGATCAACCGGGGAAAGTGAACAAACGTTGAATCAATTGTTAGTTGAAATGGATGGGATGTCTACGAGGGAAAATATTATAATGTTAGCTTCAACAAATAGAGCCGATATTTTAGATAAAGCCTTATTAAGACCTGGAAGGTTTGACAGACACATTTTAATCGATCTCCCCGATTTAGACGAAAGAAAACAAATTTTTGAACAACATTTAAAAAGCATCGTTTTAGAACAACCCCCACCATCTTATTCCAGACCTTTAGCGTTTCTTACACCAGGTTTTAGCGGTGCTGATATCGCAAATATTTGTAACGAAGCTGCTTTACACGCCGCTCGATGTAAAAAGAAAAAAGTCTGTAAGGACGATTTAGAATATGCCGTTGAAAGAGTTGTTGGTAATTAATTTATTAGTCCAAAAAAATTAATTTATTTTAATAATGTTTTATTTAAAGGTGGAACTGAAAAGCGAAGTCACGCGATGACTCCCGAAACTAAACGAATCGTCGCTTATCACGAATCGGGACATGCTTTAGTTGGATGGATGTTAAAGCACACCGATGCGTTACTTAAAGTTACTATTGTACCAAGAACTAATTTAGCTTTAGGGTTTGCTCAATATATACCGAGAGATCAAAGGCTTCATAGCACGGAAGAAGTAAAAATTATTCCATTTTATTCTATTTCATGGTATTTTTTATTGTTTTGTAGTTATTCGAAAAAATGTGTATGACATTAGGAGGAAGAGTAGCAGAATCATTAACATTTAACCGAATCACAACTGGCGCCCAAAACGATTTAGAAAAAGTCACAAAAATGGCGTACGCCCAAGTGAGAGAATTCGGTATGAATAGTGTGGTTGGTTTGGTTTGTTTCCCAGATAGAGAAATAAAAGAGAAAGGTCGAAAACCGTTCAGTAAAAGATTAAGTGCTGTTATTGATGAAGAAGTACAAAAATTAGTTACAAGAGCTTATAAACGAACCGAACAAGTTCTTTTACAACATAGAGATAAATTAGAATTGGTAAATAAACAATATAATCGTATTTAAATTAAATAATCATTGATTTTTTTTGTTATTTTAGTTAGCTGAAGAACTCTTAAAAAAAGAAACGTTGAACTATGATGATGTTGAAGCTCTTATTGGCCCACCCCCTCACGGGAAGAAGAGGCTAATTGAACCAGCGGAATTTGAAGAATCAGTTAGAAAAGAAGCCGGTGATACTTTACCAAATCCACCCAAAATAAATCAAACAGCAAAAGAAAGACCTCCGTCTTCTAAAGTATAGATTAGAAACGAACGTAATACTTTAATTTTTAGTATTATTTATAGGAAATTACATATTTTGTTATTGTGTGAAATAATAAAACAATGTGTCTGTTAAAATTGTTTGTTTTTAATTCAATTTTCTCTCTAATTAATAATAATCTTAATTAAAATTTTATTAAAATAAATTCAAATGAATGAGGTTATGTTTTTGACGTTGACATTTTGAGATTATAATAAATTAATTGTTAAAAAATATGGAATTAGAAGAGAAAAAGTAGTAATGAAACGATTATAAATAATTATTGAAGTAATGAGGAAAAATTATATGGAAAGCGAAGTAATCAATATTGATGATGAGTCACTAAATTCCAATTTAATAAAAAAATCAGGAAAATTCTAGGAAATTACATATTTTGTTGTGTCGTGAAATAATAAAACGTTGTGTTTGTTAAAATTGTTTATTTTTAATTTAAATTTATTTGTAATTAATAATAATCATAATTAAGATAAATTCAAAACATAAAGTGAGGTTATGTTTTTGACGTTTACATTTTGAGGTTATAATAAACTAATTATTAAAAAATGTGGAATTAAAAGAGAAAAAGTAGTAATGATTATAAATGTAGTAATTAGTAGTAATGATTATAAATTATCATTGAAATGAGAAAAAATTATACGGAAAGCAAAGAAGCCAATATTGATGATAAGTCACTAAATTCCAATTTAATAAAAAATATCAGGATATTTCAGCGAAATTATATACAGGGTGATTCACATCAGAACCGACACAGAGCTGGGACATTGATTTAACGTAACTTATCTCTATACTAAGTTGTACAGGTGGTTCAAATTCGATGTCCGAATAGGCTATCTTGGAAACTGTAAGAGTTAGAAAAAAAGTAGCTTACATGTCATGATCTTGTTTTTCGAGAAACTACTAAATGTCAAAAACCAGGCCAAAATTGAAAATATGGTAAAGTCAGCAAGTGCAATTATCTTGGTTATTATTATAGGTGGAGTACTATAACTAAGACATTATATGGACACTTATTTACAGAGAATTTGATAACGCAGTTTTAGATTTTGCGATATTATGACAATTTTCATTTTTTTAAATGGAAACAACCACTGATTATTCGTTTATTAAATTCGTTATTCTTTTCTGATTACAAAAATATAGGGTTCGACAGGTCTATTTCTTATTGTTTTAGAATAAAGCTAAAAATAAACTTTTAGTGTCGTCAAAGAAATTAAATTTACAGTTTCCTGTAAATTATAGCTAAAAATTAAAAAAACATATTTCTGATATTTGAAACAAATACATTTGTTGAACTATTTCATAATTATATTTGTTTTACACAAAAGTTGGAATAGATTGTATTTATTTCACATTTTTTATTAATATTTAATATTATTATTAAATAACTTAATTAATTATTGATAGATGGTGCTCATAATATATTTTTTTTATATTTTTTTATTTTTTTTTAATTCAAATAAACATAGCAACATTTGTTTGTATTCAAAATTTTTCTGAAGTGTTAAATTAAAAATCCTGTTTTTTAAGATGGATTACGAAAATTACGAAAAGTTTAACATGTTAGAATGTTACATATTAGAAAGTAAAGTAAATTTTATATTTTTTAAGATGGATTACGAAAAGTTTAACATATTAGAATGTTACATATTAGAAAATGAAGTAAATTTTATATAAATTTTTAGTAGAATAATTTTTAGTTATAGTACCGTAATTTACAGGATACTGTAAATTTAATTTCTTTGACGACCTCAAAAAAAAGCTTATTTTTAGCTTTATTCTAAAACAATAAGAAATAGACCTATCTAACCCCATATTCGGACATCGAATTTGAACCACCCAGGGATTGCAATTCTTAGTAGCGAGTGGCATAATTAACCTGAGTGAATAATACTTCATTATATGTGAGTAGAATTCTATAAATTTATTTTTTAAATATATTTTTGAATAAAGTTTAAACGTCAAATGTGACAAATTCAATGTTACTAACTGTAGCCAACTTCACAACAATATGTCAAAATTAAATGTCAATTTTATAAAACGTCGTTTTTTTTACGAAAATTAATTAATTTATGCTTAAATCATACGAAAAAAGGAATTTGTTTAGGTTTTTTTAATGTCAAACTGTTAGAAACTCCTAAAAAATTGAATTAAATTGAAGTTTTTTGAAATTTTAACGTTTCAAATAATTATTATTAGTCTGTCAAGTTGGTTACCCGTGAATGCCCGCGAATAATGAAAACTTATTCATAAGGTATATATTATAAGGTAGTCGTGGACAAAATTGTTTATTTTTAATTTATTTGTAATTAATAATAATTTTAATTAAAATATTTATAATATAAAGTGAGGTTATGTTCAAGTTGACGTTGACATTTTGAGGTTATTATCTTATTAATGTGGTTATGATAAACTAATTATTAAAAAATATGGAATTAGAAGAGAAAAAGTAGTAATAAAACGATTATAAATAATTATTGAAGTAATGAGAAAAAATTATGCCGAAAGCGAAGAAGCCAATACGGGTCACTAAATTCCAATTTAATAAAAAAAAATCGGGATATTTCTAGGAAATTAAATATTTTGTTAATGTGTGAAATAATAAAACATTGTGTTTATTACAACTGTTTATTTTTAATTTAAATTTAGTTGTAATTAATAATAATCTTAATTAAAATTTTAATAACATAAATTTATATAAAGTGAGGTTATGTTCAGGTTGACGTTGACATTTTAAGGTTATTATTGTGGTTATGATAAACTAATTAAAAAATATGGAATTAGAAGAGAAGAATAGTAATAAAGCGAGTATAAATAATTCTATAAATATAAATGCTTCAGAAAATAATAAAGAAACGATAAAAACTGATAAAGAAGCTAATGATAATAATGAAATTGTTCAAGATGCTAGAGATAATCCG
The DNA here is from genome assembly GCF_000648695.1 of Onthophagus taurus. Taxonomy (NCBI): domain Eukaryota; kingdom Metazoa; phylum Arthropoda; class Insecta; order Coleoptera; family Scarabaeidae; genus Onthophagus; species Onthophagus taurus. The sequence continues at coordinate 93,250 of NW_019280750.1, read as the reverse complement.
AATGAAAATCAACCCCAGTCTCAAAGTACATATGATCCTAAATATGTACATTATGAAGGAGATATAGCAATTTACACAGATCCATCATCAGGTTATCAATATCAATGGAATAAAGAGAGCGAAAAGTGGGAAGCAAAAGCTCAAAATGTTGAGTATGGATTTGAAGATGATACTCACACTTATACAGATAATGATGGAACAAAATTCTTTTGGGATAAGGAAAAAAATGCTTGGTTTCCAAAAATAAATGATGATTTTATGGCAAAATACCAAATGAGTTATGGTTTTGTCGATAACACATCAACAGAAAAAAGTAAAGAAATCGAAATAAAAGAATCGAAAGAAGAAATTAAATTAGAAGTTGAAAACCATAAAGGTGTTAAAAGAAAAGCCTCCGAACCATCTTGGTTTACTTTAGACGATGAACAAAACACAAAAGTTTATGTAAGTAATTTACCGTTAGACACAACCGAAGAAGAATTTGTAGATTTAATGCAAAAATATGGCTTAATTATGCGAGATACCATTACACACAAAATGAAAATAAAAATGTACAAAGAATCAGGTACCGATTTATTTAAAGGGGACGCTTTATGTACGTACATAAGGGTTGAATCCGTTGATTTAGCTTTAAAACTTTTGGATGGATCCATGTTTAAAGATAAAAAAATTAAAGTCGAACGAGCCCAATTTCAATTAAAAGGTGAATACGACCCAAAGCTTAAACCGAAAACGAAAAAACGTAAAGAAAAACAAAAATTAAAAAGGATGCAAGAAAAATTATTCGATTGGAGACCGGAAAAACCAATCGGCGAACGTGCCAAACACGAAAAAGTCGTTATAATTAAAAATTTGTTTGAACCGAAACTTTTCGATGAAGACGTCGGGCTTATATTGGAATTCCAACAAGATTTACGTGAAGAAGCTTCGAAATGCGGTGAGGTACGTAAGGTTATGCTTTACGATCGACATCCTGGAGGTGTGGCGCAAATTAACATGAAAGAACCCGAAGAAGCGGATGCCGTTGTTCTGCTTTTAAATAATCGGTGGTTTGGTAAAAGGAAATTAACTGCGGAAATTTGGGATGGAAAAACTAAATATAAAATTGCTGAAACTGAGGCTGAAATTTCTGAGAGGATTGATAATTGGGATAAATATTTAGAAGGAAAAGAGGGAGAAAAAGTTCAATTAAAAAATGTAACTGATTAATTAGAAATAATGTAAATCAATAATGATTAGGTACTAATAAAAAGAAATTTTTTATTAATTTCGATTTATATTATGTTTCCAAATGTATATCCAAATTCTAAATACTTGTGAAAGAAATAATATTGCATTGCTTAATAACTCACTTATTTCTTTTAGAATCTATTATCGGATTCAAAAGTTTTTGCCCCTCACTTTGAACGCGAATAACAAAAAAACTACTCCGTAGAAAAAATCGAGACCACCTTTGTTGGACGCAAAATTTAATTCTTTATGATGTGTGGCAATTTCAAATTATTCCTCCCACTCGTATAGTAATTGAAGAGCCAGGTGCAAGAATGGAATAAGTAACAATATGTAAATTGTTCAGTAAAGGGAAAAAACTTTTTTTAATTTCATGTTTGTATTTAAAGTGATGATTTGGTTTGTATAAATAAGAATGACAGTTTTATCTGAATAAATGTCAGTTTTTCCATATATTATGAAATCATAGTAAAAAAACAAATTGTGATACAAAAAGGCGATATGTGAATCCATATTTCATTTTTTTTGGGAGAGGTTGGAGAAAGGATCAAATAACATTCAAAACTTTTTATTATTTAAAAGAAGGTGAGGAAACACTTTTATCAAACAAAATAAACAAAACCATTTTTAACAACAAAAAGAAAAAGATATCAAAAAGAGCTACCGACAGCTCTGAAGAAGCCACTGAATCGGACTATGACTTTTTTGCAGTACTCGAGTAATACTTCAACTTTTTAATTTTCTATTGCTTCTAAAAACTTTTCCTTAAAATCGCTATAAAACAACTCAGTTTTTTGGAGGTGTGTTTGATGCAGCGCAGCGCTTCAAAGTTTTTCTTTTATTATTCTGTATCTGCATTTTCTTTCTTATTATTTAAGATGTCATATGTTTTGCAAGTGTCTGTGCGCGCCATTCCGAACTTTATGTTAAAATTTTCTCGGAAATCTATAGAAATCATACGATATTTGTGGTTTGTATGGACGGTTATCTTGTTTTAGTTGTTGCATATCCGGTTCGTATTTTTGAAGGTATATTGTACATTATTAATATGTTTAAATCGTTGGACAGGTAATATTTTGTGGTTCTGTTGCGGCTAAACATTGTTTTGGGACACTGTTGATATGCGCATTCACATGTTCTTTTAAAATGTTGGTACAACGATGCTTTGCTATGCGTTCTATGCGTTTCTTACCACTACCATAAAGAACGCATACAGCAGTTTTGCAAACCTCGACATCGTTACTGGTTTAATCCCAATGTTTAATTCACGTGGCGTAAAGACATTAAAATCTATTGTACAAATCACAGTTTAGAAACATGATGTAAACTGCATCTCGTCGTTGATGTTAGACAACCTTCTATGTGAATTCGTATCTTAATACAAACATAGGTACACATAGAAGGTAATACAGTTTAAACTGTCAAAATAGAATAAAAAGTTATAAATTTAATAATACCTACCTTGTATTTGTATGATTTTCTTATTAATTTTTTTATTTCTTTTTTTTCACCATCTAACAACCGCTTTTACGGTTATTAACTTGGATAAATATGAATCTTGTTTGTCCTGGTCTGCTAGGTTATTAAAAGCCGTTATAATTTTTAGTTTTTCCTCTTCCGAAAAATTTCTAACGCATCGTTTTCTGCGCTTGCAGTCATTGCCTTGCTCTTTTTCTGACAAAAGCTTCACCATTGATGTGGACTTTGTAACATTCTCCTCTAGCCCTTTTAATTTTTTGTATATTTCGTTTCCATATTTCTTTTACGACCGCGCTTCTGTTTCACTCTTTCTTTCTCTTCAGACCTATCACTATCCATTTTAGTAAAGTTACTTTTACTGGACGAGCTCATCATTGCGTAATGGCATAACTATAGTATGCTCAATTAAAAATCTGTCAACTCTAAGCTACAAAACATTGCGAATGACATTATAAAACATCATTCAAACACCACCAATATACAAAATTTCAGTATTGTCCTCACGGTACAAAAAAGTCATTATTTATGTGTGGTGGGCAAATAACAGTATGGGATTGTCTGGGGCAATAACGGTATAAACGCCACGTAACTTATCTCATTATTGCACCCGTCTACACCACGGGATAAGTGATTTTCTCTCACAATTCTGATTCAATTGGCAGAACATAATACGTATCTATGTTAAACGATAAATACAAATTTTTTTAACCATTTTTAACAAAAATCACATTTTCTTAAAATTTGACGTATATCCCCTTCTTGCACCAGGCTCTTCAATTGTCACAGGTATAATGAAAAAATGTACGCAATTTCGGACGATCGGCGAAGAAGCTCGACTTTGCGATTTTTTTACGGTTCATCGAAAAAAATCTAAATTTCGACCACATTGCCTAAAGTGTACTAAACATGCCAGTGTTTTTATTTTTTGATTTTTCACATCCATTTTAAAAAAAAACTACATTATGTAAAATAATGATATCTCGATAACCGGTTATCGTATGAGATTGAGGCTAACATCATTTTGACCGCCTGATGAAATTGGATAAAACGCTAACCCTCATTGTACATGAAGTACTCAATGCGATTTTATAATGAGAGTTAAATCAATTCGCGAGATTTCCGCGGGTGTGAGGAGCGGAGGAAGGTTACGCCGGGACTCTTCGGCATTATGTGGCGGGGAGGCATCTTTAAATGTATAGGACAGGAATGGCTTAATTTGTAACGACTGTACAAATGTTTGTTATTTTTTTGCATTTATTTTTGAAATAATTTCTTTTAATTGCATTCATAAGTTTGCAAACGTAATACAAGTAATCCTACGGACATGCCTATAAGCATTATACTAAAGAAGACAAAGATGTTATTATTACTAATATACAATGCAACAAATTTTTAAACAATACATTTTATTTTTCTACATAATCTCGTTCAGTTACAGTTGTTTGAGTAGGTTCTGGATGAATTCCAAGACGTATATTTTGTGCCGGTTTTACAATTCTACTTAATAATCTACCACCAAGACCAAATAATTCGTTAAATCGAGGTTCTCCGGTTGTACTATTGCTAGGGCCAGCATACGAAGCATCTTCTACATTGCAAGTGTCGGTGTTATCATCAACGACACTGTAACTGTAACAACTCGTCTTCTGAAGAATCTTCATTTGACGAAAAATTTTCATCAGAACTTTCATTATCATTAATATTAACAATGACTTTTTCTCTATATTTCTTTTCTATGTTTGCTGTGGCGTACACAATTTTCCCATAGATTTGGAGGTATTGTATTCATAGTCTCAATGCATAAATTTAAAACATCCTTAATTTTAAAAGTGTCATTTTTCTTTGCGACTTGATTTTTTAAATAAGCCCAAATCAATTCGATTACATTGAACTCGCAGTGCGCCACTGGTAACCATAACAATTTAACTTCATCTTCACGCAATTCCAACGACATGGTAAAATTGAAGCTCAGTCTACATTAATGTTTGCAGGTGTTCTAAACGGTCCGTGCTGATTCTGGTTTCTTGTGGGACACAATTCCAACTACATTAAAAGCTTCCACTCACGATACGATGGATCCTCGGGCAGGAATAACACCTCAAATTTAACAAACAAATTCCAAATCCAACATTCTTACTAAAAAAGTACCTAGGAGATGGTAAAATTGGAGGTCAGTCTACATTAATGTTTGCAGGTGTTGTAACGGTCCGTGGTGGTCCTGGTCTTTTGTGGAGCACATTTTCAACTGCCCTAAAACTTTCCACTTACTATAAGATGGACCTCAGGCAGGAATAGCACCTCAAATATGACAAACAAATTCCAAATCCAACGTTTAAAATTGAAGCTCAGTCTACATTAATGTTTGCAGGTATTCTAACATCAGTCTGTGTTGATTCTGATCTCTTGTGGGGTACATTTCCAACTACCCTAAAAGCTTCCACTCACGATAAGATGAATCCCTGGGCAGAAATAGCACCTCCAATTTGATAAATTACAAATCCATCGTTCTTGATTAAAAAACTACCTAGAGATGGTAAAATTGAAGCTCAGTCTGCATTAATGTTTGCAGGTGTTCTAACATCAGTCTGTGTTAATTCTGATCTCTTGTGGGATACATTCCAACTGGCCTAAATGTTTCCACTTACAATAAGATGGATACCCGGGCAGGAATAGCACCTGAAATTTGACAAACAAATTCCAAATCCAACTAAAATTCAATTCTTGACTAAAAAACTACCTAGGAGATGGTAAAATTGAAGCTCAGTCTACATTAATGTTAGTAGGTGTTCTAACGGTCCGTGCTGGTCCTGGTCTCTTGTGGAACACATTTCCAACTGCCTTAAAAGCTTCCACTCACGATCAGATGGATCCTCGGAAAGGAATAGTACCTCAAATTTGACAAACAAATTCCAAATCCAACGTTGTTAACTAAAACACTACCTAGGAGATGGTAAAATTGAAGTTTAGTCTACATCGATGTTTGCAGGTGTTCTAACGGTCCGTGCTGATTCTGGTCTCTTGTGAGACACATTTCCAATTGCTCTAAAAGCTTCTACTCATGATAAGATGGATCCCCGGGCAAGAAAAGCAGCTCAAATTTGACAAACAAATTTCAAATCCAACATTCTTGACTAAAAAACTACCTAGGAAATAGTAAAATTGAAGATCGGTCTACATTAATGTTTGCAGGTGTTCTAACGGTCCGTGCTGGTCCTGGTCTCTTGTGGGACACATTTTCAACTGCTCTAAAAGCTTTCACTTACGATAAGATGGATCCCCGGACAGGAAAAGCACCTCAAATTTGACAAACAAATTCCAAATCCAACGTTCTTGACTAAAAAACTACCTAGGAGATGGTAAAATTGAAGTTCAGTTTACATTGATGTTTGCAGGTATTCTAAAGGCCCATGCTGATTCTGGTCTCTTGTGGGACACATTTCCAACTGCCCTAAAAGCTTCCACTCAAGGACGTCGCCAGCCAGTGGGCCAAATTATACCAAATTATTTAAAACATAATTTTCGTGGCTTCTTCGCGAATTGGTCAACCAGATTATTAATAAAACCCTCAACGTTTTCAAAAATATGCTTCCTATACACATTCTTTATGGGAAGACCATTGAGACGACATTCTGTCATAGTGCTTCTAAGCCAGGTTTTATTGTCCTCAAGCTGCTAAGTGGCCAAAATTCTAAAGGCTTTTCTCGTTTCAGGAAAAAAAATGTCGGCATCTTTTATGACATCCACAACACTTAATTCTTTTGAGTCAGGTTTATCTTGCCATAGTTTTTTCCATAGTTCGATTTCGTTGTTGATATTTGATAAATTGTAAAATTGGGAAAAGACTGCGCCAACTTCTACGAGGTCTTCAAGGGACATGTCTAACATTTGAGCTGAGTGTAATTTACATAAGGAAAATGACGGGGTGTTTTTTTCAGAAAAGCGAACTTCAAAAGAATTAATAATGGAATATAAGTATGGTATTATTAAAGACCTCCGCCAGAATTTTGAGGGGCTTGCTGCTGGGTGGTTGTTCTGATGTTGTTGTCTCTCAACAATACGGGACAAGGACTTCATGTCTTCTCCCAGTCCAAGTTTATCTGCAACGATAGTAGCGTCCCTAATAATTCCATTTGTGATGTTTTCTGGACCGTTACGGTGGTTTTCTATAAATTCCAAAAGGCGGCTAATGTGCTGGGATGCCTTAACTGCATTCAAAGCTACGGATTGGAGCACGTTTACCACAGGTTCTATCATAGCCGAGTATTTGGCTATCAAAATAAAGCTGAGAATAAACGAAACTCTAGAAGCTGCTGCATGGAGCTGGTAACTATTTTTTCTAGTCGTATTATTTATTCTTATTTTCTTCCCGTGACGAGGTTTCAAAGGCCTCCATTATAATAGGAAAATTCTCATTAAAAACACAACTATTTTTGTGTTTCTCGCTCCACCTTGTTTCGCAAAGCTTGGAAATATTTGGTATCAATTGAGGCGCAAATTGATTCTTGAAAAATTGTAATGATATCTTTGATGGTACCTTCCTTTGATGAAAGCATAAAGCTTTTTTATATTTTCTCCGTAGGATTGCTTGCACACCACCTTCTTTCCCGGACATCGTCGAACAACCGTCAAATTCTAAACCAACACATTTGTCCAGATCAAGATCTTCTTCTGCCGAAAACTCATCTATTGCTTTTGCAATACATTTCGCATCCAAAGCATCAAGTTTGACGAATCCGAGGAATACTTCTTGAACTTCCTTGATCAAAATATGGCATCCCATTCGATAGTTGTTCAGGTTGTTCAGTACCAAGGTTTATATATAAAAGGTTGTCTAGGTTCGTACGCAACCATACTGCGCATTACGTGGCATGGAGCACCACATGGCCATGAGGTTGCGTGCGCAATCCGTGATAGCTTACGTCACGACTCCTGCTCTTGCCCCTCGCCCACAAACTAAAATCAAAGTATTGCAGCATAGGAACTTAGACAACCTTTAATATATAAACCTTGGTTCAGTACTCGAGATGTATATTTATTGCGTTTTAAATTTTTTTCGAATCTACCTCTAGGGGGGGCAGTGGCCTCCCTTTGCCCCTCTCTGGCGACGCCCTTGCTTCCACTCATGATAAGATTGATCTTAAAGAGGGATAGCACCTCAGATTTAACAAACAAATTCCAAATCCAACGTTCTTGACTAAAAAACTACCTAAAGTTTTAATATTATTTACATTAATAAAAAAAACTTATTTTTTACATGTATACGTTTATTTATAAATCTTATAATATTCAATAATATTTAGTATTTACAAAATACACAAAAATTCTGTTATGTAAAGTATAACTGCATCACACTTATATTTCATGTTATGAATTAATCCAAAAGAAATCGTGTAAACAAACAAGTTTTAGAGCTTTTTAAAACCGAACGAACTCGTGTGTGTCATTTGGTTACCGAAAGAAGCGAACTTACAAAAATACATTTTTCCGAATAAATCACCATTATTCTTCTCTACTTATTATATCTAAGCTGAACGTCATTAACATTTTCCACGTTCGAATTTTATTTTTCTCGTTTAATTTACGTTTACCGTTTATTACCTATAGAATAAACAAGCTTACTCAACAACATGACAAAGAGCTTCAGATATTCACATTAGTTTTTTTTAATTAGCTTATCGTTTTCACATCATGCTTATTTTTTGACACAAACTTTAATTTTTCTTTTTTTTTTTTTATTTTTTTTGAAAAAAGAATTTTTTTTTGTGTGTATCTTATTAAAGATTTTTTTTGTTGTAGTTTACATGCTTTTTTTTAACTATTGTCTCCTCATTCTATTTCGTTCTTGTTTATTGTATTATAGAAGATATTTCAAGTTTATAATTATTTAATAATCATTGAAATATCTTGCATAAATTGGTATATTTCAATCTTAACCCAAAGAACAAAGAAACAATTATGTTTTAACGATTTAAAAATAAGAGAAAAAATATATAAAAACACTGCGGATTTAAAAAAATTTTTTTTTAATATGTATATACTTATTTTTTTTTTATTTATACATATTACGAAAATTAATAACAAATACGATTAATAATCGTAATAAAACAAGTTGTTAAAAAAAGAATTTCACAAAAAACGTTAAAAATAATTTTGATTTTACTTCAAATTCATGATGATGAAAAGAAAATTCATAACATGAACAACATTATTACACATTACGTCTCCTACTTCGCTTTAGTAATAAACTTAAAAATGACCTAAAAAAATTTCTCCAAAAATAATCATTATTCTCATGTAATAATTACTATAACGCTTTTTAAATCTTTTCTCACTGTATTGCGACACTACTTCTTACAAAAAAATGTTAATTATAAAAAAATCAATTAGCTTTAACTATATTAATAATTATAAAGTAATTACACAAAAAAAAAAATAGAAGAAAATACAAAGCTACAAAATCGATCGAAAATAATAAACAACAATCGAAACGTTTATTTATTAACTTGACTGACATTATTTTTTCTTGATTTTTTAAAATTATTTGTGTTAATACGCGGTGTGTAGCTGGTCCGATGACTTTGAAAGGGTCAATTGCCTCTTAAAATTTTATTTGCGACCCTTTTAAAGGATGACGCATTTGCGTTTCGGCTTCACTTGCATTACTGGACACAGTACCGCCCTTATTGCTTCATCAAACACCGTTTTTAATCCTTTTTGAGTTAATGCTGAACATTCCAAATACTTTACAGCGCTTATTTCTTTTGCCATAGCCAAACCCTATACAAAAAATCCAAATTAATTAATTAAAAACATTAATTAATTGTTAATTTTACTTGTGGATATGTAATTGGGGCCAATTTTTTATCTTTTAACTTCTCAATTGTTTGTCTATCATCGCGCAAATCCAATTTTGTCCCAACTAAGATTATTGGCGTGCTGGGACAGTGGTGTCTTACTTCAGGGTACCACTACGGATTAAAATAAGGAATAAATTAAAAAAAAATTATTAATGGGGTTATAAAATTTACTTTGGCTCGGACGTTTTCAAACGAAGCCGGATTTACCAACGAAAAGCATATCAAGAAGACGTCGGTTTGAGGGTAAGATAAAGGTCGCAGCCTGTCGTAATCTTCTTGCCCGGCTGTGTCCCATAAACCCAGATTAATCGGTTTCCCATCTACCATTACATTCGCCGAGTAATTGTCGAAAACCGTTGGGATATACTCCCCGGGAAAAGCATTTGTTGTATAACTAATTAAAAGGCATGTTTTACCAACGGCACTGAAATGAAGAAAAGTTAAAATCAATTTACCTAATAATAAATAAACATGATTAAACATAAAAGTTCAAAAATAGATTTCTCAAGTATTAGGTTTACATTCGCTGGGTTATTCGATGTTATAACGAAAACACTTCAAACTAAAAAAAGATTCAATGTAACCATGAAAATATGACTCTTTTAAATTTAAATTACCTTTGTTTAGATACAACAAAATAAATGTTATTGTAGTGCCCGTAATTATTGTATTGCTAAGTGACATAATATAGATGTTAATCAAAAATTAAAAAAGGAAAAAGCAAATATCATAGCTTGGATATAATATTTGGAAGTTAATATCATCGCATAGCTTCTCACACTCAATTCCAACTCTCACCTCCACGTGGTAAACCCTGGTAATCGAAGATGCGGTAGAAATGGCCCAACGAAAAGAAGTTGGACTTGGATCTAACAAGCCCAATCCCGTAAAAGACATATATTACGCAACCTGACAACGACAAAGGCAAACAATAATGCAGATGATTGTTGATGAAATCTATAGATATAGCGTAGCTATAAGAAGCATGAGAGAACTTCTGTGAGGAAATTACTTCCTCTGCAGAGGTCTCCTGCCTAAAAAAGGTGCTTGCTTCGAGCCCTGTTCAACGTATTGATGACCTTCAAGACAGTTTACAGCTTTTAATGATTGTTCATTTCTCAGGTTCGGACAACTTTAACGATGTCCAACAAGAGATAATTAGTAGATAATTAGTAGTTTAATTAGTAGGCGATGCTTTGACTTATTCGAAGTCCCCTTGCGTGGGTTCTGATGGTATTGGTCTCAACCTTCTTCTTCCTATCCTGGATATAGTGCTTCCTCCCTTAACTCATATCTTCACCTTTTCTTTTGAGCGGTCTTTATTTCCCTCTGTCTGGAAGGTTGCTCATGTCGTTCCCATACCCAAATCCAAGTCCTCTTCATGTAACACTGATTTCCGTCCGATTTCAATTTTATCCGTACTATCAAAAGCTCTTGAACGCTTAGTTTATTTACAAGTCCAAGGATTTCTAGAGAGGTTTAATTTACACAATGAGTTGCAATCGGGTTTTCGCAGTGGGCATAGTACAACTACTGCTCTCATTAAAGTTACTGATGATATTAGGTATGCCTGCGACAACAGATGTGTTACTGTGCTGGTACTGCTCGATTTCAGCAAGGCTTTTGATTCTGTCGACCACAGCCTTCTTTTAGCGTCTCTTTCTGCCTACGGATTCACTCCCCCCTGTGTTTCTTGGTTTCAATCCTACCTTTCCCATCGCTCCTTGTGCGTACGCGCTAACTCTTCAATTTCTTCTGCTTGTGCAATCAAATGTGGTGTTCCTCAGGGCAGTGTATTGGGTCCGTTACTTTTTTCTTTGTTCGTTAATAGTGTTACTAATTATATCTCGTGTAATTATCATTTGTATGCCGACGACCTGCAGATATATACTACTACTACTGTTGCTGAATTTCCGGCAGCTATTGTGCGACTTAATAACGATCTATCTAACGTCTTGAACTGGTCTCGGAGATACGGACTTAAGTTGAACTCAGTTAAAACGCAAGCTATTGTGTTTGGAACTCGTCAATTACTTGGTAAGATTAATCCATCTGCCTGCAGTGATCTGATGCTGGATGGTAATGTCATACGGTTTTCTAACACAGTTAAAAATCTTGGAGTCCTTATGGATTCTGCACTGTCTTGGAAACCGCAAATTCAACATGTTTGCAGAAAAGTCTATGCTTGCTTCCACTCTTTAAAAAGACTTCGCTGCTCTCTTCCTCCTGTGGTGCGTCGTAATCTTTGTTACTCTCTTATATTTCCTCACTTCGACTATGCGGACGCGGTTTATCCCGATCTCTCGGTGACTCTTCTGAGTAAATTGCAGCGGCTACAAAATAATTGTATCCGGTTCATATTTGACCTAAATAGATTTGAGCATGTAACGCCGTATCGCAATTACATTCAGATGTTAACCTGTGAGAGACGTAGATCCTTTCGTTTATTAACCATTTTATTTAAAATCCTTCATAACTGCACCCCAAAGTACTTATCAGATAGGTTCCAGCAATTATCAACTCATGAGCTTGCTACTCGTTCACGTTCTGATACTATTCTTACATTTCCCGTTCATAGCACTGAAATTTATCATAGATCATTTACAGTACAGTCGATTGCGCTGTGGAATGGACTGCCTTCTGAAATTCGTAATATTTCTAGAATTACTAATTTTAGACATGTTTTAAAGAGCCACTTGCTTGCCCTTCAACTGGCTGTTTCCTGATTCTTTGTTCTTTGTCTTTCTCTTTTTTTCCTCTCTTCAACTGCTCTCACTTGTTGGCAACTGATATCCGGCAGATTCTTTTAGTTTCTTTTAGTCGCTCTCTATCTCTCTTTTTGTGTCTTTTCTTTATTTTTCTCTTTGTTTTTCTTTTCTTGCTTAATCTTATTTGGTGATGTTAATAATATCTAATTGTCACTACTTGCCATATTCAGCAAATACTATTTTTATTTTTGTTTGTTCTGTTGGGTCATTTGGCAGAGATCGCTTGTGCGATAAAATGATCCATTTGCTGATACTGTTTAAGTTAAGTGTATCTTATGTAATTTTGTATTTTTTTTGTCTGTGGCAATAAATGATAAATAATAATTCATGTACCAACTGCGGATGAATGACTCTTGGCCAAAGTCATCTGCGAGGAGAAGAAATACGGTGGGCTGTGAATACGTTCTCGTCGTTCAAAACTCCAGGACCGAACGGGATTACACCGGCCCTCTTACAATGGGGACTGGATGACCTGATACCGCACCTGAAGAGTATTTTCCAACGATTCCTGGCGTTTCGCTATGTACCGGGAAGTTGGCGTGATGTCAACTTTATACCTAAACCGGGTAAGCAAGATTACTTCCTTCTGAAGTCCTATAGACCAATTAGCCTCTCCTCCTTTCTACTAAAAACGTTGGGGAGGCTTTGCGACCGTTACATTAGTGACCCTTGTCTGCCCAGCAGGCCACTATACTCTAATCAACATGCTTACACACAAAGAAAGTCCACACTGACGGCTCTTCACTCAGTGATCAGTTTCGTCGGTGATGCGCTGGACCACAAGGAGTCCGCCCTCGGGGTTTTTATTGACGTGGAATGAGCTTTTGATAGAACTACCTTCTCCGGAATTAACGACGCCTTGTTAGAGCATAACGTTCCTCTGGCACTGTGCGGCTGGATTAAGAGTACTCTAAGACATAGGGTCGTCAAATTAAGGGCTGCCCAGACCACTCTTCAAGGGGCTGTTACTAGGGCTGTCTCCATTTTTGTGGAATCTCACCCTCGATAGCTTCATGAAACGCCTAAACCCAGCCGGTTTTAAAACCGTTGGCTACGCAGATGACCTGACAATCCTCAAGAGGCAAGTACGCTAACGTACTCCTCGACAGGATGCAGAAAGCACTCAATCTAATTGAGAACTGGTGTAATAAACAATGCCTTTCCGTCAATACCAAGAAGACAGAGATGTTAAATTTACCACCACTCAACCTACATATGCAGGAAGTGGCGTTGGTAACCATGAAAAGACTACAATCAGTAGGAATTATGAAGGATGAAGATGCTGGCAGCAGTTCAACACTCTGGGGGGAAGCAGTGTTAGACACACCCCTACTCGAGTGTAAGACTGATCACAGACCAGCAAAATATGTTTTCTCAAAGAAGTACCTCACCCACGTCAGTCCCACAGTAGTAGNAGTAACTAGATCTGGTGACTTTTAAAAAAAGTAACGCGCCACCTAGTGGCTGGTAGTGGAACTAAACCACTACCAACCAGGTAGACTGCTACTCGGTAAAAGTACCCTTCGCACTGCCACAGGTCTCCCCACGGGACACTGTAACGTAAATAAGCACCTTCAAAACATGAAGCTTGCTGACTCCCCTCTCAGTCGAGCCTGTGAACAGGATGACGACACGGCTAAACACATCTTGTGTGATTGCCCCTCTCTGACCGACCTCAGAATGAGGACCTTCGGGGAGGACATCAGGAATGCACCTCTAGGAGCTGTCCTAGCCTCTGGTAAATCCTTAGGCTGGTTGATATGACCAGAGTGTGTAATGGGAGGATGCATAAGGGGCCTAAGTGTGGCGTGCGGTTTTGCATGCACTCCCCAATCCATACATACACATAGCGTAGCTATAGTGGCTTTACAACAGAGACGGGCTACCGAAGTACTTGATGGCGGAGGGGAATGAGGTGGGTAGCCAAATTTAGTATTGATGACGAAGAGACAAACAATAGATATTGCATGGAGGATTAGGAGAGGGGGTGTAGACTGTGTGGCAGAGCTGGGAATGTTTAAACCTTTGATTATATATAATATGGATTGAGCCAACGAGAGATATAGAAGCGTACTGCCATATAATGGGTGTACTGATAGAAACGAGATAGATATAGAAGCGTACTGACATATAATATATCTATCTTTGTTCACCTTGAGCCACATTTTTGTTAGTAGATATATCCAGTTAGCTCAATCCATATTATATATAATCAAAGGTTTAAACCATCTGCTGATAGAATGTGATGAGTTGAAGGAGAATAGAAGAAAATAATAGCACTGCTATAAAACCCAAATACAATGTGTACCATTATTAGTGCAATCCAACTCGCAGAAACACTTAACCTTGTAATCAGCAGCATATGCTTCGACCATAAAAATTTTTACAATGGAACCTGGAAAGTACCGGGAAGCCAGCGCTGCAATCAAATAAGTATCAAAAAAAGGAAGAGCTTCCTTTATAACCAGAGCCACGACGTTTCGGGCTGTTGATGTCACCATCTGTATAGAGCAGCGAACGGGTTATAGCGTAGTAGTAACATGCTTCTATCGAGCACATCGTTGTGCCGCAACGTATCGTTACTGGTTGAATGCTGGCCCATGTAAAATTTGGGGGGTTCTCTGCGGTGCAGCATTCAATACGTGTTTGGCCGATTGTCTGACTAAAACTCAACCAGTGGCGTGGTATACTATATGTGGCGTGATGTGGTCCATGTGGCCCGAGTCTTTACGTTCTGTGCTAATACGGGTCTGCCGACTCTCAGCAAGATGGCGGCTTTTAATCGGGGTTACAAAACCAGGTGCCGCCAACAACAAAGGAATCGACGTCAGTGTCATTTCTGGTTATTCTGTGGTCTCTACCGTAAGGCGACGAGCCGCTTATGAGTTGCCCGACAACGTCGCAGCTCTGTTTATAACCCACGTTAAGATCAGAACGGGGAGCAAATTGTGACTCTGATCACTACCAACAGGTAGCATGCTTAAGGACGGACGAATAAAAAGTCGAATAAAAGAGACAATTGGGCGAGTTGAAAGAGAAAGGAAGGAGAAATGGTATGATGAAGAATGCAGGAAAGTAATAAAAAGGAAAAATGACGTAAGATTTCAATATATACAAAGACTCAGAAGAAGCAAACGGAAAGAGAATGCAGCACAAAGAAGAAATGTAACAAAATTGTGCAGAAGAAAGAAAAGATAACACTATAATAAAAGAATAAGGACATTGGAGGGTCACAGCAATAACAAGGAATACAAAAAAATGTACAGATAAGCAAATAACATTACTTGGAGGTTTAAATCAAGGAAAGCGGATGCATTGATAAGGATGGAAAGCTTCTCACAGTGCAGGAGAGCGTATGGAACCAATAAAAAGAACAGCTCCAGGTGTTGCTTGTATTGGATTAACTAAAATTGTAGCCTCCAAGCAAGGAATTAATCGAGGAAAGCATAAGAAAGTTAAAAAACAATAAAATTCCAGATACTGATACTGCGACAGCGCGTTGGGAGAGAATTCATGGGTTGGTGCTTATAATTTGGAACGCAGAGATGACACCGGATGAATGGCGAAAAGAATTAATTATACCAATACATAAAAAAGGCAATTAGCTAGATGAAGGAATTATACTGCTGAACGTAACATTTAAATTTCCTCAGCTTTAGCATCTAATACATTATCAGCTAATTTATCAAGCGTAGAAGCAAAGAAATTGAAGCAGAATCAAAACCATTAACAGATACAGAAGAATACTTAATGCGCAGAAACAATATATCATGTTCAGGAGCTAAAAATCAGGAGAAAAGTAAAACAAGTAGGCGCAAAAGTACTATTAGGCATGAAAGCAAAATATCATAGCTTGAATATGTTTAGAGGTTAACATCAAAGATATAAATAAATTATCTAATCTAGAAGTAAAACATCAATGGTAAAAGTAATTTGTCAAGCATACAAGCAAAGAAATAGAAACAGAATTATAACTATTGACATGTGCAGAAGAAAACTTAATGCACAGAAACAAATGATCATATCTAGAAGTGAAATATCAATGGCAGAAGTAATTTATCAAACGTAGAAAGAAAGAAAATGAAGCAGAAGGAAGTTATAAAAATGACAAAAAAAGCCAAATATACTGCCACATTTGTCAACTTCTACCTTAGAAACTTGTTTATTCAGCACATCAAACATCTTATTTAGTTTAAGAGGAAAACTGGGCCTTATTCCGTATTGTTTCCAGATCTGTCCGCGAGTTTATAAGCAGATTTTGCATGAATTCTCCAAGAGAAACTGCGTGGGAACGCTAAAAAAGTAGACGAGACAAATGTTCATCTCGAACTTTAAACCAGAATTAAACATTGACAGATTAAAGAATTTCATTAATTAAAAGTCTCCCAACTGTGCAAACAATATGACAAAACATGCTTCCAGTACCACATTTCGCAGTCATAGAATATTTGCTGCTGTGATCACAATACTAACATTAAAATAATCTATTTTTCAATCCATTAGCTTTTTGATAAAGTGGATGTTATTATTATTATTGCTGCCGAGCTGAGGAGAGCGGCCCCCCTCGTCACCGCGACCTATAAGATCTATTGTAACTTTAGCCCTCCAAAAGATTAAGGCAAATATAGGTTCTTAATGAACCTTAGTATTGCTCCCAAGTCTTGTTTTTTTATGTCGGTAGGTGTCAAAAGAGCTTTACCGAAAATGTTGTGACTCGTCGTTGCAAAGTTTGATTCTCAGCTTGTCCAATGTGGAAGAGGTGGTATTTTAGGGACGCATGGTCGGTCAGGAAACCTGAGAGCTGAGGCATAATAACTTTGGGTTTGTTTTGGGACGGAGTTATCATACTCATCGCTTGTCTGTGCCCTGGAAGTTCTTTCCAGCGTAAAGCTACCTTTGAGGACTCCCAACTGTTGATTACTTGTTTGAGGTCGCTTTTTTTGTAGTCCACAACCGGGTTGCGGTCCAATGAAGGACGTTTTTGCTGCCTTTTTGGCCAGCTTGTCCGCCTTCTCATTACTCTCAATGTCTTTGTAACCTGGAACCCACCATAGAGTAACATCATTGCCCCTAACGAGTTCTCTCAGGTTCATGAGGGTAGCAGGGTTCACATGTAGCCTTAAATTGCCTTTAGGGCGGCCCGACTGTCTGTGAAAATGTTTATGGATGCATCTTTCAGTCCAAGGGAAGCGGATGCATAGATAAGGATGGAAAACTTCTCGCAGTGCAGAAGAGCGTGTTGAAAGAACACACGGAAGGTGTTTCTGACGGAAGCTCATGGTTATGAGAAAGACACCAAATTGCATTAAGCAAGGAAGAAAGAATTCAGAATTCATGGGTTGGTACTTATGGTTTGGAAAGCAGAGATGACACCATAATACTGCGGAATTATACTGCTGAACCTAACATATAAAATTCGCTCAGCTTTAGCACCTAATAGATTATCACCTAATTTATCAAACGTATTTATCATGCGATATTGAAGCAGAATCAAAACCATTAACAGATACAGAAGAATACTTAATGTCCAGAAACAATATACCATGTTCAGGAGCTAAAAATCAGGAGACAAAGTAAAACAAGTAGGCGCAAAAGTACTATTAGGCATGAAAGCAAAATATCATAGCTTGAATGAAATGTTTAGAAGTTAATATCAAAGGCAGAAATAAATTATCTGATCTAGAAGTAAAACATGAATGGCAGAATAAGTCTCTGTGACCTGGAACCCACCATAGAGTNAGCAGAATCAAAACCATTAACAGATACAGAAGAATACTTAATGCGCAAAAACAATATACCATGTTCAGGAGCTAAAAATCAGGAAAAAAAGTAAAACAAGTAGGCGCAAAAGTACTATTAGGCATGAAAGCAACATATCATAGCTTGAATGAAATGTTTAGAAGTTAATATCAAAGGCAGAAATAAATTATCTGATCTAGAAGTAAAACATCAATGGCAGAATAAGTCTCTGTGACCTGGAACCCACCATAGAGTAACATCATTGCCCCTTGGTTTATGAGAGCTACACATGTAGGCCTGACTTGCCTTTAGGGTGGCCCAACTGTCTGTGAAAATGTTTATGGATGCACCTTTCTGTCCCTTTTGAAAAGTGGATGTTAGTTAAGAAGAAATGAAGAAAGAATTTAGGCAAGTTTCTACCACAAATGGTTGGTAGAAACTATTGATATCATGTTCATGCAATATTGAACTACACAAATTACTAAAATTTGACCCAACAACCCTTTGAGTGTGGTCCATTCCCTTCATTAAATTACACCTTTGAGTGTGGTGTAAATAAGCAGAATATTTATCTGAAGTTTAGAAGTCTCCTAATCATTCTTGTTAAAAAACAACTGTATAATAGCTGATGAACACACTACACAAACAGAAAGATACCTACAATCAGAGAAGAATTAGACAGTGAAAAGGTTTATTGTTTATTTCTGAAGCTCTCCACAGCAATAAAGAACCCATTTAAATTGTTATAGTGTCAAAAACCAGGATGTCACGAACTGCTATGTTGTATCATCACAACAAAGTTCACACAGGTATCATATTTCTTAAGAAACGCCAATTTTGAAATTAGACAACATCAAAACATAAAAAAGCCACCATTATTTATTTTTCAAAAGAACTTTTGGAGTTATCCTCTATGTTATCTAAAACAAAACCATAAAAGTTTAAAAACAACAATCATCATCGTTTATATGTACATTCGTACGATTCTCACGCGTATACAATTAAATTTTCCATTTTAATCTAACAGGAAGTGCTACATCTCTACACATCCCACAATCCAACATTCCGATTACATATTCCCATCCTTTTATCTAAAAAATTTTCCAAATAAGATATGGAAGCGTTTTAAATAAATTGAATTTATTTATAGGTTGAATAAAGTGAGTAATAAATAAATGTTTACAGGCTCGTTTTTCCTTAACGCGATTTAGTCACCGCAATTTGAAATTTCCTTGGAATTCGATGATAGCGACTCGTTAATCGATAACAACCTTCAATTACCAGAACTTGAATCGATTATTAACGAAGCGAAATCGTTAAATTCGATAAAATTTTCATCGAATTGAACCAGTAACCCATTTAAGAAATAAAAAGGGGATCAGTTCAATACAGAGTCAGATGCAACCACCTGTTGAGGGACGCTGCGTTTTTATAAGTGTCAATTCAACAGCTGCAACTTCGCGTGAATGCGTTTCGGGCTCTAAACAAGAAGCGAAATTAACTTCTTCCTCATCAATTAAGATTATTAATATAGAAAATCGTGATATAAACGTTTCTATATTACTAAATTGTCTCTTTTATCGCTTAACGCGGGTATTTTAAACGAATGATTCATCTTTGTATTTGTAATTTGATAACTAAGCTTTGTGTAATTTAAAACAAATAAATTATAAGCAATCAAAGGGCGTTTTCTAAACAAACAAAACGAATATAACTATTTCAATTCAACTGCTACTAAAAATCTAAATATTAATCTTACGGAAAAATCGTTATCTATACTTTAAAATGAAACTTAAATTTTATCATTCTTATCTTTATATCAAATACATACATCTTGTAAATATTCTTTCCTCGGTGTTTAAAATAAAAACTTACCCATCGCCAACAACCACACATTTTATCGCCTGCATGATCGCTAAATAATAACCCCGCCTTGGTTCACAAACCCAAATTAAAACGAAAACTGACCCAAAGTGTATTTAATATTAATATGTTTAGAATATTTGGGTGTATCTCGCTGGAACTCTCGGCAAGCGGCCGAATTGACAGCACAAGGCCACACGACGACTGTCTTTTCGGTTGGAGGAGTGAAAAAAACTAGCACTCTTTTCAAACGGCCACAATCACGTAACGTTTCGCATCACCGCTTCGTTCCGAAGCGAACAAACGTTTTTTTTAAAGGGACGATTTAATTTATCGGTGAACGCGAAAACCTAGTTCGAGTATATTGAAAAACCCAACCACACGTAGCGATAGCAAAAATAACAACTTCGCCCGAACCAGATGCGTTGGCGGCACTGCGTTGATTGATAATCGCGGTGTTGCCACACTAACGAAACTTAACTTATTATTTTATTTTTATTTTAAATTAAATCACAAATTAATTGTATTTATTTGTTATTAAATAAATAAAATATTTTATTTATTCAATTTTAATACAAATTAAAAAAAATTAAGTAAGTAATAAATGAAATAAAGCGGGATGATCATCATAAATATTTTAAATTAAAGAACAATTTAATTATGAATATTTAAAACAAGAAATTTTATGAATAAATAATATTTTTTAGATTCAACAAATAATAATAGCAACAATAATTATATTTGATTTGGATAGATGGCGCAAAATTTTAATGTTATGTGAAATTAATTTAATTTTAATTCAAATTAATTTATATAATTCGTAAAATATTTAATGTATATTATTTATTATAGATTAGTACGTATATAATTGAAATAAAAAATCTACATTTCAGGTGATTATCGCGATTAGGCCACCAATATTACATCATTGACACTCAAGTGACATAAATTTAAATTGTTATTATTATAAAAAAAATTATTGTTTTTATTAAATAAATTGCGTATAAAGGTGCGATGTGCTTTATTTAACACTCTAAGTTTACGTTTACATGTTACAGCTAATTATGAAGCCCTCATTTTTTGACTTGGTGCTCTTAGAACTAGAAACATTTGTCTCAGTGCCAGTGTTTGTTGTCTTTACACTTTTAGATAAATTAATACACCGGGAATTTCATATAACTCGCAATATATGAATGCAAATTATTTTACCACTTCTGTTTTATCAGTCTTTAATGTGAAAATGTACAAAAATTTAGGTTTTAATAAATAAACTTGCTTATTGTATTAAAAACAACAAAATTACAAAACTAGAAACAAATTACAAATTACAAAACAAAGCCTGCTTAGTATAATTCATTAACCATTAGTACTCAAACTTGTGAACCCTTAACTTTATCGTATCATATCTTAAGATGGACAAAGAATGGGACATTGTGTTATAAAAATTTTTTATTCAGAAAGAGGACCTATAACCTCTCAAATTTTTTGTACTTATATCTGATACACCCTGTATATAATCACAGTCCCCACAAACTAGCAGGCAAATGTCCAAGATGAGAGAGAAACATCCTGTTGAACAGATGCCTGCAGAAAAAGAGGATGTTCAAAAAAAAGGCAACTGCCCAAATGTGGAAAATTACTGACCGATCAGCCTACTATCCACCTTCTACAAATTATTAACAAGAATAGTTAAAGATCAACAAATTCGAATTGCTATAGCAAGATAGACCACCTCCAAGTTAGGCATATTCTAATCGAGTAGACATGCCAGAGGTTCTCTTTGAAAAATTTTGGGAGAAAGTGGAAGACTGTTATCACACCAAGTTAGACCAAATTTGTTTTAGGTTTTAATAAAAATTCACTTCATCGTATTTTCAAGTCTCTATCACCTAAATTAAGTAAGGCGGAGAGAAAAATGATGATTCCATCAACTTATCTATGTACTACACTTTTTTGCAGAATTTTAAAGAAAATGCAGGTGAAGCAAAACGTCTCGAAGGAGTAGCAACTCGTGAAAACTCCCGTTTAAAAAAGGAACTTCAAGATTTAGGTCGTCAAGTTTGTCATTTATTGCGAGAAGTAGAAAATTTCCGATCTGGTAGTTCCAGCAACTCAACAGACCACGATTTAAGTGATACAACGTCTTCCGCTGATATAATTTCAAAACGATTGGTTACGTTTAGTGACATCAGTGAGCTACAAACCAATAATCAACGTTTGCTGGTACTCGTTCGCGAGCTTAGTTCTAAACAAAAAGACGTCGAAGATATTGATGCTGCGACAGTTGCGGCTTTAAGAACAAAATTGGAAAAAATGCGCGAAGAACAAGCGGATCTTTTAGAACAACACGATAAACAAAGCAAATTGATGGGAATGCTTACGAACCAAAGGGACATGTGCAGAAATTTATACATACAATTGGCTAATAATAAAGGGGCAAGCGATAACACAATTTCCGGTGAGAGAATGTTTGCGAAAAATGGCTCCGCCAGTTCAAAAGAATAAGAAAACGAGACTAGTCAAGGAAACGACGAGAAAATTCAAGAACTCGAATCTCAAAATGGAAGTTTAATAAAGGAATTAAAACTTCTTAAAGATGAATATGATACATATAAAAAAGAAAAGGCCACGAATGAAAAATTGCTGATTGAGGATCATGAAAAAACGCGCGGAAATCTGCGAGATATGATGATTCAAAACACTAAATTAGCGGTCAAACTTGAAACCATGGACGAATTGTTTAAAGTTTTAAAAAATAATATGGCTGTTTATAAAAACCAAATTGAAAAATTAGAGGAGCGCAATAAATTATACACTGAAACAATTACTAAACATGAAATTAGCGCTAAATATCTCCGAGAAAACGTGCTTGAAGCTCACACGAAGTTAAGTAGACAAAAAGTCCAAGCTAATAACCTCCAAAAAGAAAACGCGCTTTTACGCGATTCCGAACAAAGGTTATTAAAAGAGCGCGAGTCTATGAAACGTGAAGTGCACTCTAATAATTTACTTCACACCAATATTGAACTTATCAAAGCTACTCTTGAAAGAAACGACGCTGAAAGCAAATTAAAATTAGAAGAACAATTAAACGACGCTCATCGCGAATGTGCTGCTTTGAGAAGACGCCGACAAAAAGAACAGGATAACTTTGTACAATTATCAGAACATTTAGAAAAGCAAACTCAAGCTGCTTAAAGTCGAATGAAAGAAGAACAGAAAACCGCCAATAAATTGCGGGGAGAATTAGTACAATTACGAGATGATTTAATGTCGAAATCAACTCAACTAGAAGAACTTTCTAAAAAATTAAAAATAAGCCTCTTCACCGGAGACGGCGTTTCAAAGAAATTCCGCGAATTAGAACAAATGTTAGTTGAGCGCCAAGTCGAAGTTGAATCTCTTCAGCAATAATTAAAAATAGTCAAAGAAGCTATCAATCAACATTCAAACGTAGCCGAAGTTGCTGAAAAACAACTAATTGAAGTCGACGAGCAGAATAACAAGCTTAAGGAAACTACTGAAGCTAAATTAAAAGAACAAGAAAAAAGAATTAAAGATCTAGAGGAACAATGTTCTGAATTACAAGGAGAATTGTCAGTTTACACCGATGGTCAAGAAGCAGTAAATATCGGCATGCGAAAAATGGAAATAGCCCAATTACAAATTACCAAAGATTTAGTTGAGGCGAAAAAAAAACTAGATGCCGCTAAAATCGAAATTAAAACGTTACAAGAAAATTTGCAAGCAGCCGAAAATAAATACGCACACGAAAGGATGTTGCACAGGAACGACTTGCAAACATTAACAACTATTAAAGAAGAATTAACCAAGACTGTCGATGAAGTTGAATCAGTTAAAACCGCAAGAGATAAAGCAATTGCCGCTTTGGAAGAGAGCAAAATTGGGTGGATTAATCAAGAAGAATTATTTAAAAAAGAAAAAGTCGAATTAGAATCAAGATTTAAAGCGATGGAAACTCAAAATGGTGTTAGTCTAATTTTATTGGGACAAAGTAAGTAAGATTTCTATGGAAATATATTCTTGTATATTGCATCTTAAGTGAACTTCACTGTGTGTATAATTCTTTGCTTATACATATATTAAGCATTGCCTCATTTCTGTATTGTGATCACAAAGTACTAATTTTTGAAATCAAAAGCTTCTCTTTCTCTGCTGTAAAAGATAATCTGAATAAGTTTTCATCGATATTAATATATGTAATTTCAATAAATTTATTTAGAAAACATTACATAGTTTACTTTCTATATTTATACTTCGATAATTTCGTCTTTTTTGATGATATTTTTCATAAATTTCTTATCATTTAATCAAAACTGTCAAAAGCAGCAATCTTAGTTTCGCTATTAATGCATAGGTGGCTAATTTTGATACTTTATAATCCTTTTTTAAATTTTATTTTAATGTATATAAACAAAGAAATAATTTAAAAATGTATTAATAAATATGATTTAAATTTGAAAATAAAAAGTGATTATGTAAAAATAACTAGATAAAGCAACCGTTATTTTTTAATTTCGTTTTTTTTGTGTTGGCACTTGGAGCGCAATGCATTGTGGGTGCCAAAACCGGCATGTTTCTGTTGGTCGCCGTATGATGCTTTGATTGCTTTGTATGAGCGAAAAATTACGAAGACGCTGTGAACGTTTTATGTGAAATGTGACTGTGTATTTTTGCTGAGAACAATAATTTCAAGCAATGGAAGTAGCGGTGAGCAAATTGTTCGCTACGGCGTTAACAGAATCCGAGTGGAATGCGATTCCCTCTGATGTGATTAAAAAAATTGAGCATGTTGCGGAAGAACAGTTCGACCAGTTGCTAGCCGCCAAAGCTATTGCAGAAACGGCTCGATTCAATTCCGGTACGTACACTTTAAAAAATTTCGTTTAAAAAATCGTAAATTTCCCATCCATTTTGATAAAATTCCTTGAATTACTACAAAAAAACTTATCTAAACATTTCTTTATTACACAGAAAAAGCCTTATCTGAAATAACAACGGAATTGGAAACATTAAAAACGGAAAACAACGATGTTAAAATTAAACTGGAAGCCGCAACTGCGACAATTTCCGAATTGGAAAACCAACTATCCCAAACGGTCTCCGAAAACAATAAACTCCAAGAGGCTTTTAATCGTGTTGAAAAGGAAATGTCCGATTACAGACACCAGCGTAATTTAGCCGTAGATGATCGAGATGAGCTCCAAAAAATGATCGACCGTCGTGTTAACGAAATTAACCGCCTCCAAACCGATTTTAACATGCTTACTAAACAATTAGAAGCTGCCATAGCGGCAAAATGTGAAGCTGTGAACAGAGCCGAAGAAGTTGAATCATTAAAATTAACCCTAGATTATAAAGAGAAAAGAATAGAACAAGAAAAAACGTTATTAAATGGCCAAATGGATGTATTAACCGAAGAATTACGCGAAAAAACTGAGGAATTATTAAGTTTACGTAGAGATAACACGTCGAGAGTGGTGCAATTAGAAGCGAAATTATCCGAAAAAATCCAAGAATTAAAACTAACAAACGATTCTGTACAAGTTTTAACCGAACGCAACCAAGTATTAATTCAAAAAATTGAAGAGATGAATAAAAAGAGTCTTGAAGAGAAAGAAGTTGCAGCTAAAGCAGTACAAGCTTATCAACACGAGATGGACGCACAAAAGAAACTGGTCGTTTTATACCAGGAAATGGCTCAAGAAAAATCAGAACTCACCGAGAAATTGACGAATGGTTATCAAGAAGTTAAAAACAAATTAGATGAGGCTGTTGACAAATACGGTGAATTAGAAACCAAACACAAAGAAATGACTGTTATACACGAAGAAGTATTAGCAAAAAAGAACGATTGTATTGAGTTACTCAAAAAGGAACTTGATGCGTCTCAAATACTTCTTGAAGCGTCTAAAAACGAGAGCTTCCAAAAAGAGGTGGAGGGGATGTCGCCTGCGGCAGCTGTAGCTTCGAAATTTATTAAATCCGGGATGTCTATGACGCAGATTTACACTGAATATGTTAATATGAGGGATCAGCATGCTACTCTTAAAGAAGACCACACAAAACTCCAAGCTTACTTAAATAATATTATTCAAGAATTAGAAGAGAGAAGTCCAATATTGATCAAACAAAATGAGGATTATGAGAAAGCTCTTGAAACAATAAAGGAATTAACTAAAACTAATGATGATTTGATTAATGAAGTACAGGTAGGTGTTAAAACAAAAAAAAATATGAAGCATAACAAAACAAGTTTAAAAAATCAATCCTTTTCTTTTGTAAAAAGAATCTCTTTAATGAATTTATAATGTTGCATACAGGGTGTATCTAAATGACTGCAATAAACTTCAAGGGGTGATTCTTTAGTGAATTTTAGGGGAACTTTAATATACAGGGTGTATCTGAATGACGTACCCAAACTTCAGGGGATGATTCTTTAGGCAATTTTAAGGGTACTTTCTCATATAAACTATCAGCGATTTCGACTCCCCTGCGGAGCTACGCCCCCTTCAAAAATGGCGAAAAATTTTGGTTTATTTTTTTTTTCCCGAAAACCATTAACACCAAGAAAATGAAATTTGGGAAATATGTTTAGCTTATAATAGGGCATGTTTCGAGCCTATTTGTACTTTCAATCTTCCCTTCTAAGTTACTAAACATAACCACCCCCGTTCAATTTTTGTCTAGATCTTTTTTATGACGATGATAAATACATTGGAAATATTTTATTTAGATAGACGAAAATATTCTAAAACTTTTTTGCCTCTCTGATGTTCTTCGAAAAGTTAATAGTTTCTGAGAAAAAAATTAATTAAGCAAACACTAACTGTTAAGCTGTAGCGTTGTTAATCGAAAGTTGGAATGAATTTTTAAAGAAAAAATCTTAGCAGGCTTAGCAATCTTTGTCAGAAATATTTTTGACGTTTAAATGTCAGTGGTTTTCTTACTATTATTATTGTTTTATTTAAAATTTTGAAACGTCGAGTGAACGAGCGTAAATGCGATAGAACTTTATTTTAAAATTAATTTGAAAAATAATAATAATAATACGAAAACACTGACATTTAAACGTCAAAAATATTTCTGACAAAGATTGCAAAGCCTACCAAGATTTTTTCATTTAAAATTCATTCCAACTTTTGATCGCCCAACCCCGTTGTTTAACGGGCAGTGTTTGCTTTATTATTTTTTTCTCAAAAATTAGTCGTTTTTGGAAAAATTTTAGAGAGACAAAAAAGTTTTAGAATAGTTTTATCTATCTAACTGAAATTTTTCCAATGTGTTTATCATCTGCATAAAAAAAATTTTAGCAAAAATGTAAAGGGGGTGGTTACGTTTAGTAATTTAGAAGGGTAGGTTGAAAGTACAAATAGGGTCAAAACGTGCCCTATTATGAGTAAGGGTGTGTTTACGTTGGAGCTGCGATAAACGATAATAGCGACGCTACTAGCAAAACAACGAAATTGTTGCCATAGTTTTATATGCAAGTGTTTATATTGGAGCGACGAATTGTCACAAGCTTGACAGCCAACTAACAATAAGAGCGACGCTAATTGTATTCCCTATTTTCTTTGCTATTATCAGGTGTGGTCGGCATGGATATCGACTGTTTAATTAGTGAAATTTTTGTTAGATCCCCCTTGTGGGACCAAAAAGATAAAAATTACCACAACAGATTTGTTCTGACAAATCGTTTTCAATTCATTTTGCGCAGCTCTTATCGCTGCTCTCATTGTTGTTCTTATCGTTTATCGCAGCTCTCGTTTCAATATAAACACCTGCATATAAAACTATGACAACAATTTCGTTATTTTGTTAGTATCGTTTATCGCAGCTCCAACGTAAACGCACCCTTAGACATATTCGCCAAATTTCATTTTCCTAGCGTTTATGGTTTTTGAGAAAAAGAAATTAAACCAAAATTTTCCGCCATTTTTGGAGGGGTGTAGCTCCTTAGGGGGCCGAAGGCGCCCATGGTTCATATATCAAAGTACCCTTAAAATTCACTAAAGAATCACCCCTTGAAGTTTGTTGCAGTCAGATACACCCTGTATAAATCATGAATGGCAGAAAATTTTGGTTTAATTTTTTTTTCTCAAAAACCATAAACGCTAGGAAAATGAAATTTGGGGAATATGTTTAATTCATAATAGAGCACATTTTGATCCTATTTGTACTTTCAACCTACCCTTCTAAATTACTAATCATGACCACCTCTTTAAGTTTTTGCTAAGATTTTTTTTATGCAGATGATAAATACATTGGAAAAATTTCAGTTAGATAGATAAAACTATTCCAAAACTTTGTTCTCTCTGATGTTGTTCTAAAATTTAATAATTTCTGAGAAAAAAATTAATTAAGCAAGCAAACACTAACTGTTAAGCTGTAGGGTTGTTAATCGAAAGTTGGAATGAATTTTTAATGAAAAAGATCTTAGTAACCTTTGCAATCTTTGTCAGAAATGTTTTTGACGTTTAAATGTCAGTGTTTTTCTTACTATTATTATTGTTTTTCAAATTAATTTTCGAGAAAAATTCTATCGTATTTACGCTAGTTCACTCGGCGTTTCAAAATTTTAAATAATGTTTTTCCAATGTATTTATCACCTTCATATAAAAAATATAGGAAAAAAATTAAGGGGCGGTTACGTTTAGTAACTTAGAAGGAAATATTGAAAATACAAATAAGCTAGCAATTATTATGAGCTAAACTTATTCCCCAAATTTCATTTTCCTGGCGTTTTTAGTTTTAGAGAAAAATAAATTAAACCAAAATTTTCCGCCATTTTTGAAGGGGCGTAGCTCCTTAGGGGATTCGAAATTGCTCATAGTTCATATAAGGAAGTACCCTTAAAATTTGCTAAAGAATCACCCCCTGAAGTTTGGGAACATCATTCAAATACATCCTGTAGATATGAATTGTTTAAAATTTATGGATAGTTATGTTTAATGACGACTAAGTAATGAAAAGTATTTTTTTTAAACCCTTGTCTTGTGTTTTGTAATACATTCCCATCTTTATGAGACAAGTAAGGTGGAATAGTTAGAAAATATGATGAAATAAAGTGAATTAACTTATTTGGGATCTCAATAGTATCATCATTCTTCTCAAGTCAAATAAAACTGTCACATCCTAAGTGGACAAAAATTCAAGTTTTTTGTGTTACTGTTGAGGTTATGAAATCAAAACTACTCTATTTAAAAAATATACAACGTTGTTCAAGCAAAGCTTAAGAAACCATCAAAACTGAAATATATTAAATTGTGAAATTAAAAAGGTTGGAGGCCCTCACAACTCCAATGTCAATGAACTGGGTGAANTTGGTTTAATTATTTTTTCTCAAAAACCATAAACGCTAGGAAAATGAAATTTGGGGAATATGTTTAACTCATAATAGGGCACGTTTTGATCCTATTTGTACTTTCAACCTACCCTTCTAAATTACTAATCATGACCACCCCTTTAAGTTTTTGCTAAGATTTTTTTTATGCAGATGATAAATACATTGGAAAAATTTCAGTTAGATAGATAAAACTATTCTAAAACTTTGTTGTCTCTCTGATGTTGTTCTAAAATTTAATAATTTCTGAGAAAAAAATTAATTAAGCAAACACTAACTGTTAAGCTGTAGGGTTGTTAATCGAAAGTTGGAATGAATTTTTAATGAAAAAGATCTTAGAACCTTTGCAATCTTTGTCAGAAATGTTTTTGACGTTTAAATGTCAGTGTTTTTCTTACTATTATTATTGTTTTTCAAATTAATTTTCGAATAAAGTTCTATCGCATTTACGCTAGTTTACTCGGCGTTTCAAAATTTTAAATAATGTTTTTCCAATGTATTTATCACTTTCATATAAAAAAATATAGGAAAAAAATGAAGGAGTGGTTACGTTTAGTAACTTAGAAGGAAATATTGAAAATACAAATAAGCTAGCAATTATTATGAGCTAAACTTATTCCCCAAATTTCATATTCCTGGCGTTTTTAGTTTTAGAGAAAAATAAATTAAACCAAAATTTTCCGCCATTTTTGAAGGGGCGTAGCTCCTTAGGGGACTCGAAGTTGCTCATAGTCCATGTAAGAAAGTACCCTTAAAATTTGCTAAAGAATCATCCCCTGAAGTTTGGGAACGTCATTCAAATACACTTGTAGATATGAATTGTTTAAAATTTTTGGATAGTTATGTTTAATGACGACTAAGTAATGAAAAGTATTTTTTTTAAACCCTTGTCTTGTGTTCTGTAATTTACATGGTGCTCTGTTTTTATAAGATTTGATAACATTCCCATCTTTATGAGATAAGTAAGGTGGAATAGTTAGAAAATACGATGAAAAAAAGTGAATTAACTTATTTGGGATCTCAATAGTATCATCATTCTTCTCAAGTCAAATAAAACTGTCACACACTAAGTGGACAAAAATTCAAGTTTTTTATGTGTGATGCTATCAGAAACTGTTTCGTCCAAATATAATGATAAGGTTATGAAATCAAAACTACTCTACTTATTTAAAAAATATACAACGTTGTTCAAGCAAAGCTTAAGAAACCATCAAAACTGAAATATATTAAATTGTGAAATTAAAAAGGTTGGAAGCCCTCACAACTCCAATGTCAATGAACTGGGTGAACATATTGAGGTCGTCCCCCTCAATCTCTTTTGTCTCCCATTTTTGTCAGATGGTAGCAGCAACTCTTGTTATTAGTTGGTTGTTTAACTTTCGGGTTGTAATTGTCTTTCACACTTCTTTTTTGTTTTCTTTACTTTTCCCATTTGTTATTATTAAAAGAAAAAATATGAAAGAAAATATATCACTACCTGGATTACTAGATTATTTAAGTTAACATTTTAATGACTACATTCTTAATTTGATACTTTCAACGTATTGAATGTTGTTTTGATTTTAGCTCATCATATGTGTTAACCATCATTTTTCATATATTATATTAATTAAGTCATTGCAGAAATTTAACACTTTACTTTTCTTTCTGTTGCTCTTCTTCTCTTCATTCTGTTGCTCTTCCACTAATTTTACAGCATTCCCAAAATGCAACAATTACGACAGTTTTTTTGCTTTTGGGCAAAGGATTTAGTACAACCAAAAGTACTACTAAAGCAAATCATTTTAGGTGATTCTTATCTTTTGGCAAATTTCTCCTATTTTATGAATTGTTTTTAAACTCTGTTTTAGACTATTCTTAGCAATTATACAAGTAATTTGGCATCTGCCAAGAAAAATTATTCCATTCTGTATTTATTCGGCGTACCTTCTCTGAAAATCGGGCGTTTTTTCATTGATAGCAACATTTTGACCAAGATATATTTAGCAATAAAAAAGGAAGTAGGAAGAAGCAAAAAAAATGAAAGGCCGTCCATTATTCTAATTATCAGTCATGTAGCTTTTGTGAGTTTATCTGAAACTACTTGACGAGTTCTAATGCCATAAATACGCGTTAACAAGTCTCCACTATACGCAGAATGACAGTAATTAAAGTTCATTTTCATAAACTAAACCAATAAAAATCAGTTATTGAACGTTAATGTCATGATTCAACAGAAATATCTAATGGAGTATTAACACTTGTAGAAATGGGGAAATTTAACAGATAATTATTTATGAACCTCAATACTCCATGCTAAGAATCATAAACATATCATGTGTTATATAATAACGGACTTTTTGAGGATCTGCGCTAAAAAGGGAATGCGCATTCATGTCTAAATCACCATAGTGTATGATAAACAGTAGTGGTTACACAACATCATCAGAAATAATTTCTTTTCCGGCAGATTCATTGAAATAAGTATATTTTTGATGTCAGTTTGAGGCATCAGTTGAAGTTCGAAAATTTTGACAGCCTCTTTGCGATTATTAGAATGAAGTTGATCAACTCCAAGAAATCGTGTACAGAAGAAACTGTCAAAATCAAACAAAATTGATTGAGTCTTTTAGAGACCAATACCTATTGGTCACTACTTACTTGTTTTTTTTTTTTGATAAAATGTTAGAATTTGATCAAATTTCGCGTTGAGTCAATTATTAATACCACGTCATGACTTCTCAACACATTGACCTTCTTCAAGCACGACTAAAAATAACGATGGTTATTAATTTCAGTTGATTCAATTATTAAGAATTGATCATTAGTTATTTTTATAATGACTTATATAATTCTTTATATAATCAAATTCTCTCGATTTCCTTATTGTCTCGATTAATTTTAAATTGCCATAATTAGCTTGGTGTTCACAGCCTAATGACAAGTCACGTGGCTTGCGTACTGGTGGCCTGATTTCGAGTCCTAGCACAAGCATTTTTCCACCAGTCCTTCAGAGAGAACGTCTAAAGAGCGACTGAATAAAACAACCGTAAACTCGTCTGGTCAGCGTGATAAACTATTGGTTAAAAACCTTTCTTAATGGAAGAGGCATATGTCGGTACATGGACAAGAAATGATGAATAAGATAGACATGTTTATACACTGCAGAAGAATCTTTATTAGTGTGTTCTTTGAATCTAACTTTGGTGTTACGACTAGTCTGTCTGATACATATATATAATCACAGTCCCCACAAACTAGCAGGCAAAATGCTGACGATTAGCCTAGTATCCACCTTCTATAAATTATTAACAAGAATAGTTAAAGACCAACAAATTCGACTTCTATCAGGAAGTTAAACAGGCGGATACTCGAAATGGCTATAGCTCTTTGAAAAATTTTAGGAAAAAGTGGAAGATTATTATCACACCATGTTAGACCAAGTTTGTTTTAGGTTTTAAATTTTAATAAAAATTCACTTCATCGTATTTTCTAATGTTTTCACCTATTTAATCCACAATGAATATCGAGTCTCTATCACCTAAATTAAGTAAGGTGGAGAGAAAAATGATGATTCCATCAACTTATCTATGTACTACACTTTTTTGCAGAATTTTAAAGAAAATGCAGGTGAAGCAAAACGTCTCGAAGGAGTAGCAACTCGTGAAAACTCCCGTTTGAAAAAGGAACTTCAAGATTTAGGTCGTCAAGTTTGTCATTTATTGCGAGAAGTAGAAAATTCCCGAGCTGGTAGTTCCAGCAACTCAACAGACCACGATTTAAGTGATACAACGTCTTCCGCTGATATAATTTCAAAACGATTGGTCACGTTTAGTGACATCAGTGAGCTACAAACCAATAATCAACGTTTGCTGGCGCTCGTTCGCGAGCTTAGTTCTAAACAAGAAGACGCCGAAGATATGGATGCAGCGGCAGTTGCGGCTTTAAGAACGAAACTGGAGAAAATGCGCGAAGAACAAGCGGATCTTTTAGAACAACACGATAAACAAAGCAAATTGATGGGAATGCTTACGAATCAAAGGGACATGTACAGAAATTTATACATGCAATTGGCTAATAATAAAGGGGCAAACGATAACACAATTTCCGGTGAGAGAATGTTTGTGGAAAATGGCTCCGCCAGTTCAAAAGAACAAGAAAACGAGACTAGTCAAGGAAACGACGAGAAAATTCAAGAACTCGAATCTCAAAATGGAAGTTTAACAAAAGAATTAAAACTTCTTAAAGATGAATATGATACATATAAAAAAGAAAAGGCCACTAATGAAAAATTGCTGATTGAGGATCATGAAAAAACGCGCGGAAATCTTCAAGATATGATGATTCAAAACACTAAATTAGCGGCCAAACTTGAAAGCATGGACGAATTATTTAAAGTTTTAAAAAATAATATGGCTGTTTATAAAAACCAAATTGAAAAATTAGAAGAGCGCAATAAATTATACACTGAAACAATTACTAAACATGAAGTTAGCGCTAAATATCTCCGAGAAAACGTGCTTGAAGCTCACACGAAATTAAGTAGACAAGAAGTCCAAGCTAATAACCTCCAAAAAGAAAACGCGCTTTTACGCGATTCCGAACAAAGGTTATTAAAAGAACGCGAGTCTATGAAACGTGAAGTGCACTCTAATAATTTACTTCACACCAATATTGAACTTATCAAAGCCACTCTTGAAAGAAACGACGCTGAAAGCAAATTAAAATTAGAAGAACAATTAAACGACGCTCATCGCGAATGTGCCGCTTTAAGAAGACGCCGACAAGAAGAACAGGATAACTTTAAACAATTATCAGAACATTTAGAGAAACAAACTCAAGCTGCTCAAAGTCGAATGGAGGAAGAACAGAAAATCGCTAATAAATTGCGGGGAGAATTAGTACAATTACGAGAAGATTTAATGTCGAAATCAACTCAACTTGAAGAACTTTCTAAAAAATTAAAAATAAGCCTCTTCACCGGAGACGGCGATTCAAAGAAATTCCGCGAATTAGAACAAATGTTAGTTGAGCGCCAAGCCGAAGTAGAATCTCTTCAGCAACAATTAAAAATAGCCAAAGAAGCTATCGACCAACATTCAAACGTAGCCGAAGCGGCCGAAAAACAACTAATTGAAGTCGTCGAGCAGAATAACAAGCTTAAGGAAACTACCGAAGCTAAATTAAAAGAACAAGAAAAAAGAATTAAAGATCTAGAGGAACAATGTTCTGAATTACAAGGAGAATTGTCAGTTTACACCGATGGTCAAGAAGCTGTAAATATCGGCATGCGAAAAATGGAAATAGCCCAATTACAAATTTCCAAAGATTTAGTTGAGGCGAAAAAAGAATTAGATGCCGCTAAAATCGAAATTAAAACGTTGCAAGAAAATTTGCAAGCAGCCGAAAATAAATACGCACACGAAATGATGTTGCACAGTAACGACTTGCAAACATTAACAACTATTAAAGAAGAATTAACCAAGACTGTCGATGAAGTTGAATCAGTTAAAATCGCAAGAGATAAAGCAATCGCCGCTTTGGAAGAGAGCAAAATAGGGTGGACTAATCAAGAAGAATTATTTAAAAAAGAAAAGGTTGAATTAGAATCAAGATTTAAAGCGATGGAAACTCAAAATGCTTTGTTATTAGATCAACTCCAAGAAATGAATACTCAACTCGCGATTGTCCAAGCACAATCAAGCGAGTCTAACACTTCAGCGATTGACGCAGACGTTAGTTTTAACCGCTCATTAAATGAAAACGAAGCCAATTCTAGCGATCAATTATTAAAGATCATCAAATATCTTCGTCAAGAAAAAGATATTGCAATCAGTAAGTGCGAAATTCTCGAAGCCGAACATTCTCGCATCAAATCATTACATGAAGCGTTAAATAAAGAATATGAAGCAACCAAAGCAGCTTTATTAGTAGAAAGAGAAAAATCCGACGTATCAATGGTAACAAACGCGAAACATGCTGAAGTTTTACGCAAGGTCGAAACATTGAATGCGATAACTGATAGTAATCGAAGCTTAAGAATGGAACGTGATGGTCTTTTATCTCAAATTAACGAATTGCGAACAAGAACTATTACACTCGAGGAGCAATTATCGCCGTTACAAGAGAAAAATAGAGAGTTGGGAATTAAAGCTGAAGCTATGCAAACTGAGAATTTAACGCTAAGAGGTGAAGCAACGCGTTGGAGGCAAAGAGCTAATATGTTGATTGAAAAATCGAATCGTACAAGTCCTGAAGATTGGAAAAAACTTCAAAACGAAAGAGAGAGTTTAGCGAAACAATTAACTGTTGAACGATCGAATAACACACAATTAACAGCAGAGTTTAATAATCTAACAAAAGAAAAAACGAAATTGGAGGAACAACTAAAAGAAATTAGAAAACAACAGGCGCTGCAAAAAGAAGAGATGGATCGTATGAGTGAGGAACTCACGACTTTGAGAACTCAAGTCAACAACTTAACAACGGATCTTTTAGCATCAAGAAACGACCATATTAAATTAACCGAAGAGCACCGCGTGCTAACAGAAGAATTTGCCGCAAAAGATACTATATTAGTAGACCTAAAAAATAATTTGATGCAAATCAGAAAAATCGCGAAAAAATATAAATCCCAATCCGAAGAGGTTACTAAAGAACTTGAAGAATTAAAGAAGCAACAAGCAAATCAAGATCAAGCAGACGTTCCCATCGATAAACAAGAACAATTAAGACAAGAAGGTAGGGCGGAAATCGAAGAGCGATTAACCCAGATGGAAGTAGCCCATCAAGCTAAAATCGATGAGATGAATCAACAGGTTAGTTCGGCTACGGAAGAAAACGACAGTTCCAAAAAAGAAATTGAAACTCTAAAACAAACCAGTTTGGAGAAAGAGGAGAGATTTAAGACTCTATTCAAAAATGCCAAGGATAGAATTATGACTTTAACGGAACAAAATACTACGTTAAAAGCCGAATTGAGTCAACTCAGCAACCAAGGTCAAGGTAAAAGTGATCAAAGTCAAGCGGATAAAGATAAATCCGACGAACTTGATAAATTAAAGAAAGAAAAAGATGAAATTTTAGCAGAGAAACAAGCGGAAAAAGAACGACTAACACAAGAAATTGAAACGCTTACTCAACGAGTTAATCAACTGCAAAGACAATTGGGATTACAACAAGGATCAAAACCTTCCACTAGTAGTGGATCCGCCGAAAAATCAAGCACAGAACCACCCACTGCTAATATTAAACCAATGAGTGGGCATTCGACGAATCAAACTCAATCGGTAACCGTGCAACCATGGAGAAATGTTGGGGAACCTCCTTTAGCTAGCATACGTCCAATTTCAATGGCAACCAGAACCGTTGTGGCTGGACGAACAAGTCAAAGTCCTAGCGTGATGGTTCCTCCGCAACAACAAGTTCATACAACTGGTTCAAGTGGAATTGAAGCCCTTTCAAGCAGTCCAACGAGTTCTCACACCGATTACGCCCCCGCTACAAGCTCTGCCAGTTCTGCTATAATTGGTGTTCGACAAGTCGCTGTACCTCCAACGCAATCTTCGCAAGAAGAAGATGAGGATAACGTCCAGGTGCAAGCACCTCAACAACAAGCCGTAGCTTTAGTTTTACCCAGAGTAGAACCTCCGAATAGCGCTCAAGAACAGGGAACAAGTAGTAGTAGTAGTTCGAATACTGTAACGACAACTCAAGCTGCGCATAAAAGACCTCGCGAAGCTGATACCGATTGTCAATCGGATGAAGGAGGAAAACAAACTCAACAGGCGAAACGAACGCGAACCATTCAAGGTACGATGACGACGACTACCACGGAGAACTTTCAGAGCGTAAGTGAGAGCGGCTTGGAGGTGGAGTACCAGGTGCCGACCAGCAGCCAAAGAGACCACGAGGAGGATACTGAAAACGTTATTGTAGTCGAAAGCGATGAAGAAGGCGATTGTCCGGATGAAGGCGAAGGCGCCGACGATGAACCGGACGAAGCTGACGGCGAAGGTTACGATATGGAAGGAACGTACGGTGAACAAATGAACTATGAAGATGATTGCCAAGAAGTTGAAGAAGATGAGGGTGGTAATGAAGTGGAAGTTATTGAAGATTCCAGCGAAGTACCGAATCAAAGTGAGCGACAAGAAGATCCTCAAGAAGAAACTTCTGAGCAACCTCAATCTGAAGCGATTAGCAGTGGTACTGATGGAAGCTCGTGCGTCACAGTTTCGCAAGCTTCCACTTCCGTTTCTGTTACAATGCCTAATTCTAGAACTAGACCAGTTGCTCCTTTATCGAGACAGCAACAAAGTCATTTGGAATTACCAGAAGAAGGTGGTGATGATGGTAAATAAAAACAAAATGGGTTCTTTTTACCGTATTGATTGGATTATTTTTTTTAGGAATTGTTCCTTCAACTCCTACTTTATATGTACCAAGACGATCAGATGGTTTCGGCGAAGCTGTTAGTTCGCCGCACGTTCCTACAAGTGGAAGATTTACTTTCAACGAGTCAGTTCCTCCTAGTAATGCGTCTAATGAAGTAATACCAGAGCAAACTTTAGAGATACCTATTGATGATAATGGTATGATTTATTTTCATTAAAAAGTAGGTGTGATAAAATGTTTTATTTATTTTAAAGGTACTGGTCGAAGTGTACCGAGCACTCCCCTTCAAGCCTCTCCTCAAGAAGCAGGGCCCAGCGGTGAAGAACAATCCGGACATAAAATGCACACGGATGGTAAAAATAAATAAAATTTTAATTTAATTTGTACATATTTTTTCTCAGTTTTATTTCTATTATTATTGTTATTAAAGAGGTCTTTATTACGTCATACGTGTTTTTATTACTTAATATTTACCAAAATAATTTTCCAAAATTATTAATTAAAAAATTAATATTTTTTTAGGAGAAATTCCTTCAATTACTGTAAGCGGTGTTGGTGACGACAGCGAACAAGCACCTGAAGGAAGTGGAGGTGAATGTATGGGTCCCCCTTCCGTAGCTGGAACCTCCTCAGAAACTGTACAACAAGAACAACAACCTGAAGAAATGTTAGAAGGCGAAGATGGGGTAAATACTAAAAATTACATTAATTTTTTTGTTTAATTTAATTATTTTTAGGTATCATCCGAGGGTGAGAAGCCTTTAACTTCCGAAGAAGGTGAAGAGGAAGGTCGTGAAGCCGAAGCGACACCAAGCACAAATACGCGATCGAAATCAATGACAAGGGGCGTTCCAGTTGCTCGGCGATCGTCATCTATGCGACATGCTACACATAGTAGAGGTGGAATATCCAGGCCAAGTCCAACGCCAATTGTTTGGGGTGGAGATCAACGTATGTTTAGACAAGGTGGGATTTTATTAAATAGGGTGGTCAGTAATAAAAATGTAACAAACTTATTTTAATAACAGTCACTTTATTTAACAGTATGAAACCATTTTAAACATATTTATAAAGAAATTAACACTTTATTGTGAAGGTCGAAATATACTATATTATTACATAGTGAATTTCACTTAAGTGGCTATACCAGTGTAATTGCTAAAGAATTTAGGTGATGTTTGGAATTTTTTTTTATTAAGTATTTCAACGAATGTTTTGAAACTTTAAGCATGTATTTGTCTATTGTTGAACTATATACAATAATTTTTTCATAGAAAAATAGTAACATTTTAGCGACTTATGCGCTATGTCTCGAAACACTCATAAAAAAAAGATCCTTCACTGCTGCAGAAAAAAACAAATATCGATCTTAAACTAGAAGGTATTCTCCGTACTCCAAACTGGCAGAGTTTTGAAGAAAAACTTTTTTTATTTATCTCTAAAAAATCGCCGTTTTTCGATGTCAAATCGACAGTTTTTAAATGTGTATAAAACATGTTTATAATACTTTGTTAAAATTTCAAGTCAATCGGATAATTTGTCTTTGAGTTAGAACTGCAGCAAATTTTGAAACTACCGTTTTTTGAAAAACGCGTTTAAAATTTTAACTATAAAATGATATACAGGGTGATCAAAGAAACCGCTGACAGACTTCTAGGGCAGGTAATACGTCAAAAATTAAGATGAAAAGTCTTAATATACATGGTGTCGCAAATGCGTCCTTAACGAGATATAGCGGGTGAAAGTTTCTTTAAAATTAAACATTATCTGCAATAAAAAGCCCTTTTTTTAAAATATTTTCAACTCCACTGCTAATTTTGTCAAACGGGCAGTATTTTCGTATAAAGTGATCAATTATCTATCAATTGGTCTCTTTACAAAAGTTTGATTAAAGCAACAGTTTTTGATTGAATTAACAAATTTTCTACAAACGTGTTTTTCTTAAAAACTATTGCTTTCATCAAAGTTTTGTAAGAGACCAATTGATAGATAATTGATCACTTTACACGCGTAGAGAGCAATGGCGTAGATAATATTTTTAAAAAAGTGTTTTTTATTGCAGATAATGTTTAAAGAAACTTTGATGCGCTATATCTCGCCAACGAGGCATTTGCGACTCTATGTATATTAAGACTATTCATCTTAATTTTTCGTGTATTATCTACTCTAGAAGTTCGTCGGCGGTTTTTTAAATTACCCTGTATTTACCATAAGAAATGTCACTTCGCTATTTCTGACCCATATAATGGACCCTCCTCTGTTTCAAAAGCTGAGCCGCTAAAGCTTTTTTTCGAGCAGTTCTACCCTCCTTTGATGCCGCTTGACGTAAATTAGTTTGATAAATTCTGGCGAACGATAGAGATGATCTATCGTTCGCACATTCATTTGTAATTGGACCAATAGTGATTTCCATAACTCGAAACAAATAGATTGAAAACCATCGTTAAAAATGGAAAGAGCCAGAAAATTAGCAAGTTGGATAGTTTCGAAGCCGCTGTGGAGGTGGTTTGGAACAAAGTGCCAGAGTTATAACCATTATAACTTTTCTTAGAAAATTTTATGATTTTTACAACTTCTTATTGCGCGATACAGTCCAGTACTTCCGTGAAAGGTACTTCTATCTAATAATAACAAATAATAGGCGAAATATAGAATAATATGTGTTTCTGACTTGCGGAAAGTTGGTAGTTAAAAGGTAAAAACTATTTGGAATCCGACTTTGAAATTCTAATATTATGTTCCTGAAAGTATAAACTACCGAAAAAAGCAAAAAAATTCACACTGGTATAGCCCCTTA
The DNA here is from genome assembly GCF_000648695.1 of Onthophagus taurus. Lineage (NCBI taxonomy): Eukaryota > Metazoa > Arthropoda > Insecta > Coleoptera > Scarabaeidae > Onthophagus > Onthophagus taurus. The sequence continues at coordinate 52,777 of NW_019280750.1, read as the reverse complement.
AGATGCAATACGCAAAAATATATTTTCATAGAAACCAGGGCGTACCTACTTACTTTGTCCCACATAAAATGTAACAGTCAATATAATTTGACATTACAGTAAAACCTCGATATACTGGACCAATATGGGGAACGCAGTGTCCGTTATAGTTCAATAAAAATATACAACAATCTAGCGCTAAACAACAAATAAAACTAAGACTAATACTAGCATTGGAACTAACACTAGACCTAAAACTAGAAAGTATCGGGTTTAGCGTTAGTTCTAGTTTTAATTGTTATGCAGCGCTAGACCAAGAAGTAGAATCATTCAGATTTAGCCATCTTAAGAGACGTATTGCTAAACCCAAATGTTTCTAAATCTAATTTTAGTTCTAGTGACCGCAGGTGTAAAACTAGAACTAACACTATACCTAGAACTAGAATCATTCGAGTTTAGCCGTCTTTAGAGACGTGCGGCTAAACCCAAATGATTCTAGTTGTAGGTATAGGGCTAGTTGTACATAGTAGCAGTGCTAGTGTAAAACTAGAACTAACACTATACGTAGAACTAGAATCATTCGGATTTAGCCGTCTTTAGAGACATGTGGCTAAACCCAAATGATTCTAGTTGTAGGTATAGGGCTAGTTGTACATAGTAGCAGTGCTAGTGTAAAACTAGAACTAACACTATACGTAGAACTAGAATCATTCGGGTTTAGCCGTACGTCTCTTAAGACGGCTAAACCCAAATGTTTCTAGGTCTAATGTTAGTTCTAGTGACACAGCAAGTGTAAAACTAGAATTAGAATCATTCGGGTTTAGCCATCTTTAGAGACATGTGGCTAAACCCAAATGATTCTAGTGGTAGGTATAGTGTTAGTTCTATAGTCTCCGATTTTTCTGGTGGTTTTTATGACCGCCAAAATCAGTAGCGGCAGTAATTATCACCCCGAAAAAGTCCCTGATCGTGATTTATGATAGACCCTCCTAGCGAACTGGGCCCAGAGACGCACTTCTTTTTTTATTTTATTTAAATATAAATTATTTAACATTTCTAACCAGCGATTGTCGTTAATTCAAGATTCTTCATCAGTGTCATAACCAAAGCTCGGATATTTCGGTACCGTCTCAGTAGCGTCGCCAGCGCAGAATCTATGGGGCGCGATCATAAATGCACTCTCACCACGCGATCTACCGTTCCGATCGCTCACACATCTATAAGCATGCCAGGCCTGCATTCATCCGGATGTTTTCAGAGAATTCAGTACCAATTCATTTAATATCCTTTTTATTTATCGTTAAATCCATCATTTTCTGAATTAGAATTGTACTATTGTTTCAGTTTTTATAATTTCAAACGGAGTGTATTGAATATTTTATTTAATTATCATCGAATATTTTCCTGATTTGTTTTAATTAGAAGTGCCTTCTTGTTTTAGGTTTTATAATTTAAAACTACTTCTATTAAGAATTAATATTTTGATTTTTATTAACTGAATTACCCTGTTGTTTTAGTTTTTATTATTTATTCCAATAGCACACTTAATAGCGATTTTTGGCGATACGTTCACATTAATTGACAACAGTGTAGCATTTTGCAACTAAGAAATATCTTCTAAATATGGCCTGTTAGTTCTAGCAGTTACATTTATGCTAGTTACCAGTTGTGACGTCGAGTTAGGTCGTCATTTTCTGAAGTAAATTTAGAAAAAGTCATTATTATTCAATCATTTCACCAAATAGGAACTGAATAAAGTACATAATTACTTGCTCATTTAGCGTTAATACAGACCCTTGCTAACGCGTGTCTATGGATTACCATGACAACGCTGCAGACCAGTGAACTCGGGACCTTGGCTATGCGTCGCTTGTTAATAACGCAACATTCGTGAACTGGTCGACTGGACTTAGGTACCGAAGAATCCGAACTCTAGTCATAACAGTTGTCACTTTCCGCGCATTCTAAGTTGTCATCAGAAGAATTATCAACACTAATAATAAAACGCTGTACATGTGGTGACACATACGAATCTTCGACATCTTTCACGTGTTTTACGTACTGCGACCACAATTTGGATGAAATATTATTACATTCCTCACGAATTATGTTAATATTGTTTTTAAATATTATGTTTTTGTAATTTCCGTTGTTTACAACGGATTACTTGTTTACAACCCCGTCTTTGTTCGTTATATGACTGCAATTAAGTTATAAAAACCACCAGAAAAATCGTAGACTATACATATTAGAAGTCCTAGTGTAAAACTAGAACTAACACTATACGCAGAACTGGAATCATTCGGGTTTAGCCGTCTGAAGAGACGTACTTCTAAACCCAAATATTTCTAGGTCTAATGTTAGTTCTAGTGACAGTACAAGTGTGAAACTAGATATAACACTATACCTAGAACTAGAATCATTCGGTTTTAGCCGTCTTTAAAGACGTGCGGCTAAACCCGAATGTTTCTAGTTCTAGGTCTAGTGTGTTAGTTCTAGTTTTAATTGTTATTCAGCGTTAGATTGTGGTATATTTTTATTGAACGAAAAATGTAAACTCAGAGTTATCATAGGCACGTCACCTTTTCCAAGCAAAACTTTTCCTTTGCAAAACTACCCAATGCCTGTACTATTAAGCTATGTTGCATTTTATGTGCAACATAGCATATTTTTTAGATGCAGCTATTATAAAGAATTTGAGGCAAAAAGCTTAGGTTGATAAAAACGAATCAATTCTAGATCATATTGATCATATCATGAGTTGATGAAAATCTACTTCAAGTTGATCATGGAATAAAATTATAAAAGAATGTTTAATTTAAAAAATAAATCATGCTAAATAAATTAAATTAATTAATTAAAAAGTTTGTTACATTTACTTTACATCATTTAGATTGATTTTAAAAAAATTATTTTTTTTTATAGAACAACCTCAAAGAGGAAGAGGCAATTTTTCTCCAAGAACTGCAAGACGTAGTCGAGGTCGAATCCAGAGGCCGTATGGAGGCGGTCGTTTTTAATTTTCATTGCATTCCACGTCGCGCGTTTCTCGCCGGATAGTATTAGTGTTCCCCTACTTACGTTAATTTAAGTTCATCATCATAGTAGTCTTTTTTTAAAAGAAGTCCTTTTTTTCGTGTAGATATCGTCACATTTGTTCTATTGTTGAAAGTAAAAATTGTGTATATTTTTCTTTTCCCCCCTTATTACTTTGAAAGCAAACATTCGACCGTTTATTTTATAGAATATAAAAAAAAAAGTTGTTATAAAATAGCCAGATATATGGAAGGGACTGATTTTTCGTAACCCAATCGTTTTGTATTTTGTAATGTGGCCTCTCCCCCGATTCACTCTTTGCAGACGCATAAACATGGTGTTAGTGTATTAGGATATGTCAACCTTAAACTTTGTTCAATATATATAACGATTTAAATGTGAAGGGATTTTAATTTATGGGTTATTAACAACTTCCTTTTTTTTTATAAAATATTTTATTATTAAAGATTAGTGATAAATAATTTAAACATCAATAATACTTATTACAAATCACAAATGCGTGTTAGGCATTTAAAATTGGTTCCTCTTATAAAATGTTTGGGTGATCAACGATTATTTTTTTTAGGATGAGCAAAAATAATTTAGAAATTAACATTTCATAGTTTCCCCATAAAAGAAATTATTGTTGATCGTAGCGTTGAATACAGAAATTAATTGACTTGATACATAAAAATTGAAATAAATAAATTAAATCTAACTACTTCATAATCGTCATCGCTTTTGATTTAAGTACAGTACCAAATTGGTTTTTACAGTCTTACGTTTGATTTATCATTAAAGAGGTGAATCCATCTCTATGTGTTATTTACACAGTTACACTTTGTGTGATTAAACGTTTCTACTTTTTTGATATCATGTGTTCTTTTTGACATGATATGCTGCAGTACCTCTAGTGTGATGTTTTCAACAACCGGCGAACATTTTAATCCAATAATCATCGCCAAGTCTGTAGGACATCGGTATAATATTGCTTCTGGGGGGTACAACTAAAATTCAAATAAAATATATCAATACTTTATTTTTTTTAAACAAATATCTTCATCCATTCACACATTCACTCTGGTTAGATAAGCTCTTTAAATATTTTTTTAAGATTACAAAAATAATTATTTTTTTTAAATAATTGTCTTTTATTCTTGAAATACATTGAATGAAAAAGTGTTAAATAAACAAAGATGACGTAATTAACATTTATTAATCGCTTAATCGGTCAAGGTATATCTAATTAAACTCAAAACACTCGTTTTTTAAAAACGTATTTTGTTATAACAGTACAACATTTTTAACTCTTGTTTTATCTTATTTCGGTCGAGGTGATTAAAGGTCATAAGTGATTCTGGAGACATTCACATTAATTTTTTTTACATTTGAACCGTTTAGAAAGATTACAACATTTCTATACATTTCCTATTCGTCCTTGAATAACGTGGTTTTTGTATCTCAAAATAACTTTAAAAGAAGCGGCGCCAGTAAACCACTCGTTTTTTAATGAACCTTCCTTATAATGAACGATCCGTTACGGTGATAGGGAATGAATTATGTGGCGATAAAGCGTGGGTTTTTGTTAAAGGGAACCACGTATTTGTATTTTTAAACCATTTTTTAAAAATTTTTTTTCTAAATTTATAAAGTTTATATATTAATATTTTTCCTGGGATGTTTTGCCCTGTTACAGGTAGTTCATGGAATAAATTTCAACGAAGCAGTTAAAGGACAATATTAGAGAATGAAGACCCGCTTAAAGGTAACTTTATTAATTATTTATTTATGAAATGATTTAATTTGTTACTATCAAGTGAGATAGAATGGGAAACAACCCCTTTTCAATTTCTCCAAAACTTTAATTCTCCCCTAATAATAAGATGTCAAAGATATATAAATATTGAAGTTTTTGTGGTATTAGAAACGGTTATCAAATTAAGAATTAAAGCAGAAATACTGGTCAATGAATTTAGACCTTGAGTGGCTTTATCGCTTTAATCCAAATGTGATTTATATGTGTTATCAAGCTTCGATAGTAAAACAGAATGAAGATTATTAGGAAATGCAGTCGTAAATTATTCATCTTGTAAGTTACACACCAAAATATGCGGCGACTTGTAAAAATACTGTTTAGGAATTATTTTTTCAAACGTCTACTTTGTGCTTACATGTTATGAATTTTCGAACAGACGTTGAATAACTGAATAATTAAACTTTCGATACCGGTAATATAATCTCCCAACACTTTCTTGACCTTTCTCAACATCTTTATTATCATTTGTCAATATCGTCTTTCTCGTTTCCAATTATGTAGTAATTATGTCATCAGATTATTTTTGATTTTTTACAACACCATCTCTAATATACAGGGTGCCCGGAAATTGCGTTCATATATTTAAAGGTGTGATTCTACATAAAAAATCATGAAGAAAAGTTCATATAAAGGTGTGTCCTAAAATGCTTCCTAAGGGAGGTAGAGCACTTTGAAGAAGACGTTCAATATGAGGTTATTTCTCATTATTTCAAAAACTACTAGGGTTAGAAACACGAAATTTTGCATATCCAGCTATTTTTACGGGGCGAATACGATAATCGAATAAAAAATTAGAAGGAATGTGCAGTTGCGGAAATAAGGGATAGGGGGCGCAATTTATTTCCCATATTTTTTTTTGCTTTGATCTTTTCACTATTTTAACCTCAAAATTAGAATCTACGGAAAAAAATACATAAAAAATGTTCTGCTTATAAAATGGTCTACGACCACTCGTTTTCAAGATAAATAATACTAAGTAAAATACTGCACACAAACATGTGTATTAAACTATCACTAAAAATCTTAGTAGGCTCCTTTCATTTGTTGATCTTTGCTGTCAAACGGTCGATAAAAAATTATTTTAGTGCAACAACCATTATAATTTACGTTTAATTAAATCAAAATGGTTCAATACTCAAACGAAGAGATGGCAAACATTCACTTTACGTACGGTAGAGCTGATGGAAATGCCAGAGAAGCACGAAGATTGTACGCAGAACGATATCCAAACCTACAACTTCCCTGTGAACAAACGTTCGCTTCTATTCATAGAAGATTGTGTGAAACTGGGCGCTTTAAGGAAAATCGTTACGACTGTGGAAGATCATGCACTACGAGGACTGTAGAAGTGGAAGAAAGGGTGCTCGATGCAGTAGCTATCAATCCTACGGTAAGCACTAGGAGATTATCGGTACAAGAAAATGTGCCGAAAACCACCGTTTGGGAGGTATTTAAAGATCAGCTACTGCATCCATATCATTTCCAAAAGGTGCAGGCCTTAAAACCCACCGATAGCATCCCAAGACTACAGTTCAGTCGTTGGATTATGGAACAATGGCGCCATGACAGAAATTTTCCGGAAAAAGTGTTGTTTACCGATGAAGCTGGATTTACCCGAGATGGCGTCATTAACTTCCATAATATCCATGTTTGGGCCGATGAAAACCCATACAATGTTTTAGCCACGAAACATCAAGAAAGATTTTCTATTAATGTATGGGTTGGTATTATTGGGGATCATTTAATTGGTCCGCATGTACTTGATAACCGTCTCAACGGTACAACTTATCTTAACTTTTTGCAAAATACCTTGTTTGAACTGATGGAAGAAGTGCCGTATCAAACACGAAGGGAAATGTGGTTTATGCATGATGGGGCTCCTCCTCATTTCAGCGTTCAAGTACGGCAATATTTAAATGAAACCTACCGTGAAAGATGGATAGGTCGAGGAGCGCCCGTAGCATGGCCCCCACGTTCGCCAGACTTAAATCCCATAGACTTCTTTCTCTGGGGTTATCTTAAATATTTAGTGTATGCAACACCAGTTAACAATGTCGAAGAGCTAGAACAACGTGTAAGGGACGGTTGTAACACTATTTGAAACATTCAAGATATTTTTTGGAAAGTAAGACGTTCATTAATTAAACGAGTGAGATGTTGCATTGACATGGATGGTGGAATTTTTGAACAATTCTTATAACTTCTTTTGGTGTTATTTGTTAAAAACTTAAGTGCTTTTTGTTAATGTTTTAAGTTAAACTTTTTATTTTTGTTGAATTGTTAATACGTTTTGTTTAAATTGTTTTTTTAGGGTTTTGGTAAAATTTTAAGTTATTATGAAAAATTAGTTATAATCATCTTTTGAATCATTTTGATAAAATTAACTATGATTGGAAAAAAATTTTGTAGACAATATACGAAGTAATTTTTTATCACCCATTTGACAGCTTAAATCAAACCAATGAAAGAAGCCTATTAAGATTTTTAGTGATAGTTTAATACCCATGTTTGTGTGCAGTATTTTACTTAGTATTATTTATCTTGAAAACGAGTGGTTGTAGACCATTTTATAAGCAGAACATTTTTTATGTATCTTTTTCCGTAGATTCTAATTTTGAGGTTAAAATAGTGAAAAGATCAAAGCAAAAAAAAAATATGGGAAATAAATTGCGCCCCCTATCCATTATTTCCGCAACTGCACATTACTTCTAATTTTTTATTCGATTATCGTATTCGCCCCGTAAAAATAGCTGAATATGCAAAATTTCGTGTTTCTAACCCTAGTAGTTTTTGAAATAATGAGAAATAACCTCATATTGAACGTCTTCAAAGCGCTCTACCTTCCTTAGGAAGCATTTTAGGACACACCTTTATATGAACTTTTCTTCATGATTTTTTATGCAGAATCACACCTTTAAATATATGAACGCAATTTCCGGGCATATATCAAAAATCAGGTTGTCCTCCTTATGCATATCTTCCCCATCATCTTGATCCATGTTATCTCTAAATAACGGGTCTGATATCTCCCAATATTATTTCTGATATTCTCCTACATCATGGCTGACCTCCTCAATACCCTCCCATTTAACAATTAACATCATCCCTGATGCCTCTCAAAATTTATAACTTTCCCAACGCTTCATGGCCCCCCTCAATATATTTCCTATTATCTATCAACATCACTCAACATGTTTAGTTTAATAATGGTCCTTCCTTAACATTTTCTAAATCATATCTCAATATTATCCATGATATTTCTGATTATAATAATAATAAGCGTTTTATTACGTGCTTAATATCTAAACATAATTTCTGATATCTTTCAAAATCTTTCTATTAAAAGATATAAAAAGATAATGTAATAAGAAAATAATGATCTGTACAAGTTGTTTACAATCTATGGAATTAATAACAAAAAACTATGTAACATAATTTTCAAGCTTTTTTTTTGTTTATTCTCTATTTTTTTCTTGCCTTTACACTCTCATTTCTCTCTGCTCAGTCAATTTTTTTCCTCTGTTTGTTCAGCATCTTTTATTGCCATCAATATCTGTACAGTCGCTCTTTATGGTTGCTTAACTAGTACATTTAGTCCAATTTTTTTAATTTATTTTAGTCTTTAATTACCAAAAAGTCAACATTTATGTTATATTAAATGTTTTGCAAATCTCGAAAATCCTTTGGTGTTGCCATCAATATATGAAATTTCAGCCACTTTTTCTTCTCCCAGTATATTGTTACTGGTCTTGTTCGTATTTTTTCAGTTTCTGCTCAGAATCTTTCTTCTCTGGTNATTTTTTATGTAGAATCACACCTTTAAATATATGAACGCAATTTCCGGGCATATATCAAAAATCAGGTTGTCCTCCTTATGCATATCTTCCCCATCATCTTGATCCATGTTATCTCTAAATAACGGGTCTGATATCTCCCAATATTATTTCTGATATTCTCCTACATCATGGCTGACCTCCTCAATACCCTCCCATTTAACAATTAACATCATCCCTGATGCCTCTCAAAATTTATAACTTTCCCAACGCTTCATGGCCCCCCTCAATATATTTCCTATTATCTATCAACATCACTCAACATGTTTAGTTTAATAATGGTCCTTCCTTAACATTTTCTAAATCATATCTCAATATTATCCATGATATTTCTGATTATAATAATAATAAGCGTTTTATTACGTGCTTAATATCTAAACATAATTTCTGATATCTTTCAAAATCTTTCTATTAAAAGATATAAAAAGATAATGTAATAAGAAAATAATGATCTGTACAAGTTGTTTACAATCTATGGAATTAATAACAAAAAACTATGTAACATAATTTTCAAGCTTTTTTTTTGTTTATTCTCTATTTTTTTCTTGCCTTTACACTCTCATTTCTCTCTGCTCAGTCAATTTTTTTCCTCTGTTTGTTCAGCATCTTTTATTGCCATCAATATCTGTACAGTCGCTCTTTATGGTTGCTTAACTAGTACATTTAGTCCAATTTTTTTAATTTATTTTAGTCTTTAATTACCAAAAAGTCAACATTTATGTTATATTAAATGTTTTGCAAATCTCGAAAATCCTTTGGTGTTGCCATCAATATATGAAATTTCAGCCACTTTTTCTTCTCCCAGTATATTGTTACTGGTCTTGTTCGTATTTTTTCAGTTTCTGCTCAGAATCTTTCTTCTCTGGTTTTCAATTTCTTTCTTACATTACTAACCTTTTTCAGGTTCATTTCTTTCTGCCCAATAACTTTCTTTTTTACAGGTCCTTTCTTCAATTATTAGACTATTTTAGCCTTCCTCATCTGTATCTAGTTCCTTTCTTGTACTTCTAGTCTCCTCTCTACCTACACAGTTTCTTTATTGCCTTTCTGGTCATCGTTCAGTTTTTTCCATCCATTACTAGTCCCTTTACAGCCTTTCTGTCCAGTTTCTTGTCATTCCGGGTTTTGTGCAGTATTTTTAGGTTCTTGCACTGTGAAGTCTCTTCTATTATTCTCTTTCTAGTCTCTCTGCTCTTTACCCACCGTTCTCTTTGTTATTCCAGTCTATTCCCAGTGTTCCTCTTCTCTATCAATTTCTTTTTTTCCTTTACAATGTTTTTTTAATCTCTTTTCTCTCTGGCCCAGTTCCTTTTTGTCTTCTCAATCTCTTTCTCTTCAATTACTAGTTCCTATTCAAGTACTCTGCTTTCTGTCCAGTAACATTCATCTCTTGTCAGTGTCTGGTAAATCTCTTTTTGCTATTATTGGTTTCCTACCAGTATTTCTCATTCATGTCTAGCACCTTTCTTGCCTTTATAGACTCCTTCCTGTCTGCCCAGTGTCCTTATTGTTTTTTCGGTCTTTATTTAGCCTTTTTCCTCTATTACTAATCCTTTTACATGTTTCTTCCTTTCTGCCCAGTTTCTTTCCTTATTCTATTTCCAATCTATCAAGTTTGTACTTATGAGTACAACAAGACTCTTTCAAGATTGCATAAAATCTTCTTGTAGGTTTAATCAAATCTTTAAGCACTGCATCAAATCGTCGTTCTTTGTCATCAAATAAATTGCTTTTCCTTCTAATTATTTCTTTATCTTTAAATATGTAACAACTTCGTAATGCCACCCACTCAATTCTTATTCAGTAAGCATAAATTATATACTGGGTATATCATTATGAGTTCGATAAAAGTGTTAACAATTAACCTCCCATGAAAAGCCTTTTTTTAATGTTAATCTTATTTATGTCACGCATGAAAACAGAATGATTTTCAGAACATTTTCAGATAAAACAACAATGCTAATATGTGATTTTCTAGAATTTAGTTATAACAATCAAATTAATCACCACGCGAAATGTTGTAACAATTCAACCAATTTTATTTAAACTATTTTAAAAAGCTATATAACTTGTAATTTTATTTAAATGCTGACCAAAATATTTTTTTAAATTCTTTTTTTATCTTTATAAACGACATAATTATTGAATAACTTTTTTTTTTGAGAAAATATTCCCTTCTTAATAACTATATTATCACAGAAAAAAAAACCATGTTGATGACCAACCAAATGACCTATAACATTGTTTACATTTAGATCGAACCGCGATTTTCATATTCACACTCAAATACTCTTGAACACAAAATCCTTTATTTTTAAAGCACCCCTATTTTATCAAACTCACGTGGCTTCCAAGACTATCGTTCAGGGACGCCCAAGGAATCCTCGTTTTTTGAGGGTTCTTCACGTAGGTTTCATATTCCTCAACAGTTTTTCGGTGATTTACAATCCGCGGTGTTTTGATCGTGGTTTCCTCCGCGTTTTCACAACTACACATCGCACACCATATACACAACATGCACCACCAATAACTCAACATTGTTAACATTGTCGGCAAACCACTACGTTACGATGCGACCAGCACCAGTGGCCTGAGGCCTTTTTATCAAAAACCGTTGCCGTTCGTCACGTCGAGCTACCGACGAATCATAATGAATTCGAAATGTGCCGATTCTCAATAAATTTACGTTTTCTGAGTCGATTTCAATGTCTAGAAGTGGGGAGAAACTTGACTTGAAGCGGGTTTTCACACCGCGCGGACAGTGTTAATTAAGATTGTTTTAATTTTTTAGGAATTCTTCGTTTTACAACATTTACGAATTATTTAAGGCCTATTTATAGCATACAAGATTTAATTATAACTTATTTAAATTTGAAGGGGCAGAAACTTTACTTGAAGATTAAGTTTATTTTAGTCTTGTTTTTGTAAATAATCTGGTGGAAAACAATTACTAGAAAATTTTAAGGCAGTTCATTGTCGATATCTTTCTATATTTCTCTTGTAAAATTGTTCAGGCTCGTTCTGGCAAGATATCCTAACAAAGATCCGAGAGTCAGTTCTGTACGATCGTAAACAACTATGGTCCAAAATTCAAGTACCTAATATGATTACAAATCATTTTTCTCATCTTTTAAACATAATTAGTACTCAATATGATCGCAACGTAACATTCTATGAAAATTATACTAACTTTGTATAGTTAACATCTTTGCTCCTTGTTGTATTAAGTTTGGTCACACCCAACTCCATATAAAGTCTACATCAAGTCCTCATCATATTTTTGCATTTAGTATGCATTTATGAATCCATTAAGACTCCCTCAAGATTGCATAAAGTCTTTATGGCTTCGTTGAATCTGCATCAAATATTCATTATGTTTTTTGCCTGCATCAATGCACTAAGCATACATTAACTTTACGTTAAATTACTGTTATGTTTGTATCATGACAGTTACGTATGAAATCCCCATAATTTTAATCGAGTCTATCAAGTCTGCATCTATGAATACATCAAGACTCCTTCAAGGTTGCATAAAATCTTCATACAGATTTAATGACATCTGCATCAAATCTCCATTATTCCTAAATCGAGACAACGTAGTATAAAGTCTACGTTATCATTGCATCATCAATTGATAAGGATATTTGAAAATTTCTGGAAACTTCAAATTCAAGATATTTATTGTTTCCTTCCCCTTATATTCGGATTAACGATCAAATTTATCATCCAATCAAATCGCCATCTGGGATAACTGTTGCTAAATTGAATTATGGTTTTGGTTGTAATGCATACTTGGTTTTTTCTATTTCTGATTACCTTTAACCGTTTGAATGGCTCAAAATTGGCTTTGGCGATAAACATTGGCGTATGTGGCTAAATGCTTATGTATACTTAATGACATGGAAAATCGTGGTATTTTTTCTAGTAGATCCTTAATTTTTTTTGAGGTATTGTATCTAATAATATCGTTATGTGTTATTCTATAAATCTTGTTGCATTTGCTGCGCCGATTACAGTAAGTTTCTTAATATCCTCCCCATAATTTCTTATAGTTATTCGATGGGCAAAGGATCAGATCCATCTATACACTGGCATGGAAAAGTGCCAAAAGTGGGTCAAGAATATGGAATTCTATCACCTCATTCACATTGCCTGGGAAGAATGCGAAACGAGACCTATTCCTATACGTTATAATAAGCAATTCTATAATCCTTAAAGTTTTCGCCTGATCCTATTATGATTAAATTTTCGCATCCATACTTCTTTATCTCTTTTAATCTACATTTTAGCATTTCTTATCCGGGTATACACGCCTTCTGATTCCCTGCTTCCAGCCTCTTCTATCCTTCCAGTCTCGTGGTCTTAGGTTTCTCTCCGAATATGTATTCCCGATATCTTAGCCTGATCTGCGCCAGGAATTCATCTGTAGCGTTTTTTATTGACTGTCAATTTTTATTGTTGCAAAGGGGGGAGAAGAAAGAGGGGAGGAATAGATGTGACAGAGAAGAGATGTAGAGGAAGTGAAAGAGTATACGTACTTGGGATATGGGTTCTCGGAAAGTAATAAGGTCGGGTCGCTCGTGAGGGCGCTGGCAAAACGAGCACACAGGGTGGTGGGACAGGTTTGTAGATGGGGGGAGAGAACTTTTGGGAGGGATGTGGGAAAAAGAAAGCTTATGTTTGAGAGCTTGGTGAGGAGCACAATGATGTACGGCGTAAAAGTATGGGGATGTAGAGAACAAGGATTGCTCGAGGATGTACAAACAAAGTATTGGAGATGGCGAGGGAGACTCCAGGGTATGTAGTGAGGAGGTTAAAGTGGATGCAGTAAGGGTGGAGACTGGGAGAAGAGCAGTGAAGTACGAGGAAATGATAGACGGAAGACCACATTGCAGGATCCTGAGGGAGTGCTGGAGAGAAATTAAGGAGAAGAGGCTGATATATTGGTAGAAGATAGGGAAGGATATAATAGGAGCGTGGGATATTCACTAACTGGGATCGACAACAGAAGAATGGTGAGAGGTAAAATGTGGAGAGAACTAAGAGATAGGGACAAGGACATACAGAGGCAGGAAAGAAAGTCACAGATACGAAAAGGGAGATATAATGAAATATATGGGGAGATAGTGGCAGAGGAACTGCCGAAGTATCTGTTGATAGAGCCAGATTCCGCTGTGGCAATGAGGAAAGAGGGAGCTGGTATTGGGCGGACGGTGAAAGACATGGTAAGAGGGTGTAGTGAGCTAAGGATGGAGGCGATGGATAGGAAGCAGATTTTGGGAGAGGGGGGTGAGGGCAAAAGATGGATGAGGGAGGTGATTGGGACGAGGAGCCAAGGGTGTGGAGATGGAGGAGGAGAGTAGGGGGTTTGGGTGTATACATAGAGGGTGATTTATTAGCTCACCATCAAACTTTGACATATGATAGCTAATCCAATTACCAAAAAAAAAAGTTAATGCTTCAAAGTTTTCTGCAGCGAATTTATTAATAGTCAGTAAAATCAAACATTCAACAAAAACAAAATTGTCATTGTAATATGTCAGTTTGCTGTAAGGTTTAATTATTACATACAAGAAGAAACTCAAAATGTACGCTTATAGCACTGAATATAGCACGTATAGCACGAGAACAGTTATTAAACAGAATACAAATGGCTGCTACTGAAATAAGAAATCAACCAGACATTTTAATTTGGCTGAAGAACTCTTTAATTCGTCGTTGTGAAGTATGTATTCTAGCAAAAGGAGGCTATTTTGAACAATATTTGTAACATTTATGTGTTTTTAAAAAAACGTAGCAGTTAATTATGATATAGTTGGAGCTGTGTATTTTTCTTATCATCGTGTGAATTAAATAAATTAAAAACTGCACTTAAACGATGATATTTATTGTAAATAGCTTAGTTTTCTACCGGTTTCGACTGTACAACAGTCATCCTCAGGAAAACGACCTGTTTGAAGCAAGGATTACATTTTTACACTACTTAAATGTAATACTAATAATGTAATTCTTGTTTCAAACAGGTCGTTTTCCTGAGGATGACTGTTGTACAGTCGAAACCGGTAAAAAACTAAGCTATTTACAATAAATATCATCGTTTAAGTGCAGTTTTTAATTTATTTAATTATGATGTAAACATTAAAACTTTAAAGTGTTATAATTTCGTCAAAGTTTGGTGGTGAGCTAATAAATCACCCTATCTTTTATAATATATACATATAAAACACTTATTATTAATTTTTATTGTTAGCATTTCTTGCTATACATATATTTAGTCTTGTTAACTTGTACTATAAGAAAAACCCCACTTTTCATTTTTGTTGAAAAGTGTCTGACATAAATTTCAGATGCGCTTTATCGTGTAAAATGACTGGTCATCAGCATGGTAAGCCTATAGATAGAACAATAGTGTTGTCATCTATGGGGTGTATTCAGTATTGCAGATAAATTTTAAACAGTGTTGAAAAAAGCATGTGACTGTTTGTATAATTATTTAATTGTATTAATTGCTTTGACACCTTTAATACTTGCTATACTTTCATCTATCGTTTATCCTTTATCCTGTACACTTTTTCAAGTAATGAAAAAATACACATCTGGCATTAAAGTCGCCCACGAGAATGTATTTTCGTTGATCACCGGCTTTTGTAAGTAAATCTGTAACTTTTTGATAAAACTGGTCCCGGTCTTGCGCCATCTATATTTCCTAGTCAATCGGGTGTCCTGTCCATTTCCTCAACCTGTCTGCACATCGAATCATGCTTTTTTGCTATAACAAGATTTTCCATTTGAAAAGTTTTTGCTTGCTAGGTGTCTAAAGCAGATAAGATATGATTTATTAATCAGCTTGATCAATATGTTTTTAATCTTTAATTCGTTCAATATTGAAAGTTTTGTAATGCTCCATATAGGACACTCTCAAATGCCAAGTTTTGCTTGCTAGGTGTCTAAAGCAGATAAGATATGATTTATTAATCAGCTTGATCAATATGTTTTTAATCGTTAATTCGTTCAATATTGAAAGTTTTGTAATGCTCCATATAGGACACTCTCAAATGCCTTATCCACATCTCAAAAACATCGATCATTTTTGTTTTACATCTACGTTTCCAATGCGTTCGTGGCAAGAAGAAAAAATAATGACTTATTGCATAATAACTTATTGTGTAATTTTATTATTGGAGTTTGTTGGTAATCCTTTCTTCTTAGTTTCCGTAAGAGTTGCAATATTGGATTTTCTGAGGGTCAGTTGCCAAGATTATTTGTTAATTTACGTTTTCTCCAAATAATAAGGAATTATTTCAAATCCCAACCTAGAGGATCAAGTAATTTTTGATCAAGGTTTCCTTCCTCTACCCTATGATGAGCTAACATCTAACTACAAGACAGCAACTTTATCATATCCTGGCAAGGGTCCTTACCGTCTGGTGTCTTTCAGCGAGGTATTTTTACTCTTCAATTTCCCACCCTTGTTAAACCTGACTTTGGCGAGATCTATTAATATGATATCTCGTATATAACATTGATATTTCTCGGTAGTTTTGACTTTATCTTATTTCTTATTATTCTTTTTATCAATATAATCGTGAAAAATACTGCAAATAACTTCGTTAATTTCAATCAATTAGAATTATTTTTCTCTTCTTTGTCAAGGTCCACAATGAAATTCCAAGTAATTTATTCTATTATCGGTGTTTTCCCGTTTACCTCAAGCGAATATTAAAGAGCTGGTGTATCACCAAATGTTATAACATTTACAAACCACAGTTTCATAATGCACTTTTGACTCATATCGTAAAAAATAATTGACGGAGTGGAATTAATTTTGTTGGTTTATTGACGTCAAAATTAGATTGTTTTCGAAATTAATTTTTTAATTTATTTATACTAAATTGTTCGAATAATTCGAATAAAGAAATTCCAATCTAATTATACAACATGTGCGTATATAAACAGCGAAATATTTTCGTAAATTCCGGAAATTAGATCACTGATTTCCTAATTTCTTTTAAAATGTATTCGATTTCACGTCATCAATGAATCAACAAAAAAAAAAATACAAATATAAATATTAAAAGAGCATTGCACTTTATTGTTAAAATAATGTTAATGCTTTTAAATAAGATTTTTATTTTTGAAATAGAAGTAAAACCCCAATTGTGGAATGTTTTAGTCATTCGCACTTTCACGTGTGTTAACAAATCGAATCGTTGGGAGTTGCTAAAGATAAAAATAAATGTTGACACATTCAAGTTCATTGTCGCTCGTAGATTTCTCGGAGGAAATTGATCTATTAAATTGAATTGGGTTATTATAGTAAAGTTGGGATGATGGTGATTCATAATTTGAATTCATAAATTTCAAATGTGCAAGTTTTAAATAAGTGAATCAAAAAATGAGTCAGGTTAAATAATGAATCCGTGAGAAATACAAATATTTAGTAATTTGTTTGCATTAAAAAGGGATTTCTAAAAAATGTACTCGTGATTCATAGAATAAGATTGATTTAAATTATTTTTTTATTTATAAAAATCAAAAATATTAAACAGACGTAATAAATAGAAATAAATTAAGATATCACAAACATTTTATGGCTTAATTATCAAAGCTACGATTATATCACATAATTTCTTATTTTTTTCTCTCCCTACATGAACATTTCACTTCATTATAAGTTTTTGCTTCTACAAATTCTTTAGTATCAACAATTAAAACCCCCATCTTCACTTCTTCTCTCGTTGCTACGCATTTTCGTTTTTTACCGCCAATATCTATATGTGTGGGACATCTAAGTACAATAAGCCCTTGAGGTTCAACCTATAACAAAAAATTTTTATTAAAAAAGTATTTCTCAATCGACTTATTAACTTACTCTTCTAGCTTTAATATCAATTGCATCTCTGGTGCTAATCATTACAACACCTGGAGGTGGTGACTTTATATATTTGTTGTAATTGCGTAAAACATCCCTAAATTTCTAAAAAAAACAATATAATAAAAATAATTAGATCCTTAAATAATATCTTACCATAAAGTTCGTTTTATTTCCATCAGATTGAAATGATGAACTAACAATAATTTGTAAGCTCAAAAAAGAAATGATATAAAAAACGATTTTATACTCCATGACTATTATTTAAATTTTAAGTGGGTCTATCGAAGTTAAAGAACGAAATGCGGCGATTTAGTGGTATCCATTTCAATATATAGACGATTCTTCATCATAGTAGACGTCATTGACACAGCTTAACTTCTTGGTAAAATTTTACGCAACTTTAAATTCATTCATAAATAATTCATTAAAGTGCGCTTTCTTATCGCGGTTTATTTTACTACATCAAGACGAGTTTTCTATAAATTTAATATCCGGTTAATTTAAATATCCGTAATGTGGTAAAATATTTTTTGTTGCGAAACATGTTGAGAGTAATATCAACAACAGAATGTTGCGAAATATTTCATTACAATAAATTAGAAAGAAATAATTATTTGAGTAATATTGGGAAAAAATGATTCGTTTTCTTAATTCATGTTAGTGATGACCAAATAAAAAACAAAGTTGAGTTTGTGATTAACAATAAGACAATCGATTTGATGGCGAAATTAGAGATTAGAGCTAAGGGTTGTACTTTATCTATTTTAATTCGATTTATTAGTTCATCAATTATGAATCGAACCTGGTCTTCCAGGTTGAGGGGTAAAGCAATGGGCTTCTTGGATATAATAACATTTTTTTGCAAAAACAAAATAACGTCAAATTTTCAAAAAATCATATCATCTCTATTTTTAATGGTAATGATATGATGTATATATTAAATTAAAGCTTGAAGACTCTAGTTTATGATATGATATAAAAACTGTATGATAATATTAATAAAATTGCCTGAAAAACGGTACTAAAGAAAACACTGTCAAATTTGCAAAAACAAAATAACGTCAAATTTTCAAAAAATCATATCATCTCTATTTTTAATGGTAATGATATGATGTATAT